>JANRMT010062807.1:63044131-63083844 GCA_026402145.1 Polypterus bichir lapradei | reverse complement strand
GATAGATAGATAGATAGATAGATAGATAGATAGATAGATAGATAGATCTTTATTTGTCCCCAAGGCAAAATGTGGCTTTTTACAGAAGATTTATAAATAGATATTATGATCTGACACAAACTAGAATGACTAGAATTTCATGGCAGACTTCTTCTGAATAATTCGTTGGCTGAAAGTACTCAGTGCTAGTGTGTCAGATAGAGGATTTGCACCATTGTTCATAATGGCACTTGACTTCATTTTCTTTTTGCTTCTACTTCCAGAGGGTTGAGAGTGCTTCCCCAAACTGAGCCTACCCTGTTAATTAGCTTGTTGATTCATTGGAACCCTCTTGAAGTGATGTTTCCAGCTCAGCCCAGCACACCACATCTTACAAAATTGTACTGGCCATCAGAGGGGTGTAGAAGATGTGAAAGATGTCATTACCCGCATTAAAGGAACACAGTCTCGTTAGGGAAAAGCACATGCTCTTCCCTTTCTTATATAGTTCCTCTGTGTTCTGAGACCAGTCCAACCTGTCATTGATGTGGACCACCCAAGTATTTGTAGGAGTGGACCACCTCTACATCTAGTCCTTGAATAGTGATTGTACATACAGTAGTGGCCAATAGTTTTGGCAGTGATACAAATGTTGTGTTTTGCAAAATTTGTGGCTTCAGTTTTTGTAGTGACAATTCACATTGTTTTTAAATTATTGTGCAGAGCGATCAGATGCATATTAATTCATTGCTAAGAGCTTTATTAGCATAAAAAGTTAACTTTATCATAAAATCCCATTTTCACTTATTTTGGCCCTGGCACAAAATGGTCAGCTGAAAGTGTCCAGCAAGCGCCAGGACCATCTCTAACTGAGGATGCAGCTACAGAATTGTGTTGCCACTGGTGCAGAGCTTGTTCAGTACTGGCAGCAGGTGGGTGTGAGTGCATCTACAGACTTTTGGACAACTGCCTTGTGTCAAGAAGGGCAGCAAAGAATCACTTCTTTCCAAGAAAAATATAAAGGACAAACTGAAATTCTGCAGGAAGTATAAGGATTGGACAGCAGACGCCTGGTGCAAAGTTATTTTTTTGGATGAATCCTCCTTACCATTGTTTGGGACATCTAGAAAATCGACTCTACCATGAGTCCTGTGTTGTGGCAACAGTGAAGCATCCTGAGACCATCCATGTGTAGGGTTTGTTCTTATCCAAGGGAGTGGGCCACTCTCAGTTCTACCCAAGAGCACTGATATAAACTCTTGTTTAAGTAAGACAAACCTAATGATTAACCCTTAACTACTTGCACCATTTCTCATCTCATAATTACTTGTGTTGTGTACTTTATGCAGCAGTTAAAATGGCTATTTATATGCATGCTATGATGTTGCAATATAAAATATTGCAATAATTTAAAATGTCAATGTTTTTAATGTAATTTAATACCATATTACTGAATAGTATGACAGTCTAGGACTGTCTGAAAATAAACCTGATCCACTTCTCCAGTGCTCATTCATCACCAGTCACACTTTCATCCACTGTAGGATCTGCACATGTATCACATTTCACTTCAGTTGTTGAATGTTCTTTGCAGACAAAGTCATTGCAAGAAGAACATCTCATCATTGTCATACATACAAAAGTACCAGCGCGGTGTACCAAATCCACCATTTGGAACTTGCGACTGGAAAGAAGCTATTGTGACACTGTACTTGTAGTGCATCAAACTGAGGACAGATGGTGGATGCTGTTGGTAGATTCAAGTAAAAGGACATTGAACACAAATAACTGAGATTGGTGTACAAAATACACCAGTGTGAGTAGTTAAGGGTTAATAGTGAGGGACTGTCAATTTTAGTACAAAAATTATTGTCTGATGCTTCATTTTGTTATTAATAATATTACCACAAAGAAGCAAACAAATGCATTTCAATACTGGTAAAGAAGACTGATGGTTGTTTTATCAGAATTTTTAATCAACATCTCACTAGAGTTTCTTCCTTTAATCACAGCACTGTTTCCCAAACCACACTCTAGTATACCCATTTGATCCTGATTATTATATAATAATGAAAATAACTGATGTTGATTTTGTTTTCTTTAATACTTTGCTTGAGGAGACTGAGTTTTATTCTCAAGCATTTTGCTCATATGCTACCTTTTGAAGCTGAATTGTCCTTTAATTAAATTGAACTTTCAATTATGTCTATGTGGAGTTTGTATGTACTCACCATGTGCGCATGTGTTATTCTCTAAAGAACTTTGGTTTTTCTTCTATTTCCATACACATGCATGTGCGACTAGTTGATACCTCCAAATCTGAGTTGTGAGCTTATAAGTGTACCCTATAATGGACCTGCATAACATTCAAATTTATGTCTTGGCTTGTCCTTGATTACTCCTTTAGCCAAAAAATGGATGAATGGATGGATGTTTATTTGGTTGTTACTTGGGTCAAGAAATAAGCATGAAATGGAAGGTATATGACACAAATTGCTGTTGGATGGACAGAACAGCTGATTAAGTCAACAGACACAAGAGAATAAACCAAAAGATTCTTCTTCAAGATGTTTGTTCATAATTTGCAAAGAACATGCTGGGAAACAGAACAGTTTTGTTTTGTAATGAAGAATTTTGTTTTGTATCTTCTTCATGAGAATAGGGAAGCCCATTTTGAGCACTTAGAAAATTTATGTGCCTTGAATATTATTTTTTTAGTTTACAAAGAATTTTATGTTTTGAAAGTTTTCATTTTTTTATTTTTTGAGCTTTACTTTCATGTATAAATTTGAGTTTTGGTTCTTTATTTGATAAATTTTTAATATATTTATTTTAAATTTTTACTGTGACACATTGTGCCATTTTGAACACCAGTAAGGTTGTATCAGTTTTAATTTTTTTGGATATATTATATTTTTGAAATCTAAAAATTCATTAGCCTATATTCTAAATTAGATTATGCTAGAAATACCTGCAAAGTTTTGTAGAAATATGTATGATATTTGAAGCTCTAACAGACTGACAGGATTTCAATTATATACCTGTATAACACTAGCTGCATGTAGTGAAACAAGTAAATTCTGTAGTCAAGAGTTGCTTATGGTATTCTATTAGGTAAGATCAAGCCTTTTTATCTTCTAAAGATCTTGAGAAAGCTACTCATGCTTGTGTTTTTTCTTGCCTCGATTACTGCAACTCGCTGTATTCTGGGATTAACAAATCTCTGATACACAGGTTACAGTTGGTCCAGAATGCTGCCGCTCGCTTTCTGGTTGGGGCAAGAAAGTATGACTCTGTTTCTCCTATTTTAGCTTCTTTACACTGGCTGCCTATCAGTTTTCGAATTGATTTTAAAATCTTGCTGCTAGTTTTTAAATCTTTACATGGGCTTGCTCCTGCCTATTTATCTGAATTGTGTGTTTTACACCAGCCATCCAGAGTGCTTAGATCTTCTGGTCAGTTGTCTCTGGTTGTCCCTCGTACCAAGTGTAAAACCAAGGGGGACAGGGCCTTTGCAGTTGCTGCTCCTCGTCTGTGGAACTCTTTACCTCATTACATAAATGAGTCTTCTACAATTGAACTGTTCAAAACAAGATTAAAGACTCATTTCTATTCACTTGCATTCCGTGACCTTCAGTAATACTGATGGTTTCCTCTTTGTGATTATATAACATTATTTCTATTTATTATGTATCTTATTTTATGTTCATATATTTTATTTCTATTTATGTTTTTATGTTGTTTTGTTTTTCTTTTATTCTATTATTGTAAAGCACTTTGGCCACAGAATTACTATGTTGTTTTAAATGTGCTATATAAATACAGTAAATTGACATTGACATAGTCTTCGGGACAAACGCATATTTGTTAACTTGGAGAGGACGTGGACCCACCTGTGCTTGCAGCCCCACTGGGTGTTACAAGAAAATACGGGCGATACCATATCTAAAGCCATGTCGCTGGCATATGAGTCCTGTTAATCTTTGTCCCGAAGCCATGTCTGTGGAAGGCTGCTTGTCCATCACAACTTCAAGCCAATCACGGTTGTGCTATATGCCTGTCGTCAATAGGTGATACAAGGAACATTATAAATGCAGGGAACAGTATAACTTGACCACTGACCTGACCCTGACTATGCCCATTTGCTTTGTCTGTGTATAAGAGAGCCGTAGATGCCGCTACAATAAATAACCATGCTGTTCCTTTTTTAAGTTGAATAAAACTGGTTTTGCTAAATTACTGAAAATCCTCATGTTTTGGGGTGCAAGACAATGGCTCATGTGTCACTATATATATATCAGAGAGAGAGAGAGATTGATTTTTTATTGTAGTGGCTTTTTAATGAGTATAGTCAAAAACTGTTAATTTTTCTGTATAGAACACCTTCTCTACGCAAAATCGTTTATTAAAAAGTCATCTAGTTCGCAGCAACATGAAATAGTAAACGGTAACAAGTAGAAATCATGAAGGAAAACCAAAGAAACCTGCAGCATTGTGGCAATATATATATACCAGTCCTTCTGGCACCAACAATCATGCCACAGCTGAAATCACTGCACTAAGGTGACATTTTTTTCTGCATTCTGGTGTTTGATGCGAACATTAATTAAAGCTCTTGACCTGAATCTGCTTAATTTTATGTATTGTGCTGCTGCCATATGACTGGCCTATTACATTATTACATGGATAATACAGTATATACTGCATATATTTATACACCAGTAACAGCACGATAACGTGCAGTGAATACACTTGACTTGAGCATTCATAGTTTTCATACTCTTTCTCTGCACGTTTAGCATTTGTTTGCTCACAGTTTGATGTGCTTGCTGCTTCCTGAGCAGATCTTCTTTTCTCCACCCTTCGGCCGCCTTCTTCTTCTCTTCTTTTGTCTGCATCTTTTCAAGTTAAAACTGATTAAATCAGTGTTTGTGTTGCAATTACTTAATACGGTTTCTTTAATTTACCACTTAAGCTGGCACTTAAATCTTCAATCTGCCTCAAGAATGATTTCAGATATGAAGAGGTTGGGGAAGTGACAACAAAGGTGGTTGGGATGAGAACATCGCCCATAATCCTGTGCTGCACAGACACCCTGCTGGCCGCTGCAGAGAGTTGATTCTACAATAAAATAAAAATAAAAAGAGGAATAACTTTGGAGGTCAATCATCACCCTGAAAGCGGATAGTAGACATCACATAGTATATGTGTACCAAATTTCACTTCAATAGGTGAAACGGTTTGTGAGCTACAGGTGATCTAAAGTCCTGGACAGACAAACGAACAGCCACAGTAGCGTATTATACAGTATAAGAAGATGGAAAATATGCAGAGGGACAGGAGAGTGCATGGTAACCGAGTAAATCTAGATTGCAAGATTAGACAAAAAGTCTTGGGATCTGTCATATTAATGTATAATCCTTGTGCAGTAACTTTACTTTTCAGAAATAAACTTTATCATCTAATGAGTTGTTCATTTTGCTTTGCTACATTTGTTTTTGTAGTCTTCTATTAAATGTTTGCCGTTTATCTTTTTATAGCACCACTTCCAACTTTAAAATAAATGAGTACACAATATTGGGATAATTTCATTTTCAAACGGCAGCATTTTATTTGCTGTGTTTTAAAGGGTAAATTATTTAAATTGAAAAAATGTGTGAAACCCTGGAGGAGAAGTCAATTTAGTTTCATTGAAATTAAGTCTTCAACAACATATGCTTCAGACAGCTCTGATATATTGAAAAGAAGGAATCTTTTAAAGTAATGACAAAAAATATCTAGTAAGCGCCTTATACATGTAGCCAAATTACATGAATAATCAAAAGACATTTTCTACCACCTGTGAAAGAACATTGACTGAATTTTATTTTGTGAGCTAAGCGGCAGTGGACTCAAATTGACAAGATAATCCCTTCATTGCGGAATGGATGTCTGGATCAGTCGGAGTAATGTGTCCACCGCTTCACTGACTGATGTGGAAAGTCATGTAGTGCGCTCATACACTCAAATTCCATTTAAATTACTGCTGCTGACAGTTTCTTTTTGTATTATTAATTTCTTTCTAAATCCATTTGTTTAGCATAACTTAATAGCAGTTAACTTTGAATTTATAGTAATGTTTATAACTTCCTCGGATTTTACTGACAACGTTTCCTAACGAGTAAGCATTATGTGGTCAACATGTATTAAGTATTTGTTTCTTGACCCAAAAATTCACAACCATTTATCTCAAACCACGCCTGCACTTGGTCAAATCAATACATAGCACACTCGAGCTTAAAGAAGACAGGTTTGTTTCCAACACCGATGGGGATTTAAATGGGCTGCCTTTTGAGGGATGCAGTAACTGCTGTGTGTACAGTTTATGTTAGCTTCTAATCCAATTCCAATTATTCAGGCTCCATAAACAGATTTACAGTTATAATTCACAAAATTGCACAACCATGTCAGATTTCTAAGCATCGGCACACATACCTGTTTTTATGAAGAGTAATACCCAGATGCATAAAAACATGTATTCATATAGCACATGTTCATTCAAAAAGTAGCTCAAAGCACTTTACAAGATGCAAAAGAAAGAATAATGAATACAAGAAAAACAGGTAAATAAATAAACTCATATGTACACAATATAAATAAATAATACATATGCAAGAGGCCCTAAGCTTAGCTCCAATAGTTATTAGCTAAGTGCAGTTTTAAGCTTCTAATCATTATAAGGTTAAAAGAGAGAGCTGAATGCTATGGTCAGATAACCAGGATAGAGAGGAAAACAAAAACTTAAGCTGGGGGGTGTTTGAGAAAATAAACCTTCAGCGACTTCCAAGATCAAAAGTCCACCCACATCCAGTGGACATTCTATAAAACATAAATATGATAAAGTTTATTTTTGCTATGTTGCAAGTTAACATCCTAGAAAAGCTGGAGCATCCACATTTCTTCAAACACCAAAGGCAGCACCAGAGTTCCTTTGAACAGGTGGCAGTGACACAGGATGCCACCATAAGAAAAAAAAAAGAAAAATAATGGTTAGTGACTGCTGCAAAGCTTTTCAGTATATGAAATCGCAGTAATTAAAACAAATTTCACCTTGCAAAAAAAAAAAAGAATTAAGAATATTTCCAATTAAAGAAAATTTTTTTTTTTTTTAATTTTCAGTATTTCAATATTTCATTTTCAGTATTAGCCTTATCTTTATTGATAAAACATTCCAAATTTGTGGTACATCACAACAAACACACACCTCATTTCTTTTATGCTTGATTTTCAGATCTAAGATTGCAACTGGGAGAGGTACGCATCATGGCTGCCACACGTTCCTAGCGTTCATTTGACGTGTCCTCTGAGCAGGTCCTCAGAAATAAACACAACGTGTGCACAAGTTGCAGTACCAGCAAAAAGTCGGGGGGTTCAGTGTGCTAAAAGTTGTAATGTGACGTCAGAGTCTTTGGTTACTATCTACTTGTGACAGAAAGCCACTTTGTGTATCCTACAAGATCGATGTGTGCACTTCAATGTTTGATGAATGGTTCAATGTGGTGAAGTAAAATGCCGACATACAAATACATCCGTGGTGCTTTTATATTCAAGCGTTGCATATTCCCAATCATAATGACATGATGCATTTTAAAAGTCTCACACACCATCTTCTGTGCCGTCTTTTTTTCTGGGGCTTCCACCTGACCTGACAGCAATAGATCGCCACACAGGACACATTAAATATATGATATTCCAACTCTCTGCACATTTATAATCCTAAGATTTATACTTGATATCACTTTTATGATGAAATGCATTAAAGTATGTATTTTACGTTTTACAGATAAATCATTAATTTCGTTTAAATAATGAATACTGTTAATAATTACACACAGGGGGGTGACACGGTGGCGGAGCGATAGCACTGCTGTCTCGCAGGGAGTCACATCGCTGGTATTCTCTGCCTGGAGTTTATATATTTTCCTGCTGGGTTTCCACAGAGTGCTCCGGTTTCCTTCCAAAGATATGCAGATTTGGTGACACTAAAATGACGCTAGTGTATGTGAGTGCTTGTATTCACCTTGCGATGAGCTGATGCCTCGTCCAGGGATTGTTTCTGCTGCCTCGTGCCCAATGTTAGCTGGAATGGACACATCCCTGGATTGATGGATTTAATCATTAAACATCCTTTTCAGAGATATTGCTGTAAGGTGTCATCGGAATTTAATGGGTGTTCCAGAAAATTCATAACACAGAGAAGCCGAACCTGTTCTCACCATGATAATATCTCGCACTGCCACCTGGTGGATTCCTCCAAAAGTTATGTAAAGCATGCATGCAAGTATAAACAGTAAAATGCTTGCGTAGCTGGGGCATCTGCTGCAGCATGCATCACGTCACATGAAATATAAACCCGGCCTAAGGGGACAGACACTTCAGAATATAAGAAAGAGGAGGATTGTTCAGATATTTAAATATAATTAATAATATTTTAACATCACTTTTAAATGTAACAATACCAAAACCAGTGAAATGTGCTTATATTCGTTTTTTTGAGTTAAGATTCTTGCTGCTGTATTTTGAACTAGCTGCAGCTGATTCTTGCCTTTCTTAGGTAGCCCTGTTAGGAGTGCATTACATTAGTCTAGTTGACTAAAAACAAATATGTGTATTCATTTTTCAGTATCTTGAGATGCTATAATTCATGCAGTGTTTCTTCAATATTGCAGTGTTACTAATAAGGTTAAAATATAATTGAAGTTTAGATATAACTTGTAAGTCTATATTAATACCTAGATTCTGTACTTCTGCCATGGTTTGTAACTCTAAATCATCAAGTTTATTTCTAGGAATATCACTTTTTTTTTTTTCCAAAAACTAAAATTTCCATTTTTTTTTCCTTTGTTTAGTTTGATGACATTTTTAACTCATCCATTCTGTAATGCTAGTAAGACATTGGATCAATGATCTTAAAGCCTCAGGGTCATCTTGTAATATAGATAGGTAAAATTTGCTACAATGTAATGGCAATCATGTTATAAAAAGGTAACTATGTAATTTTTCTTCATATTACTTTGAGTGATTCAAGAACAGTTTGTAGATTAGGGGAATCTCACATGTAGCATTTACTAGAGGTGTGATTTTGTATTGTTTCTTAGAGCTCAAACAAATATAAACAAAAGCAGGACAAAAATGTTTCTGGTAAACTGCAAAGAGAAAAAGGTTTCAGTGTACTTCACTCAGTGGAAAAAGTCAATAAACATCAAATAGTTGATAGGACCCCAGTAAATCACTCTGTACGCTTAGCACAAATCCACTCTCTGCCATTCAGAGTCAGAATCACTTTTAATTGCCAGTACATAATGTGCAGGAATTTGATTTGGTAGATTGATTTGGAGCTGCTTATAACAGAGCACAACATCACATACAAATAACATAAATAGTATGAGTTAAAAAGAGAAACTTTGCACAAAGTTGCAGACTAGTACAATTATAAAAGATGATGTGCAAGTGAAAGAGTGTCTAATGTGTATGCATGTGCACACATACATGTACATATTCTGTACTCCTACATATACCTTCATACAGTATATGACTGAACACATGAATAATATACAAAGAAGACAGGGTAAGTTACTGGTTTGAGATGGCTATGCCTCTGGAAAAGAAACTATTGAGGTGTCTTTTAGTTTTAGTTTTAATTGACGTGAAACATTTACCAGAGGGGAGTTTATTGAATAAGTGATGAGCTCGGTGAGATGAGTCCATGGTGATCCTTTTGACATGGCTAGTGGCACGAGCTGTATATGGGTCTGCAACCTGAAATTCTATTTAATGTCTAGGATTACCTGTGTCAAAGCAGTTTAGCCAATAGCCACACTGACTTTCTTGATTTGCATGCAAGTTAGACCCTCTATTTATAATTAGATAAACATTCATTTCAGTGTTAAACATTTTTTCCCATAACTGGCCTAGAAATGATCAGACAGCAGACAGGGAAAAATCAGATCCTTCAAGCTCTATTTAATGGTGGAGAACATGTGTGTGTGCAGCATCTTCCTTGGTTTTATAAAGGACTAATAATGGCAAGAGTAATCTTGTGATATAATATATCTATGTGCAAAATGTACACTCTTGTACTGAAAAGGAAATTGTAATCCATGTAATGTTGTATAAAAGTATAATATTTGAAAATTAATCCTCCACTATATGAAAATGAGCCCTCAACGTTTTTGCCGGTCTTACTTGTATAACATGCTGGAGTGCTTGAGCAGTTTTGATCTGGTGGGCTGTTTTCCTTCTAGCCAACTTAATATTGTAGGTATCCCTTTAGATGTATGAGAGCCAATGAAAAGAGAGATTCATCTCTGCTGCTGTTGCTACATTGCTGATCTTTGACCCTGTCTACATTGCCCAATGAGATTACTAGTGGTTTTAACATAGATACATGAAACATGCAAGCTTCACAAGTGACTTGATGCATTATGCTTGTGTGTTTTCCACAGAAGTGCTGACTGTCACTGCTCTGGGAGAACAAAAAAAAATGTCTTTGCCATTCTTTGAATTCCCTGAAGTGATAACAGTCAATGAACATGCAAGGTCATCTAAGCAATAATGGCTGACATTGACAGCTAAAATAAAAAAGATGGCCACATTTCAGAAAGAAAAAAATCTGTTCATTTGTTACTTTAAGTATTGAAAGTGCCATTTACTACCCTGATTAAAAGGACTTGGTTTGATCCCTCAGGAGCAGTAAAGCATGATTTCTGAACATTTAAGGAGAAAGTCATAAGTCAGCTATAGAGGCCTTCATGCTTAGAATGCTGTGGTTTAGCGTAGGCTGATATCTCAGTTTAGCTCAGTTCTGTTCAAAAAGTTCAGAGGTTGACAGCCCCTCTTTCTAGTTCCAAACAAGAATATAAAAAAGGTGTGTTGTTATAGTTTTTATTCTCACTTCTTCTGGTATCCTGAGATTTGAATTAGGATGTCTTTGAAGGGAACACAGCTTATACCTATGTAGTTATGATTCAAGTGAGAAACGTTTTGTTGAAAGCAAAATTATTTATAAGCCTTTAATTGTGGAAATGCAGTACAGTAGTTTGCGTGCATACAGGGATATTCATTACTATAACCGATTGACGACACACAGAGGTTGATAATGATTCTTAAATATAGTTTTTAATAACTGTAAAATCATGTCAGTTTCTCATTATGTTCTCTCAGTAAAGGACCAAAAAAACTTTTTTTTAAGAACTTCCTTTTTCCTTCTAAAATCCCTCCCACTAACATTCTACAGGAAATTCCCAACAACAGGAATGTCAATCAATATCAATATAAATTTCACTTTTTACTGAAAATACAAATACACAACAATTACCATTGAATTGCAACATAAAAATCAAAGTAAAATTAATCCATTTTGGCACATTTATGTAATTTTTTATTCAAAAAGACTCCCGGCTGGCAGAGGTGTAATTGCAATTTCGCTAGAAGAGACAGAGTAAATGTAAACCTCATCAGTAAAATAGTTTCGAAAAGCAGATTTTTTAGTTTGTTCCTTCTGGACTTTCTTGGAAAAGCACCTTATACTGTTTTTTTCTGTTGAGGTGTCCTGAATGTGTGAATTCTCGCAAATGTTTTTCCTGTGCACACATGCAAGAGCCAATTCTGGAAGTGTCTTCAGTTTATCACTAGGATCAATTTAGAGAGTGCATCAAACTGATATACTTTTTTGAGAGTACACATTACTGCAGAGCAGCAGCAGAAGACTAACGCAAGCCTATGGTGAATATGGAGACTCCATGCATTTCATAATCAGGACAGAAATCAAACCCAGCTGATGTGAGGCAGTGGCATGACCAAAAATGCTGATACTTAATTTCCAGTTCAATAATATTTAAAATATCGAGTAAGGCTATGTGCCTTTTGTTAATCAAAGGTCATAACTAAGGGTCACATGGAAAACCAAGAGTTTGTATTGGGCCTGTAATCTTACCATTTCAACTCCAGCCTGTAGCCATTATTTTACTCTATCTGATCACATTTATTTGCCTCTATATTTGTGCATTGTGCATTGATAACAGGAAACCTCTCTCTCTCTCTCTGAAGCTCTTTATGTCTTGTTGCTGCCTTCATCCCAGTGAACCAAGATTTACTGTACATCTAAAATTTTGCATGTATGCCACTGTCTGAGAGAGTGTTACACCTTCTCACCATATCCCTGGTGGATTCTATTTAGGTGTTGCTATTTGCCTCTTTCTTTAGGTAGACAGAGAACGTTAAACTCACCTGATGTTAATTTGTGTGAATGTACCCTATGGTTAATTTGCATCCCAGTCCATGGTTGGTTCCTGTTGTCTGGATAAATTTTGTCTTCCTGGTTTCTTGCTCACACCCACAATTTACAGACCTGATGCTAGTTTAGTAGGCAGCTTTAAGAAGAGCCAGATGTGAATGTGGTTGTGAGTTTGATGTCTTATCTAGGCCTGCTTTAATCCTCATTATGTGAAAATCTAATTCAGAATGTGGATGGATTGTTTTTTATGATGTAGCACCTCCTATTGTTTTTCTAATCATTTTTATTCTTTATTTATTCTGCACTGTTTTTCTTAGAATTTAACGTTAGTTCAAATAATGCTCACAATATTATACTTTTGTGGTAGAGCAGAGAAATTCCTTTGCTTTTATGCTCAGAACAGAGATTGTGTAAAATAAATTGTATCTCAAATCTGAGACTTCGTACAGCAAGTTATATCTTTACATTATCATATATGGAATGTTTTACAAATTTTTTTGTTTTTTTTTCTGTTTAAGATTTGGCATGACAAATTAATATCATTTTATGTTTCTTGGCACCAGATCCAGTTGTGAATCTACCTTTGAGATACACAATGAGTTAAAAGTGTAGAATTACAAAATATTAGAATTATTAGAAAAACAGGTTTCTATAAGATAAACAGGAAAAAGGGGGAAAACATTGTGCATAAAATAGAAAAGGACACATTTCCTCCATTACAAGGGACTCACTTATCAAAATGAATAAATTTGAAGTCAGTATTTTCAGAATAACTCACAGGAGGCGTCATCGCCTGTAAAATCGCTGATTAAAGAATTGGACGATTGCTACAGGGAGCAATCTAAAAGCCATTAAGTTAGCAGGAGAAGTAAACACCCGTCGAGATGCACTTAGCAGGTTGGCTTTATATCCTCTTGGGTGCTGTCTTTCCCAGGTGTTGACAGAAGAATTTGTTTGCAAGCTGGGCATAGCAGGAACAGGCCACTTAACTACTTGGGAGACCAAGTAGTTCAAACTGAACAGTCATGTTATTAACGGGGACCTCAACTTGTTGTTTTTCTTATTGCGTTTATTTTGAGATTAGATTAAAATAGAAGACCTTGCAAATTCATTTGTAGTAGTTGTTATTTTGTTATTTTAAACTCAGACCTTACTTTTAATAATTATGCATATTACATCCCTTAAGCTTTGTGAGGATAATTTGCTGCCTCCGAAAATAAAAAAAAATGCATGGCAGGGTAAACCCACTGTGACTTCAAACCATAATTAACAACACTTAAAAGTGTTATTAAACACTTTTAAAGCCAACAGAATGTTCCCTTTCTTACTTGTGCATGACACAAATGCTTACAATGACAAAATTATAAACCACTGATCCTAAAAGTGGAAGTATCCATTCACTTCTATTCCCAAAATGATGTTCCTCCAACCCTGGGCGGCTCAACTGTTAACATATTGATCTGCAGCATGAACCAATTTCCTAAATCAATGAGTAGGTACAGAATCCAGAACAACTTTTGACACCAACATTGTTGTTGACTTGTAAAATACACCTTTCCCTTTATCCGGACCCAAAGGTTCAATGTGTTTTAAGGTAAACAGTTTAACATCCTCCTGCTATAGTAATCCCAAGACATTTTTCCAGCCTCATTTGTTTACCTGTAGCCTGCAAATCACTCCAGCTCCCTTTCAGGCCATTTTTGCCTTATGAAAACAACTCACACTATCATTTAATTTAGCGGCAGATTTAAGAATGAGAGACATTGTCGCCACCTAGGGTAGCATCTTACCGGGGTCTGCACTAAAAACTACAGAATTGTGATTACAAGCAGAG
This sequence comes from Polypterus bichir lapradei, assembly GCA_026402145.1. NCBI lineage: Eukaryota > Metazoa > Chordata > Cladistia > Polypteriformes > Polypteridae > Polypterus > Polypterus bichir. The sequence continues at coordinate 63,069,757 of JANRMT010062807.1, read as the reverse complement.
GTTATGCAGGGCCAGCAATTATGGAGCTGAAGGTCCAGGCACTCCAGACACAGAGGAGGACCCCCGTCCACTTGTCGAAGTCTAATACTGACTAGCTGCTATGGACACAGAGGTGCTTCTACCGGCACTGATATCATTTGAATTACTGTGAATGATCCCTCCAGATTTCTATCATTGTCATTCGTGTCAAAGAGCATAAAGTCATTTGTGATTAACTGCATCACATAAAATATACTCATTCAAAATGGTTTTCAAATCCAAAGCTATGTTTATTATTTAAATACCTTTATATAAACTTTAATAATAGGATAACTCAGGATCTCATAATATGTTCACTGATTGTCCACTGCAATGAAAAATCACTCAGTAAATTATTTAGAAATACATCTTCTCCAAGGACTAGTACTTGGTCAAACTCAGGTTTGCTAAATCCCCTATTTTGAAAGCTACTTCATCCAGTCCAGAGACATAGGAGCCAAAGCCCATCCTGGCAGCAATGAACAAAAGACAGAAATCAGCCTTGAACAGATTGCCTATCCATGACATGACAAGGTCAGAAGGGTCAGATTTAGATATGTGTAATACCCTAAAAAAACATATATCTTTGCCATACAGGAGGAAAACTGAAATGCCCGCACAAGCAAAAGGAGACATAAAGTCCACTCAGACAATGACCAGTTTGAGATGTGAACTCGGGACACTGGATCGATGAGGCAGCAGTATTAACAACTGTTCCGTTTTGCTGCCCAGGTGGTGAAATACCTGGATTAAATATATACCATTAAGTTTAAAAAAAGAATGAGGCAAACTGCTACCTTTCTATTATGTTTCTTTCATTTGCTCTCTCTGTAATTTTGTTGCTTGTTTCAACCCAATTATTTTACACAATACATGTTGTATCAAGTTGCAAATGTGGCTTATTGTTTAGCATTAAGCCATATACAGTATAGAATAGGTGACTGCCCCCATACTCACAATATAACTGTTAGACAGACAGGGTGCAAATTTGTTTAAAATATTACTACATAATAATAGTTATAATTAGCTAGCAAATCATAATTATCTTTCTATGTCTGTTCTTGTGTAAATAAAGTTTTCTGCGGAAAAAAAAACAGCAATCAGCTGTAACAAGATGCCACTTCAGGATTAGTCCCGTCTAGTGGCATAATTAGAGGGCATAGTGATTTAATAATGGACTGGAAGTACAGTTTCATATTGATAACAGTGTGCGACAACAATCCATGCTTGTCAAATGGTAAATGCTTACATTTATAAAGTATAAAAAACTACTCAAATTTATGGGCAATGTTTCACAAGTATCTATTAATTCAGATCTGCAATGAATGTCTTAATTTACTTTAGGTGCCTTATAAAACAAACTAAAATTTGTATGCTTTTACAACAAAGAGGACAATACTGAAAATGCTCTTGGCTGCAAGTTGATAAAGGACTTGTACTAAACTGTTCACCACAGGAAGTTTTTGTGTCTCACATAAATAAGATAAACATCAGTTATAAAAACATGTCACTGATCTTTTACATGGACAAGCAGTGTGCGCAATGACATTCCTAACATGGATCAGAATCAGAATTCATTTTATTGTCCAAGTACACTAATGTTTTACTTGGAATTTGTCTTGAGGGCATTGGGCAACAAACAAGGACAACACAGAATGCAAAAGAGTATTATAAAAAGATTGAATATAAAATGATAAAATATAATGCAGCATACAGTCAGTCCTCTTTAAGAAAACATAGCAAAGCGCAAAATATCTGTAACATCCCATAATTTTTAAATACATGATCTGATGCAACTTTCCATAAAAGGTCTAGTTGTGTGATCATGTTAAGTGCAATCCATACTCTGTCATTTAGCCTTCCACCCATAAGTAATCATTTAATTTTTGGAAGTTGGCAAGGTAAGATCAAGAGATTAGGACCATGCATGTAGAAGGTGTCTTCTGCTTTGCCAGATATTCTTTGACAGTGAGCACAGTCGATGAATGGTTCTTCAGTATTATTCATTGTCACAGTTACTGTTTTGCTGAACAGCAAACAGGGTCATTTTTATCACTGATGATACCTCATATTACAAAAGCAGAGGCAAAGTATACAAAACAGAATCGTAGGTGTATAGGATTTTACATGTCTATGCAGTTATTTATATTTGTAATTATGTAGCCTGAAGTTGAACAACATTCAGAAAATGTTTGTATGTCATGAGGCACATGCCTGATTATGATTCAATAAAGTAACATTTCAGTTCAATTCAATTTATTTTACTTTAGCACTCATTGCTATGTGCAGGCTCTAAGTGTATATTGAATTCACATCTACAAGGATTTGCTAAACCATTCAGCATTTACATTCAATAACACAAAAACTACAATAAACACATAGAATTTAACAGAGCATGATACTGTAACCTCAAGTCCACTAACATTATAACTGAGATGTGCCTTGTTGACAGTAGAGGAGAGGAAAGCAAAAACTTCCAGGCCACAGCATTTCTGGAGACAGAAACAAAAAACTCTGGGGAGCCACAGTCAGTTGTAATAAAGTGATTTTTAAACTTGATTGCCTACTGGGCATTCCGCAAATTTACTGGTACATGCTGGACAGTCTAGAAAGAGCAGTAAATAAATAAACTTATTACAGTGTTATACAAAAATAAAATGAAATCAACTGAATTGAACTGAATTAATCTTTTTACCACTGAATCCAAAAGCTCACGGTATCTCTGTCGTAACTTCCAATTGGCTTAAGTAGTAACTTGGAAATGTAGTAGTGGCATCTAATGCCACATTGCAACAGCAGGAGATCAAGGAGAGAAACAGAACAGGTGAGGAGAACAATACAAATTGATTGACAATCTTATACTATTGGACAAATGACAAACAAACCAAATTGCAGTATGAGCAGCTAATCAGTAGCTCAACTTATATATATATATATTAAGCATAGTAGACTAAAGTAATGAATCTCCGGCCGGGATTTAAATGCTGACATTAACAGAGCATCCCTTACACAAGCATGCAGATTATTCCACAGCTTTAGGATAAAGACTCAGTGCCAACTGTAAATTTATTACTCCTCAGAACTCTTAGGAGACCACCACCTTGAGAGTGTATGTACCTGTACGTATTCATCAATTTGTTCTGTTATATAAGAAGGAGCCAGGCCATTTAAAACTTTTTATGTAAGAGAAATAATTTTGAAATTAACCCTAAACATTACTGTAACTGGAATCCATTGAAATGTTATGTAGTTGTATTTACCATAATCATCTTTGCAGCAGTATTTTGAGTTAACTGAAAACAAGAAATAAAATGATTCCAGCAGTTTGTGAATAACAGCTTACAGTAATCAGTATGTTTTTCTGTATCCTGCACACTAAGGAAACAACTCAATTTTCAAATAAAGGTTACCAAAGAAGCACAAGTTTTTGTTAGCATGTTATCTGGTAAAAGAAATATTGGTTTCAAATATTTGTGACCGAATAAAAATAATTTTTAGACCTATTAAGTTGTAATGTAATTACATGACAACAAATGATATTGGGCTGACAGGCACTGTGCTCGCTTGGTTTATCAAATCAATTCCAATATGTACAGAAATGTGCTGACAGTACTCCATCATTATATACAGAAGTAAGATATGGTGTCCCGCAGGGCTCAGTGCTGGGACCTTTACTGTTTTCACTTTACATGCTTCCACTTGGATCTATCATTAGGAAACATAATGTTAATTTTAACTCATATGCAGATGACACCCAGTTATACCTTTCTTTTAGATCAAATGAAGTTTCTCCGATGTTGTCTTTAATTAGTTGTGTTAGTGAATTAAAGGAGTGGATGGATGAGAACTACCTATCTTTCAATACAGATAAAACAGAGATGTTATTTGTTGATGGGAATGATGCTGATCACAACAATATTTTGTCATCATTTAACTCAGTTGGAATCACCATTAATTTTACTGAATCAGCCCTCAATCTTGGAGTTATCTTTGACTCTAGCATGTCATTTAAAGTGCATATTACAAAGTTGTCCAAATCATGTTTCTTCCATTTTAAAAATATTTGTCGCTTTCTAAATAAACAGGATTCTGAGAAATTATTTCATGCATTTATTTCTAGTAGGATTGACTACTGCAATGTGGTATTCACTGGATGTTCAAACTGTTCTTTAGACAGCCTTCAGTTAATCCAAAATGCTGTTGCAAGAATTATTACAAAAACAAGAAAATACGAACACATAATTCCAGTTCTTAAATCCTTACACTGGCTCCTGGTTAAGTTTAGGGTAGATTTCAAAATCCTACTTTTAACATATAAAGCATTAAGTGGTCAAGGTCCAGCTTACTTGTCTGAACTTATCATGACTTAGAAACCAGGGCACACATTAGGATCTCAAGATGCCAGTATGCTTATGATTCCAAGGATTAATAAAATAACAGTGGAAGGTCAAGCTTTTAGTTAGTAGGGCCCCTAAACTGTGGAATGGTCCGCCTGCTACTATAAGAGGTGCCCCTTCGGTCTCAGCTGAAGACTCACTACTTCAGTTTAGCATATCCTGACTAGAGCTGCTGATTATCTGTACAGACTGCATCTCTGTTGTTAGTCATTAGCACTAAAACATAAGTATCATGATAGTTATAATTGGATACTAACCCTCACCTATTCTGTTTCTCTTCTCGGTACTCAAATGTGACACTTGGTGCCACGGCCAACCTGCCAAATTGTTTTGCCTGCCTAAGGTAAAGTTATCCCTGATGGAAGATCGCAGGAATCGTGGGGTTTATGGGTCCTTTCATCGGCTTGGCTGGCCCACCATGGTCTCAGCTGTGGAATGGCCAAATGGGGGAGACAGCTTGGTGGCCGAGGTCTCCAGGACTCTAAACAAATCCAAATCATATCATGTGATATCATCTACTGTTAAATTCTGTTCCATACTTGTACATTTTTTATTTTTATACTGTATTAAGGATTTGTTCTGTTCTGTGTATTGTGTTGTATTGACCCCCTTCTTTTTGATACCCATTGCACGCCCAACCTACCTGGAAAGGGGTCTCTCTTTGAACTGCTTTTCCCAAGGGTTCTTCGATTTTTTTCCTACATGGGTTTTTGGGAGTTTTTCCTTGTCTTCTTAGAGAGTCAAGGCTGGGGGGCTGTCAAGAGGCAGGGCCTGTTAAAGCCTATTGCAGCACTTCTTGTGTGATTTTTGGCTATACAAAAATAAATTGTATTGTATTGTATGGTAAAGTGATAGCACCTTTCTGCTTTCAATAACATTCCCACCTGTTAATATCATCTGTCTTATTCAAAAACAAGTAGTTACTGCTTATTCAGTCATTTGGTCCATCAACATAATTAGTTAAGGCCACAACAGAGGAAATATTGTATAATTTTGTCAAAAGGAAGAAATATAGCTGAGTATAATCTACATATGAATATTACAGTATGTTTTTTAACTGTGTCTTCTAGTGGCAAAATGTGAAGTGAAAACAGTAACAATTTCAGTACTGTGCTCTAAGAGGCGACATATCTAACATCAGAAGCACTATTGTACATATTATTCTACCTATCTATCTATCTATCTATCTATCTATCTATCTATCTATCTATCTATCTATCTATCTATCTATCTATCTTAAATGTTTACTGCAGATGGCATAATCAGTAAACCAGTGTCACTTGGTTTATTTACAATCTTCTTATTAATAGGCACAGTTTACAGCATACAGTATATTTACTATTATCCATCCATCCATCCATTATCCAACCTGCTATATCCTAACTACAGGGTCACGGGGGTCTGCCGGAGCCAATCCCAGCCAACATAGAGCACAAGGCAGGAAACAAACCCCGGGCAGGGTGCCAGCCCACCGCAGATATTGACTATTACTTGATAGTGATTTCATCTTGCTGCTGCCATTTAGTACCTGTTGCATTTATATGTAATGCTCTTTTTTTAGTGGATTATCAAAATCATTAACAGAAGTTAAAAGAAACTTTACTGCTTTAAAAGAAACTTAACTGCTTCCATGATAGTAAAATTGAGTGCCCAGAATAATATAACATAATTTTTTAATATGTTTTTGTAATATTAATTTTATAATCCCACTTTGACTTTAATCTTTTTAGGGCATTTGAGGAAAGGCTATAAAATGTATAAAAATATGTCTACTTTATGAGGCAAATAAATTTTTTATGAAGATACACCAGTAAACATCACCTATCCATACTGGTACACTGTAGTCCCATAAATAAGCTCTATATTTTTTGTTGTTATAATTCTGCCAAATTAAGTACTTTTTGTAAAATATAAAATGGCCAAAAACTAAGCATACTCCTTTTTCACAAAGGTGTTGTAAATATAAAAAAAGTTCCTGGAAAATGTATTATGTTCTGATGACCTGTTCTTAAAATTGTTGAAATGTGTCTGTCTTTAGAAAGTCCCAGATCAATGCTTATTTTGAACTATGGATTACTTTGTCAAAGTCAAAGATTTGATGGACCACATATGGCCAACAGCCACTCATTACTGTAAATTCCATGTAAGGCCTTGGAAGGTGCCCTAAAAGAGATAACAAAAACGCAGCACGAAACAGAACCTGCCAAAGTTACAATGCCCTTTAGTTTCTCTCTGTGTTGCAAGCTAATTCTTGTACTGCTACTGTGTGGGCTACAATCAATTGAGACTTAAATCAAGACTTAATACTTTTACTCCTTCGATACAATGTGCCTTAGATTTCAGTCAGGTCTATCATCCTTGAAATGTCCCTTATTATATTATCCCTTTGTTGACATACCTTAACTTTTAATGTTTTAATGTTATTTTATTCAAATTTTATTAGTTATTATTCCTTTAACATTGATTTTATTTTATTTTAATTTCTGTGTCTGTCTGTGTCTTCTCAGGTCTAGGTGGCTTTTACTGTCCCTGTTTGAATCTCTTGCCTGCTAGGTGCTTGACCTTGCCCATATGGAGTGAAAGTTTGCATTATAAAAATTACATGCAAACCTTTCAAAGATAATTCCCAGATTTTAGCCAATGATCTGTAATAAAGCCTTTAAGACTTTTTTAGGGTACACAGACATAGAAAATTGATATTTTAAAAGCAGCATGGGTCAGTGTTTAGGTGGAAATAAAGGATTTTTGTTGTCAAGGGTTGACTCTTAAAATGGACATGATGGTGGATTTACAAATAGGCTTCCATGTATTTAAGGGGTTAGGTTGGATGTGAGGGAGGCAAGTGTGAAGAAATGTCAAAATAGAGGAAATATTCACTACAACTATGCAGGATCAGAGTGGGAAAGAGTAGTGCAAAAGTGAAAGAGAGCACTGTCTGTAAAAAAAAAAAGTCTGACAGCACACTTTGTGGTCGTGTCTTAAAGCCATTTCATGATTCTAAAAAAAATAACTAGATCAGCCCACGGCCTACCTCACATATGCTCACAGACCACACCTTGAGAATCACTGACCTAGATACTTGAATATTCTGCCTAAAGATATAACTACTCACTTTTGATTGGGCATTTAGTGCTAAATTGGCCCAATGTTTTACTTCCATACAGTTAAAGGTTAATTGTCTTTGCTGCACTTGATTTTCTTGGATTCAGTTCAGTGACTGCCTTTTCAACAAAATAAACACTTTTTCACAAATGAATGTAAACTTGTCATTCCATAAATTCAATTAATTAGCGAATAGCTATTGTGAATTGTAAATAAACTCTGCAGAGTTTCTTTGCAGCCTTTGTTGATTTTCATAAATTGTTCGACTCGGTTGATCAAGCTGCCCTGTGGGACATCCTGAGACTTTGTGGGATCCCCTCAAGGTTGCTGGGTATCATGGGTGGCCTGTACACTGGTACTGTGGGTGCTGTGCAGAGTGGAGCTCTGTGTTTTTCCCAGTTGATGCTGGGGTTTGTCAGAGGTGTGTTCCTGCTCCTACTCTGTTCAATGCTTGCATGGGCTGCGTGTGGGGCAAGGGTGTGGGATCCAGCGGATATGGGGCATCTGTTGGTAACTTTGCCAACAATGCTGCGATCTTCGCAGTCAATGGATCCTCTGATCGGGGCTCTCAAGTGACTGAGCGAGGAGTCTGAGTGTCTGGGCTTGTGGGTATCCTGGATAAAAAACAAGATCCAGGCCTTTAATGACCTCTTCCGCACAGCCATCAGCAGTTTGTCTGTCTGCGGAGAGAGTCTCAACCTTGTCAAGAGGTTTACTTATCTTGTCAGTGACATTCATCTCTCTGTTGACTCTTCCTATGAAGTCAGTAGTCAGATTAGAAGAGCGTGGGGGGGGTCATGAGGTCATAGGAAAGGGGTGTGTGGTGCTCTCGATATCTATGCAAAAGGACAAAGGTCCAGATTTTTAGAGTCCTGGTGCTTCCTGTCTTGCTATATGGTTGCGAGACATGGATGCTATCCAGTGACCTGAGACAAAGACTTCTCTTCGGAGAATCCTTGGGTACCGTTGGTTTGACTTTGTGTCAAATGAGTGGTTGCTCATGGAGTCCTGAATGAGGCATATTACCTGCATTACAATTGTCAATTACAGCACTATGACCATGTGGCATGATTCCCCGAGAGTGATCTGGCTCACAGGATCCTCATTGTTGAGGACTCGAGTGGCTGGACCAGGCCAAGGGGACACGTAACACCTGGCTGGGGCAGATACAAGGTCATTTCCAGAGGGTGGGAGTGGACCATTTGTCTGCCTTGGGGGTTACCAATCAGGATCCTGAGCTGTTTCGTCTCATGGTGGGTGCGGCAGCGCACTGTACCAATGCATGCTCCCCAACCTGACCTGACCTGAACTATTGTGACCACATGGGAGTGCCAGAGAGCCCCAAACCACAGACACAGTAACACAACCCACAATATATAAAGTACCTTTATACTGTATACCTCCTTCCAGAAATGTGCCACATTTATATAATAAATGAATAATACACCAGCAATTCTTCCTCCTTATCCACTGCCTCCCGACTCTGACTCAATTATGTAAGGCATCGGGCTCCCTTTTATTCTGGACCCAGGAATTCACCCGGTGCCATGCCATGTCTTTCAGGGAGCACTTCTGGGCCATAAGGAAAGTAGGGAAGTACTCACTGACACCGACATCTAATGATATGTAGGGGACCCAACAGGGCTACATTTCCAGACATTATATCCCAAGCAACCCTGCGAGGACCATATGAGCACCACTGCCACCTAGCATCTAGGGGGATGGAACTGCTCCCAACTTCTGGCTATTGCTGGTCCTTCCTTTATTTGATACCAGCCAGATACAAAGCTATTTTTTTGCTCCATCCATCAATCTGCCTGTGTCATCATGCTATCCGCCTGTCTGGGTAATGAATTATTCTCCATTCTGGTCAGGATGCCTGTTCTCCTCCTACACTATGTTGCCATAATATTTCATCAATTTATATTAGAAAGCTGTTATGGTTAACATCTAAAGCACAGTAAATGGTTTTAGTATTTCTTCCACATTGTTTCATTTAAACCTGTAAATGTTTCGTGAAAGGCATATATGCCACACCACCTTGTATGAAAGAACCACGCATTAGCTACGCAGATATTATTTGAAACTAATTTACACAAAAGTAGTCTAGCATGAACAACAATAGTGCAACCAATCAATGGTCACCATTGCAATATGAGATCATGAGCAAAACAGTAACACTTGCCCACTGACATCTGCTTGATTTAGTACCTGGCCACTAGTCTAATTAAGCAAAGGTATGAAATAAGATATAGATATATGTTAGATGCTAAATAAATAATGGTTAATGCAGAAATATTGACAAAGAACAGGTTTACTTTTAGCATTATTGGTATTGAAAGCCTAGTTTTTTCATAAATTAGACATAATAATATTAAGTTAGATATTTATACCTGCACTGACCAGAATCCCATTCTTTTTACTTTCCTTCTTGCATGTGATGATGCTTTAGGCTTTATCCTCCACTACTCTTAACTGGATTAAGTACAAACGAGGGAGGGAAATTAACATCTAAATGTATTAAGGAAGCATATCTGTTCAGTCTAAGACAAATGTCTAAAACCTTTAGTGTTGTGCTAAATACTGGCCAATACTGCAGTGCTCTCAGCATTTTAAAATGTTAAAGCTGACACAGGATAAATAGTGTTAATAAATGTGATTGCATATCTTTAAACAGTTGGATACATTCATCACCCAGCTTGTAATTGTAAAAAAATCTATAAATAACTCACAAGTCAGGAGAGTTGTATTGTGTCCAATATCAAATTTAAACATAGGGCCTCACTAATTAAAAAAAAAAGAATAACAAGCAAATTAAGTACATAACTTTAGTATGATCTGATTGCTGTAGAGCTGAGGCAAGTATTTTTATTTCCACAAATTCTGAGGAGAGGTGGGTTAGCGACACGGTGATTGGTGCTGCTGTCTCACCTATCCAGAGTTCTGAGTTTGAATCCTGTGCCCTGTCATTGTGTGAAGTTCTTTTTTCTGGTAGTACCTGCAGAGGTTTTTCTTTGCAAACTCGTCTTACTTCCTAACCCCAAAGATGCTTGTTAGCTTTATTCACAGTGCTAAATTAGCCCAGTGTGTGTGTGTATGTGAGTGGGGTGGCAATGGACCAGTCCGCTATCCAGGGTTTGTTTTTGCCTTGTACCCAGTCCTCTGAGGATAGATACTGGCCCCTAAGTACCTAGATTTTGGTTAAGTGTGTGTTTCATTTTTCTTGAAACTTTCTAACCAACAAAAACACACACACAGAAGCAACATTTGTATGACTAAAAGGAATAAAGTTTGAAAAATGTGTTGCTACATGCAGTGCATGCACCTTGCAACTTACAAATCTAAAACATTGTATATTCCACATTGTAATTAAAGTATAAAAATGTATTTTGTGACACAATGTATAACATGAAAATCTTTAAAAATATTTGTAATTTGTAGCTTTTTTAATTTAGCAGTTTTGTGAGACTGGATTATGACAATGTTTTCTGAAAAATGGCAATTCAGAGCTTTACAGTATATGCTTATCAAACATTAATAGTCAGTCCTGACCTTCAGGCTTAATTTAAGCTGAAGACATCAGTCTTTCTATACAACATGCCACAGAAAAACACACATAGATCAGAAGAAACCATGAACTATCTACATAATAAGAAGCATATCATTTAAATAATTCAAATCAGTAGTCTTGCTTTTTGAGTCTAAAAGAAATGCACCATATTTGATGACAGTGTTCATTTGTGTGTAATCATTTGAAAGTTTCAGTTCTGCACTTTAGGAAAATGAATACTGCATATGAGTATATCAGGATATTACTAAAATTATAATGGTTTGACACAGTCTTCATTCCATAACCATGCAACCCTAAAATTGCATTAACTGTTTTCAGCAAATGATGGACTAGAGAGATATAAATAGTCAACAATAAAGTTATACATCATCTAGCAACTGTAATATTCTCACACTTCATATGATACAAAAGACTAGGTATTTTTTTCCATGCGATGTAATTTAATACTAAGTTCTTGTTTATTCAGTGTTAAATGTCTGGAACATTGTTTTCAAAATCCTGTTTATGTTGTTATAAATTACAGGTTGCAAACCTTGCTTGCTCGATTTCCAATAATGAAGAAGGTGTGAAGCTGGTTCGCATGGCAGCCACCCAGATTGACAGCCTTTGCCCTCAGGTAAGCAAAATTGCATTCCATATTATAAATTGAGCTGTGTGCATTAGTAAAACCAAGTACACATTATTAGTAAAATATTTGTTTAAATGAATTGTGCCCTTTTTTATTTATAATATGCATAATTTTCTCCTCACAAAGAGCAACCTTAACATTTTTAAAAAGTAACACTTTCATTCATTTCTACTTCCTAGTTGTTGGTGTAACTCATGTCTGTATCCTCACCATAATAGAAACCCCCTGGTAATATCCACCATGAACTATTACCAACAAAACACTTCCACTAGAGTATCACCTCCTTACGAGGCCCCTTTGATGACTGAACATTGTTCCTCTTTCCAGATATGTCAGACTGGAACAGGAAAATACATTCAGAAAAAGTAGTGCAGTACGGGATGGTTCATTGCAGAGTCTGAATTAAAATTATAATTATTGCTGAATGAAAATCACCTATCTCTGTTTATATAACCCTCATATTTTTTTTTGATTTTATTACATCCCAATACAACCCCAATCCCAAAAAAGTCGGGACGCTGTGTTAAATGTAAATAAAAACAGAATGCAACGATTTGCAAATCTCATAAATCCATATTTTATTCACAATACAACATAGAAAACATATCACGTGTTGAAACCGAGAAAACGTACCATTTTAGGAAAAAAATAGTCATTTTGAATTTGATGGCACCAACATGTCTCAAAAAAGTTGGGACAGGGCCATGTTTACCACTGTGTAGCATCCCCTGTTCTTTTAATAAAAGTCCGTAAACATTTGGGAACAGAGGAGACCAGTTGCTGGACTTTTAGGAGAGGAGTATTGTCCCATGCTTGTCTGATATAGGATTCTAACTGATCAACACTCCTGGGTCGTCTTTGTCATATTTTTCATTTCATGATGCGCCAAATGTTTTCAATAAGTGAAAGGTCTGGACTGAAGGCAGGTCAGTTCAGCATCAGGACTTTTCAACTATGAAGCCATGCTGTTGTAGTAGATGCAGTATGTGGTTTAGCATTGCTGTGCTTAAATATGCAAAGCCTTCCCTGAAAAAGATGTATTCTGGATAGGAGCATATGTTGCTCTAAAACCTATATATACCAATCAAGACTGATAGTGCCTTTCCATATGTACAAGCTGCCAATTCTATAGGCACTAATGCACCCCCATACCATAAAAGATGCAGGCTTTTGAAACGGGGCGCTGATGGTCCTTTTGCTGTTTAGTCCAGAGATTTTGTCGTTCATGTTTTACAAATATAATTTCAAATTTCAATTCATCTGACCATTGAACAGTTTTCCAGCTTGCCATTTTAAATGAGCTTCAGCCCAGGGAAAACAGTGACATTTCTAGAGCATGTTCACATATGGCTACTTAACCCAGCCACAAGTGAAGCACAAACCAGTGTGTTTCTTTGTGCCAGTCCCAGGCCCAGGCCCAGGTAAACGGGGAGGGTTACGTCAGGAAGGGCATCCCGTGTAAAATTTTGCTTGATCAATATGCAGATAAAAATACAAAATGGTTGATTCCCGGGTTAACAATGACCGCCACCATTACTGTTCGCCAACAGGGTGTTGGCGGAAATTGGGCTACTAATTGGCAAAAGAAGAGGTTGCAGACATGCCCGTGGGAAAGAGGAGAGAAGGAATGTAAAGAAAGTGGAGCTGAGGGTAGAAACTTTGAATGTTGGTGGAATGACTGGTAAGGAGAGAGAGTTAGTCGATATGATGGAAAGAAGGAAGATTGATTTATTGTGCATGCAAGACGCTAAATGGAAGGGGAGTAGGGCCAGGTGGATTCAAATTGTTCTATTATAGTGTGGTTGGGAGGAGAAATTGGTAGGGGTTATTCTGAAGGAACAGTATGTCAAGAGTGTTTTGGAAGTGTAAAGAGTGTCAGACAGAGTAATGATTATGAAGCTGGAAATTGGAGGTGTGATGATGAATGTTGTTAGTGCATATGCCCCACAAGTTGGGTGTGTGACGGATGAGAAAGAAGATTTCTGGAGTGAGTTGGTTGAAGTGTCGGAGAGTGTGGATTTCAATGGACATGTTGGTGAAGGGAACTGAGGAGACAAGGAGGTGATGGGTAGGTATGGTGTCAAGTAGAGGAATGAAAAATGTCACATGATAGTGGATTTTGCGAAAAGGATGGGCATGGCTGTGGTGAATATGTATTTAAGAAGAGGGGGGAACATAGTGTGACGTACAAGAGTGGAAGAAGATGCACACAAGTAGATTATATCCTGTGCAGAAGAGTCAATCTGAAGGAGATTAAAGACTGCAAAGTGGTAGCAGGGGAAAGTGTACTTAGATAGCATAGGACAGTCTTGGTCAGTAGGATCCAACATCATCCTACAGTGGTCTAATGGTGGAAGATGTTAAAGGAAGACTGCAAGTTTGAATTTAGGGAGGAGATAAGAGGCAGTGGGTGGCAATGAAGAGTTACCAGACAGCTGGGCAACTACAACAGAAGTAGTAAGGGTGGCAGCAAGAAGGATACTTGGCATGACATCTGGACTGAGGAGGGAGGAAAAGGAAACCTGGTGGTGGAATGGGGGAGTGCAGGACAGTATACAGAGGAAGAGGATGGCAAAGAAGAAGTGGGATAGTCAGAGAGATGCAGAAAGTAGACAAGAGTACAAGGCGATAAGGCAAAATGTAAAGTGAGAAGTGACGAAGGCTAAAGAAAAGGCGTATGATGAGTTGTATGAGAGATTGGACACTTAGGAGGGAAAAAAGGACCTGTACTGATTGACTAGACAGACGGACCGAGCTGGGAAAGATGTGCAGTAGGTTAGGGTGATAAATGATAAAGATGGAAACTTATTCACAAGCGAGGAAGGTGTGCTGAGAAGATGAAAAGAGTACTTCAAGTGGCTGATGAATGAAGAGAATGAGAGAAAGAAAAGGAAGGGTAATGTGGAGATAGTGAATCAGGAGGTGCAATGGATTAGTAAGGAGGAAGTAAGCACAGTTATGAAGAGGATGAAAAATGGAAAGGCTGTTGGTCAAGATGACATACCTATGGAAGCATGGATGTGTTTAGGAGAGATGGCAGTGGAGTTTTTAACCAGATTGTTTAATGGAATCTTGGAAAGTGAGAGGATGCCTGAGGAGTGGAGTGTAGTGTTCTGGTACCGATTTTTAAGAATAAGGGGGATGTGCAGAGCTGTAGTAATTACAGGGGTATGACATTGATGAAGCACAGCATGAAGTTATGGAAAAGAGTAGTGGAAGCTCATTTAAGAAGGAAGGTGAGGATTAGTGAACAGCAGTATGGTTTCATGCCAAGAAAGAGCATAACAGATGCAATGTTTGCACTGAGGGTGTTGATGGAGAAGTTTAGAGAAGGCCAGAAAGAGTTGCATTGTGTCTTTGTGGACCTGGAGAAAGCATATGACAGGGTGCTTCATGAGGAGTTGTGGTATTGCATGAGGAAGTCGGGATTGGTAGAGAAGTATGTAAGAGTTGTACATGATATGTACAAGGGAAGTGCGACAGTGGTGAGGTCTGTGGTAAGAGTGATGGATGCGTTCAACATAGAGATGGGATTACATCAGGGATTGGCCCTGGGCCCTTTCTTATTTGCAATGGTGATGGACATCACCATTGACAGATGACAGATGAGATTAGACAGGAGTCCCCTTGAACTATGATGTTTGTTGATGACATTGTGATCTGTAGCAAGAATAGCGAGCAGGTTGAGGAGACCCTGGAGAGGTGGAGATGTGGTCTAGAGAGGAGAGGAATGAAGGTCAGTAGGAACAAGATAGAATACGTGTGTGAATGAGAGGAACGTCAGTAGAATAGTGAGGATGCAGGAATACAGTTGGTGAAGGTGAATGAGTTTAAATACTTGGGATCAACAGTAGAGAGTAACGGGGATTAAGGAAGAGGTGTAAAAGAGAGTGCAGGCAGAGTGGAATGGGTGGAGAAGAGTGTCAGGAGTAATTTGTGACAGATGGTTATCAGCAAGAGTGAAAAGGAAGATCTACAGGACAGTAGTGAGACCAGCTTTGTTATATGGGTTGGAGATGGTGGCACTGACCAGAAAGCAGGAGACAGAACTGGAGGTTGCAGAGTTAAAGATGCTAAGATTTGCATTGGGTGTGACGAGGGTGGATAGGATTAGAAATGAGTACATTAGAGTGTCGGCTCAGGTTGAACGGTTGGGAGACAAAGTCAGAGGGGTGAGATTGTGTTGGTTTGGACATGTGCAGAGGAGAGATGCTGGGTATATTGGAAAAAGGGTGTTAAAGATAGAGCTGCTAGGCAAGAGGAAAAGAGGAAGGCCTAAGAGAATGTTTATGGATGTGGTGAGAGAGGATATGCAGGTGATGGGTGTGGTAGAGCAAGGTGCAGAAGACAGGAAGATATGGAAAAAGGTGAACTGCTGTGGCAACCCCTAATAGAAGCAGCCGAAAGAAGAAGAAGCTGATGTATGGCTGCTTCTTCACATGTAAAGCTTTAACCTTTGTTTGTGGATGGCACAACGAACTGTGTTCATTGACAATGATTTCAGGAAGTTTTCATGAGCCCATGCAGTGATTTCCATGACTGAATCATGCCTGTTTTTGATACAGTGCCACCCAAGGGCCCGAAGATCATGAGCATCCAATATTGATTTTCAGCCATGTGCCTTGCGCACAGAGATTTATCCAGAGTCCCAGAATCTTTTGATGATATTATGTACTGTAGATGATGAGATATTCAAAGTCTTCACAATTTTACATTGAGGAATATTATTCTGAAATTGTTCCACAATTTCTAGATGCATTTTTTTGCAGATTTGTGGACCCCTGTCTATCTTTACTTCAGAGCAACTCTGCCTCCCTAAGATGCTCTTTTTATGCCCAATCATATTACTAACCTTTTGCCAATTAAACTAATTAGTTGCAAAATGTTCCTCCAGCTGTTTCTTTTTAGTACCATTTACTTTTGTAGTTTTTTGTTGCTTCCGTTCCAACTTTTTTAAGATGTGTTGCTGAGATCAAATTCAAAATGAGCTACATGAGATGTCTCACTGTCATCATTTGATATTTTTTCCGTCCCAACTTTTTTGGGATTGGGTTTGTATAAAAACAAACATACACACACTTACATATACACTGCCAATTGAAGTTTCAATTGATAGTCCCACAGGACAGAGGATACACGTGTTTAGAATTCATAATCAATTATAAGTTCATATGTTTGTAAACAATGGGCAGAGAGTTTACTGTTGTTTCTATCTAGACTTTCTTAGCATTTTATTTTAGGACCACAGGTCTGCATGTTTCACTGGTATTCCAAAACAGAGTTAAGGATAATGAAATCCACCTTCACTGTCCCATTATGTGTATGTATTTGTATATAACTTTTGTATTGGCAGTTACCCAGTGAGTTGAAAGTATGGACTGAACTAGCAGCCTAGTGGTTAACAATCCAGTTGGATGTTTTCTTGTTGGCCAAGCGGTCCAATTTGACTTTAATACCATAAAGCTTGGCACCTGGGAAGAATTTTACTTTATTTGCTGGATTTATATACTCCAAATGTTCCACACTATAAAATTGTCAATTCATATGTCAACCTCAACAGTATTGTGGCCAACTATTGACCTGGGTTCTTAGACTAAATATAAACTTTTTACACTCATTTTACTGTTAAGCAATTACCCGGTGGACAAATTTGTGCTGCTAATTTTGACCTTACACTGACTATAGTGGGACATGGAGAGGTTAAAGCCAGATCAGAAAGGCCACATTATCTATACAAACTAAGTCTAACCAGTTTTTAGTTTGCTTGATGGCTATTGACATGTATTTTTTCCTACCAAATCTGAGTTAACTATGCATTTTTGATAAGTAAAGCTATCTTATTTGTTGGCAGAAGAAACTAAGCTGTACATATGGAAGGGCACACCACTTGTACACAATCCAACAATACACATGGAACAAACAGTACTTTTCTTTATAGCCAAGTCCATCTGAATTGCTGTGTTGTCTGTCAAGTTAAAATTGCTAGATCACGCAGGAGTGTGTAATTTGTAGGCAGTGGGACACTCCCACCTAGGCTTCACTTCTGACTGGTCAGGTGCCCCCACCTATTCAGGTTCCAAGTTCTTCATAGAGGCATGATGGTCAGCCTCGCAGATACCCAGAATCATGGTCCATCCTGAGTATTGTAATGCTGCCTACACTGAAACATTCATGCTTTGAGGACACGCTTACTTTATGAGCAGTGACAACATCCTCCTCCATATACATGCATGTATACTACACAGTTTACTGTAAGTATAGGTGAAAACTGAAAGCAGTAGTTAGATTGAATCAGGTTTTCACTAGTCTTATCCAGTATTGGTTATTTCTCTTGGTGTTCCTGTTAAGTGTACTGAGTGTTCATTGAGTAGCTGCTAACTCTGGCGATCAGAAGCATTATCAATTCTGATGCACTCTTGTGTTTCTGCTTTTGATCGCACAGGCAGGACTAAACCATTAAAGGAGGTTACAGGATCATACTAATAATAATTTTGTATGTCAACATCGCTCTTCGTTTTTGCAGTGTTTTTCACATTTCCATTGATTTATATTGTTTTTGTAATGTGGAGGTAAACGCTAGCTTGTTTATTGCTTTTACATTTAAGCACTGTTTCTAAATAATCTGTAGCAGATTACAACCTTAAATATGCACAAGTGAATTAAGAACAGTCAAGTAGCAAATTAAAAATTTTAAACTCACTCAAGATGTATTTATGTGTTTATTTCATGAAATTCTAGGAAATTCAACAGGAAATAATAAAAGAAAAACCTGCTTCCAAATAATATCAAAAGGAAAGCACTGTTGTTTTTCTAACAAAAATGTCCCACATGGTAGAGGTTGATTCATAAATATACATTAAGTCATAGCTTTGATAACAGACAGATCACTGATCTAGACTAATATTATGAGGAACACAATTGTTTCACTAAATAGAAAGATTCACTTAAAATGAATAAGGAAGAAGATCTGGAGTTTATTATCTTCCAACATAAATACATTTGCCAGTAGTCAATAGGTGGCACAAGCACCATAATTCTACTAGGTAAATTCTACCCTGAACAGTAACCAGTGACAGCAGCAATGAATTTAATATTGCATCCAACCCTTTCTAAGTATATATGTACAGCATCTGTGTGTAGGGACAGGGGCACCATCATGGTACCAAAGAACAGTCTCAAAATAGACCTGCAGATGACAGTGAAAATCTGACTGCCATGGAAAGAACAACTCCTGGCCAGTGAGAGAAGGAAGGAACCGCATAGGCGTTTTCTTCAAAGGCAAGAGCAATAACTGCGCTCCACCTTACTAAATCCTTCTGCAATTTTAAAAACTTCAGTCATGTTGTCCCCTCCCCTGAATCTTTCCTCATATTGTAGCTCAAACCTCACCGCCCCTGAAATCAGTCTGTTCACTGTCCTCTGGGTTTTCTGCCTTTTGTATTATGGAGACCAAAACCGCACACAGTACTCCAGATTAGACATCCTTATTGAGTTATGTAACTGAAGCATAATATCCAATGACCTGTACTCTATGCTTCATGCTATATTACCTAAAATTGTATTAGCCTTAAACTAAAACTCTACTTTTGTTAGCCTTTTAAAGAGAGTAAGGCTAAGGAGAACAGCACAGAGTCACAGTATTGCTGTCTAGAGAAGCTACTAGCAGGTTGTCCAGTTAAGGACGATGAGTAAGAGTATAAACTAGAAGCTATAATTTTGCCACCTATCCATTGAGGCAAAGAAAAAGAAGGCTCAAGTGTATAGGAACATCAGAAACCGGTAGTTGGAGTCTATCCTGTAGTTTCTTTCGAAAATATGGGGCCTGGTTTAAACTACAATTATAATTAAGTTGGGAGGGGAATGTGGTGCAAAGGCTCAATCGAAGAAGAGAGAGAGTCCAGAACTCTGTGAGTGTGTGTGTGTGTGTGCGCGTGTGCGTGTGCATGTGCGTGTATGTAAGAGAGAGAGATAAAATAGGCAGGTGAGGACTGAAATGGTTTGTAGTCCTTTTTAGGTGGGCAAGTGGTCAAGAAGCCTTACCTTTTAGGCAGGGGATCACAATTCATTTAAAGACACCACTGGCAGCATTAGGGTTTTTATACTGCATCCTTTGCTTTCAGCCTTTCTATGCCCCTTCCTTGTGTATTTCATTCTGTAATAGGCACACCACATATTTATGTATGTAGAATTTTCATGGTGTAATGAAGATACCACAGCAATATGTGATCATAGTTCGACTATTATTCCTGTAAGGTGGCTCACCAATTTACATACCAAAATGCTTACAAGCATGGCGCATTACTTCTACTAAGAAAACTGTGACGATGCAGGTTCTGGCTCCACACTCCCATCGCTGTTTAGGAGCCCTTCAACCCAACACCGTCGGTAATGTTACCGATGAGCTAGTCAGTGAAGGCAATAAACATCTAAGCAAGGGGATGGTTAAAAAAAAGTGCAATAGTGCTTTATTAAAAAAGACAATCCTCCAAAACAAAAGTGTCCATAAAGTGCAGTGCTGTTCCAGTTCAATAAATAATCCAATAAGAAAAACGTGGAAGTAGAAACAATAAATAGAAAAAACAATCCTTTAAAACTGATGAGGTTAAAACGTTCAGGAAGCAGTATTTAAAAACAATTGACAAACCCGGTGCCTTCGTTTACAACTAGCGTCTCTCCTGCTTCACCCATCAGGGCCCGGCAACAAGGGAGATGCGCACTCTGCAGCTGACCTATTTCCTACTCCTGCTACTGCTGTCAGTTGCCTCACCGATTCTTGGCTCCGGTCGGCTCCTTCGGACAGCGACTTGGGAATCCCTTAATGGCCAAGGCTCTCACGTTAGGGACACTGCGTCCCAAGTCCCGACTCCCGCTAACTTCCGCGGAGAGTCCTGCACCTTCCCAGTCACTCCCGCCCTACAAAACAATCTTCTGCGGGGGCGACCACAACCACTTCTCCCGGGTGTTGGCCAAACACCCAGGCTGCCTTCAGCTGCTTGCGAGCGTTCGCTCGCCTGCTTCCTCCTGCACCGACTTGCTCGCCTGCTTCCTCCTTCCCTCTAACCTCCGTTCTCTTCCTTCTCCTTCATTCTTTTTCTGATCTCCTAACCAACTCACGCTTCTTTCTTTATAACGTGAGGGGCCATCACAGCTGTAGCATTAGCCACGGGAGCAATCACGGATGTGGGCAGTTCCTCACCTGTGCACTCAGTGAGAAACGCCCACAACCCCGAGCGTCCCGTGGCTCGCTACAACAACGCCCCCCTAACGAAGCCGCTTCGGGTGCGGTGATTATTTATTTAAGATGGCCTTTGCTCAACGAGCTGTGGACCCACTATACCACAAAAACTCTTCCAGATTTATAGCTTTACTGCTGTTCCACCAATGAGCCGTTGCTCTCACTCATCTTCCAGTTAAAGCCCAGTGGACCATTGAGTTTGCTTAATTTCTGTGTTCCTCCATAGAATCCATATTATTAGCCTGGCATGTATCCAAAACCTTGGGTCATCCTTAAATATTGTAACACTACCTATGCTGCCACAATCCCATTTTATGGGCATTCAAACTTTGTGAACATTAAAGACACCCACACTACACCCATCACCACTTGCATGTATAATGTCGAGTTTACTGCGTGGATGGATGGATAAATGCTGAGAAAAGTGTATTTTCTTGGCACATTTAATATGACTGATTTAATCTGATTGAATCTATCATTGGAGCATTTTAATGCCCACTGGTACTCTAGAGCATTGAATTTATAGAAGCAGAATATCACAGAGCTGTTTAACTTGGATATTGTTTAACTTTGGGGCAGATTTTCAAGATCTTTAATTCTTTAGTACCCAATATACTGTCCCAAGTAGCATTACTAAAATATTTACATGAATCTTTGATTTTGAAATTTATATACAATGTATAAGGATTATGACTCAGTCATTTGGTCCTAGGCAACACCGTTACCAGCGTGTAAGTGTGTGTGCTTGTTTTCTGTATATTGTGAGTGTGAAGAGGTGCTCAACAAATAAAGACTCAGGAACTCTAAATAAATATTCAAGTCCTGGTATACTTGGGATCATAATTTTTCATTCTCCAGGTAGCAGGGTGCTGGCAGTTTAAAGGAGTTTATGATAAGAAGCAGAAGTCTCTTCTCAGACCTACTGGTTTTCCACCTGGTGTCTGTCCAGTGGAACAGTGTTAGCAAACTCTGAGGTACACCCAAATACTTAACCCTGTCTGTAGTTGTTTGCCCAGTGCTCACAAGTGTGTTACAGAAGAAAAGGCAAAGTGAGCAGCAAAAAAAAAAAAAAATTGTATGTACAGTATATAGCAATACTGTATGTGCACATATCCTTACAATGCCTATAAAAAGTGTTCACCCTCTTGGAGGTTGTCACATTTTATTGTTATACAACTCTGAAACACTGGGGATTTTATTTGACTTTTTTGACACTGATCACCAGAAAAAGGCTGTCCTGTCAACATGAAAAGAGATCTTTGTAAAGTGGTCTAAGGGAAATATAAAACACAAAATATTTGATCATATAAGTGTTTCCGTTAGTCCCACAGTTAGTTCAATGCAGATCACCTGTCTGGGGTTTCAGTTGATTGTAGTATAAATACACTTTTTATGGAAGGCCATCTTGAGGTGAGTCAGTAGGATTGCCTGATCTATACAGTTAAGACAAAGAAACACTCCAAGCACTTCTGTGAAAGGGTGATTGAAAAGCACCAGTCAGGGAATGGATACCAGAAAATAACTCATGTTACTGAATACCCTTTGGAGGATAGTTAAATAAATCATTGAGAGATGGCACAGCTGGAAATCTGCTGAGAGGAAGCTATCCACAAAACCTGAGTGACATTTGCAGGATGATGACTAGAAGGGGAGGCCACCAAGAAAAAGAGTTACAAACCACAAAGGCTGCGATTGGAGAGACAACTGTTTCACAGGTGCTTCGCAAGTCACAGCTTTATGGGAGATTGCCAAAGAAGAGAAAAAGCACATATGATATCTCAGCTAGAGTTTTCCTGAAGGCACATGGGAGAATCTGTACTCAGCTGTATGATATATGCTCTGATGAGAAAAAATTAAGGTTTTTGGTTATCAGACTAAATGCAATGTTTAAACAGTATGCATGATCAAAAACACGCCATCCCTGCCATGAAGCATAGTGGTGAAAACATCATGTTGGGAGGACATTTCTCTGCTACAGGCCCTTGAAGATTTGTGAAGACAGAGTGTAAAATGAATGCAAGAAAATACATGGAAATCAAGATGCTTTCTGCAAGAAACCTTAACCTTGCAGGAAAACTGGTTTTCCAGCAAGAGAACCACCACAAGTGTAAAAGCAAACCTACACAGGAATGACTTAAAAACACCAATGTTGTTGCCCTGGGGTGGCTGAGTCAGAGCTCACTCACAATGCCCATGCCACCTGACAGAACTTGAGCAGTTTGGCAAAGAAGAATGGGGAAACTGCAGTGACCAGATGTGCAAAGCTCATAGAGACCTGTGCACATAAACCGAAGGCAGAAATGATTGCAAAAATTGTATCTATTAAATGCTAACTTGAAAAGGATACATACATATGTGGGGCATTATTTTGTGTTTTATGTATGTATGTAATTAAACTAAAACAGTTTGCAGAGTGTCTTTTTCTGTTGATCAATGTAAAAAAAATGCAAATTAAATCCACTGTGATCCAAAGTTGTATAAAAATAAAAATGGAACCTTCCAAGGGGGTGAAGACTTTTGATAGGCACTGTATAAAGAGAGAGAAGTAGCATCTGTGTGCGTATTTTTGGGGTTCCTTAATGGCAAGATTGCCAGGGAGAGTTATGACCGGAGTAAAAATCCCATAATATACCCACAAAACTATGAGAACACTAATCTTTCAAGATGAAATTATATGCTACTGTGGGAATGTAGGTGCTACTGGGAGCCATAGTCTTTAGTCAGGTATTATTTTTCTTAAAGGGTAACAGGCATTGGTACAAGTGCAGGTCAGAAATAATGCAGCCTGGGTTTTAATATGTAGGGTTCTCCTAGAATACTAAAAGGTAGGTGAATTCCAACTCACTGCAGAGATTTTATCATATTTCATTAATTTACAAATATAATACATGTAATTTCTCATTCCACATGCAAAAAGCCATATTTACAGTAAAATAAGAGGTGCTGGTAATGCATCCGCAATTGGCAAATTCAGAGGTTCCCAGTCACTCTGATGTCTCATTCCATGGATGAGAAAGGTAGCTCAGGCAAGGCAGCAGTGGCCCTGAATGTTGCACCTGGATGCTGAGAAGAGAAAGAGAATATAAAAGGGTCTGTAATCATTGGTAAGGACTGCCAAGCTTTTGTTTTTAGATAAACAGCCAACAAACATGTTTGCAACATGAATAGCCAAATCAGCAGCTCTAACACTAGACTAAAGCAGTGAGTCTTCAGCCTGGATTGAGGCTAAGGGAGATGTGGCAGGAGATTTTAATGCCTACTGAGTAGTAGGTGACAATGTGTGTTCCTGTTTGTAAAGGAAGGTGCCAAGTTACTTTTTGAAATGAGATTATTGTTGAGGAATGGCAAGAGGAAGAAGACCTTTAATCTTTTGACAGGTACATGGTACCAAATGAGAACAGATGTGATCAGACAAACCTGGAACTTTAAAAGCTTTGAAGATAGAAAGGTGTAGAGACTACCGCAGCCCCTAGAACATTTTAGACTTGTGCCCCTTGTTATTCACTGAAGAGCTGCCCGACACACTGGAAATAATTTCAAGCTTGGTGTCCTGAGGTGCATTTGAGCAAAGCCTCAGTGGTGTAAGAAAGAGAAGCAAGGAAGGCATGGCAAGCAAGAAAGAGTACTTAGCAAGTGAGACACTCCGTTTAGAAGATAGAATTTCAGGACTTGTTTAGATGGGCCCAAAAAGAAAGCCAGGCTTGGATTTATTTATGTTTATTTGTTCTTTGTCTTTTCTCCCTTGTTTTCTTTATTTTAGAATTAACATACTTCCTATTTATATTTTAGGCATGTTAGTATCATAACAGGTATGGAGAGGGTACCATAAGCACATCTTCTGTCATTGTATACGGAACATTAATAAGCATTCCTACTTTGCCATCTGCAGTGCTAAGTAATGCTTTTCGTGCTATCTTGCAATCCTATGGATGTACTGTCAGTGCTGTCTTCTTCAAAGAATGAATTATTGGAATTGGTGTAAACGCTGAGAGCTGTACATAAACATATTCTGAGAAACCCAAAAGGGTGTGAAAAATTGCACAAAACACCTAGAAAACTATCCCATTTTGTCATTCCTATAATAAATATTGAAAATCAAGTCTCATTGAAGCATTTAACTGAAATAAACAGTTTTACTTGTCAAGTGGAGCAGATACACAATACAGAGAAAAGCTTACATAATAAACAATGCAGTGCTTAAATCTGTCCAAAGCTTTTATTCCAATTAACTTATATTGTTCAGCTAAATCAATACATTACTCAAAGCTGTGTGAGATGGGCACGGCACAGCAGAAAGAAAAAATTCTGAAACTTCATGCTGGTTTTTAAAAGCCCTCCTGTATCAAGAGATCTATCAGTGGGCAACCAATGTGGTTTTTATATATTGATTCTGATGATCAAATTTCAGTGCATTTAAGTGCAAATGCTGAATGTTACACTTGACTAGCAAATGGATTTCAGAATGGTAAGTTTTAATTGTCATTCTCAAAAAGAGACACTATCAGATTCCCCATTTTTATAATCTGATAATTTTACTTTGAAGTATTCTCTTTTCTAAAGGCTTCAATAAAATAGGATTTTAGCATTTGTTTTATCTGTTTTAGTTTTAAGAGCATTTTACACTGAAAAGATAGATAGATAGATAGATAGATAGATAGATAGATAGATAGATAGA
>JANRMT010062807.1:62976746-63036085 GCA_026402145.1 Polypterus bichir lapradei | reverse complement strand
ATATTTATACTGTTAGTCCGATTCAGCATGTAGTTTGAATTAGTTTTCAAGATTTTGCATGAAATTCCTGATTTCAAATGAACGATCACCTGGAGTTTTTACATGGGTAGGTTAATTTGATATTCATTCTGTTTTTATTGGCTGGTATCATAAGAATATAAGAACTTAAGAACTATGACAAACAACAGGAGACTATTCAGTCCATCGTGCTCATTTGTTCATGTAATAGCTAAGCTGTCCAAATATCTCTTCCAGATACTTCCTTAAGGTTGTCAGGATTTCTGCTTCAACTTGTACATTTCTCAGTAGTTTGATCTAGATTCTCACAAATCTTTGCATAAAAAAGTGCTTCCTGGCTTCAATCCTAAAAGCATTTCCACTTAATTTCTACTGGTGTCCTCAATTAAGTGATTCAACATTAAGTTAAAAGAATTCTGCTGGTCTACTTTATCAATGCCTTTAATAATTTTGAAGACATGGATTAGGTCTCCACAAAGTCTCCTCTGCTCGAGACTAAACAGGTTTAATTCTCTGTGTCTTGTAGAGTACACCATGTCCTTAACTCCTTGGATGCATTTTGTTGTTTCATGTGCTGTTATGTCTTTCTTGTAGTGGACTGACCAGAACGGTATACAGTAAACCAGATGAGGTTTACAGGTGCATTATATAGTCCCTTGATTTTTATTCAACAGTTTCCACGATATGACTGAGCATTTTGTTTGACTTTTAAGCACTTCTGCACATTGTTTAGATAATGAAAATGTGGTTTTAACATAATCTCCTAAATCTTTTTCAGAGGATTTTTCCTGAAGGACATTGTCTTCCTTCTTGTACTAATAATTGATTTTGTTTTTGCCCATATGTACCACTTTGCATATTTTACTTTGCACCCCAAACTATAACCTATCATCTATGGGAGAGAAACAAAAGCTTTAGCTTCATCAAAAAAATTCAATCTCCAGTTTTCGACGCATCTCAATGTTTTAGGTTCTCCTGATACCGAAAGCATTGATATCTTTCATGATGGGGTGAGTGTGTGTGTGTGTCTGTGTTTTACAGTTCTTGAGGATGGTCTAGAGCTAAAACAACTGGATGGAAAAATGGCAAACTCGAAATATGAGCCTGTTATGAGATGAAAATGTGCTGATTAGGTTTTGAGCCAAATTGTGTAAGAGAAAGAGGCACTCTAGTGGAATCTTCAAATACAGTAATTCTCCAATGAATTATGAATTCTTCTTGTCAGTTGCTATCATAATGGCCTTTTTTATGATCAGAAAGATCAGCATCAGAGTGATAAATAATTACTGAAATGTTATAGAATACTTCGGGTAATTTGGTTCCTAGGGCGTAAAGCCTACTGATGCTCACGTACACATATTTTTACAATAAAATGCATTTCCCAAGTGTCCACCCTGTTCTGAAGCTTGTCTGAATCTTTCTGAATTGTTTTTGTTGCATCTTCAGTGTCTGCCAATCCTCTACTTATAGTTTCATTTACAAATTATGCAAGTATACCAACTATACAGACATCTATGTCATTAACATAAATCAGAAAATGTAACGGTCCTAGGATATCCCCCTGGGGACTCCACTGATGACCTCTCCATATGTGAAGCATTCTCCTCTTATCCGTACTCTGTGTCCCCTGCTAGATAGCTAACTTCAGATTCATTTTGGTTGGTTACCTCTGATGCCTACAGCTTCTAGTTTCTGAATTAATCTTCAGTGTGGGACTGTATCAAAGGCTTTTTTGAAAGTCTAATTAAATTATCTATGCTTTGCTTTTGACAATGATTGTAGTTGCCTGTTCAAAGAAATCTAATAGATTGGTTTGGAAATAACTTCATCTCATAAAACCATGCTGGCGGATATTTATTGTGTTATTTTCATATATGTACTTTTCTAATTTATTTCTTATTACACTTTCCATAATTTTGTATGGCACTGTAGTAAGACTTATTGGTCTGTAAATAACAGGATCTATTTTGTATCCATTCTTGAAGATTGGAGTCACATTTGCAACTTTCCAATCCTCAGATACTTCTCCTTTCTCAAGTGACTTATGTGCCTAATAAGGGTTTATATATGACATATTTATTTTAGTAAAATTGGTAAAATCTCATCAGGTCCAGGGTTTTTATCTCTTTTCAACATATTGAGCGTTTATAGCACATCTGACTCTTCCCTTTTAAAATCTCTGAACTCTGAGCTTGTATTAACTTCTACATTGTGCATTCAATTTGTTTTTTTCATTTGTAAATACAGTACTTAGATACAATGTTTGATCAGTTGAATCTTTCAGGTAGATATAATGCCCACATTATTTTTGGTACAGATTTTCTTACCCATTAATAAGCAACTTGACAGAAAAGGATATGAAGAAAAAGGTATGAATCAGTCCACTAGTTTGTTTATATGGCAGGGAAGACATGGTAGGTTCACCAATCCCACACCCTGCAGTCATTCTAATTTACTGTCCACTAGCTACAGTATGACCTTACTGCTGAAACCACAAATATAACAAAGCATTAGCATTTTGCTTACTTCTAGACAATTTCTGGGATGTATTACATTTTGCTTCTAATTGTAAAGTAAATAATTTGAGCAACTTACTAGCTTATCTTGTGTCCAGCCTCAGAACGTATTAGCAGAAATAACAAAATCAATGGATCATTGTACTTAGCAATTTATTTTGTATTAGTGCAAAAGAAAATGAATAAATTAAAACAAAAAGTCCCAGAATCTCTTTTTGCTAAACATCGAAAAGAACATATGCATTTTATGAATCTAGTGATATTTTTTAGAAAAGCAAGGAGAAACATAATCATGGTCAATTAGACATTTGATCAACTTCAGAATGCTGATTTCATTTTCAACAAGCGTTAATCCTAAAACAGTACATTCTTCGTTTCACTTATCTTTTATCATAATGAATGAAATACGATAGTAAAGCTGAATAAAATTTTAAAATGTCAGTATAGTTCAGTCTTCCTGTTATTATACTGCTGTTTTGTAACATGGCATCTGCTGTCTTTCGTACAATTTTTAATATTGCTCTTTATTTTCCAGAAAATGTAAGCTTAATTTGCTCAGCTCATTTGCATCCTCATGAAAAATAGAAATATCAATTAAAAGATATTTATTTAGAAACTACCTTTCTTAGTAAATGCTGTCATGAATAAAACAAAAAGTAATTGTCTACTCTATGTAACATTTTGAAACCCTTTTAAGCAAATTCAGAGTTGTCAGTCTATATATTTATATGAGTATACAGTATCTGTAATTTGACTTTGCATTTGATAGTCTATTCTTTCATTTTTTTTATAATTTATTGTTTTATCCCACTCAGTTTTTTTAACAGTGCAAGAGAGTACTTTTAACATTGGGGATCCATCTATTTTTAATCCACTTATCAGATCAGGGTTGCAAGAAGCAGGTGCATATTCTGGCAGCAGTGGGTGCAAGTAGACATCTAACCCTCTCAATGATTCCATTCCTACACTCATTTGTTCCTGGCCAATTAAAGTGACACACAGGACTTTGGGTCACAGGAGACAGAAACAACACATAAATGAGGAGAACATGGGAACACCATGCAGGGGATTAGAACCTTGAGGCAACCAAGCTATCAATGTGTAGCCACTATTTTCTTCTTCAATATCCAAGGGAAACCATTACACCTACATATATTGCAATGTCTGGCAAGCAGTGCACAGTTAGCAGGTAGTAACAAACAGTGCACAAGGCAGAGCACAAGAAGCTTAGTGATGTGTCTGGGGTATCAACATGCACAAAGCCAGGCTACAGTTTATAGGATTGGCAGTCTATTATAAGAAAAAAGAGCATAGTTAATGACTTCCCTGATACAATTTATTACATATATGTCTTTCTGCTCATAGGTAAATATTGATAATTTTGGGTGTACATAACATATCCGTCTCAAAGGTGCTTAATTCAATACAAGATCACTTGGCAGTATCAATCCTGGAAGCACAGGATCTCAGGCAACTCACACAAAAACAACCACACTCATTCACTTAGACACCATTTAGTATCAGCAGCTTACCAATCATGCATGTCTTAATCAATGTGGGAGGTAAAACAGAGTATCTGGATTACAATTCACACAGGCATGAGAAGTAGTGTATCGTGGATCTGGAGGGTGCACTCTGTTGCGACCAGAATAAATGTTGTCCTGTGGTTTTATACCCTCTAATAAGAATGGACACAGCAGCAGATATTGGGCTGTCACGCATACCGAGAGACCCATACTTCCAGTTCTTTATAGGCAACTAATCTTATTCACTTAAGGAATTCACTTTGGCTTAGCTGGGAACTGACGTTAAGCACATATTCTCAAATTTCATCTTGTAGGCCCAAGATAACAGGAAAGTGTGATTTGCCATGCCAAAGGAAAGGAGGCAACACCTATTTTGTTCTATATTCCCAAACCTGCAGATGTGTAGGTTCACCATAAAGGGTGCCAGGACTTTTAGGGATGTTTGTCTTTCACTACTATTGTAGCTTCACTATTTCCTACATTTAGATTGCAGAGTAGATGCTGATTACAAGAGTACAGGTTTTAATGGGCTTTTATGGAGCAGAGCTTAAGAATGGTTGCGTTCACATGCTTTAGCAAAAGGATAAATGTGATCACCGTTTATTCCATCCTATAATATGGAAGATTATAAGGATGCCGTTTTAGTCAAAAAAGGCCTAAGAGCTTATCCTTGATATAAAAAGAGATGTGAAAAGCTGTAGTTCTTTCAAGCCATCAGGCACTCTGTGGAGATTCTGTCTGTTACATACAGTACGATGGACTGTAACTTTATTTTTATTTTTGAGGTTTCACATCAAAAAAAGCCACTGATTGAGGAAATGAATTAATCTTTATGAAGATCTCTTCATCTTCTTTTCACAGATGTGTCTTTTATTTCAATTTTGCTTCTCTCTGAAATGTGTATGGCCCTGAGTGGCATAGGTGTTTGTGTGGTCATAAATAGGAACTGTTTCCCTTGTAGAGGTTAATTTTGGTTCATAGTTCATATACTATGGAAACATGTATAAAAATTTATTTATCCTTAGACCATTTAATTTCTTGACCCATGCTGTTTGTCTGTTTTGGCAGAATTATCTGTACGTACCAAACCATTGCACTGTATAGGAAGACAGATTTGCCACTATGGTGTTGCTAAACGGCCTGAGAGTATGGGACTCTGGGGCAAACATAGAGTCCATGGAGTAAAGCTCACCAACATGAGGAACACTTATATACTACACAGAGGACAGCTGAGAAGTCAACATAGTCCAGAAGTTCCAAGACAGCAATGGTTACCGATGCCACTGAAGACAAGGCCCTCCCTGAGACACTAGCAAACATAAAATGCTAAAATTACCTTTTCAATTTCTTTGCACTGAGAATTCATTTATACTTTATTGTAAAGGAGCTACGTAAAATAATTAACTGTTAAATATAAACAAAAAATCGCATTGGGTTTAATTTGCTAACACTTTATTAAAATACAAGGATATAATCAATAACATTGTAAATGTGAAAAGTAAACCTGTTTGTATTGCTTTTTCCACTTTTATTAGGAAAATAGCAAATATTAATACCGTTGCATACAAAGTATGATCAGGCAGATCCAAGTAACTATAGCCCAATAAGTTTAATGAGCATCATAAGTAACTTAATGAAAGGAATTATTAAGGAAAAGTTTGAACAACACATGGCAAGAACATTAGTGTTATTGAACAGTAAGCATGGGTTTTGGAAGGTCATGTTTTACTAACATGTTGGAATTCAATGAAGAAGCAACAAAAGGATACGATCAAAGTAGAGCTTATGATGATATTTATCTTGACTTTCAGAAAGCATTTGATAAGGTGCCACAGGAGAGGTTGGCCATCAAACTAAAAGAACTGGGAGTTCAGGGTGATGTTTGTAGATGGGTTCAGAATTGGCTCAGATACAGGAAGCAGAGGGTAATGGTGCGAGGAACCCTATCAGAATTGTCTGATATTAAGAGTGGTGTTCCACAGGGGTCAGTGCTAGTGCTGCTGCTATTTTTAATAAATGTAAATAATTTTCATAATAATATAATAGCAAGCTGGTTAAGTTTGCAGGCGATACCAAGCTAGGTGTATTGACACATAATTTGGAATCCATTAAATCATTACAGAGGGACTTGGATGGCATACAGGCTTGGATAGATTTGGGGTACATGAAATGTAATGTAATTACATGAAAGTTATTACACACGGGGGTGGAGATTTGTGAGATTTGAATACACAGTGGGAGGTTTGAAAATTAAAAGTACTGCTTATGAGAAGGATTTAGGAGTTGTCCTGGACTCATCACTGTCAACTTCCACACAGTATTTAAAAGCCACTAAAAAGGCTAACAGCATGTTAGGTTTTATATCATGATGTGCAGAGTACAAGTCCAAGAAAGTTATGCTTAAGCTTTATAATGCACTGGTTAGACCTCCCCTGGAATACTGCCTGCAAGTTTGATCTCAGGGCTAAAAAAAGACAAAGAAGTGCTAGAAGAAATCCATAGAATAGATAGAGCAACTAGTCTGGCTTCAGGACTGCAGTGGATGAGTTCTGTGGAAAGATTAAAGGAGTTTAACCTTTTCAGTTTAATCAAAAGCAGATTAAGAGGTTACATGACTAAAATGAAATTATGAAGGGACTTAGCACAGTGGATCAAGACTTTTACTTTAAAACAAGTTCATCAGGAACACAGGGACAGAGCTGGAAACTCACTAACGGTAAATTTCACAGACAAACATTAGGAACTTTTTCTTTATCCAGAGAAACACAAACACTTGGAAAAAGTTATAAAGTAGTGTGCTAAACAGTAGTACTTTATGGACCTTGAAAACAGGACTTTGTATTATTTTTGGAGGAATTACGTTGATAGGACTGACAAGATTTGTCGGGCTGAATGGCCTGTTTTCTTCTAGATTTTTCTAATGTTCTAATGTAGAATTATGATATTAATATGCTTATGAGTATTTTTGCAGATAATGGTTATTATTTATATATAAATAACTATAATACCTTGGAAATTCATATAGGCAATCTATAGATGTGATAATGTTTAAACATTTCATAATGCATACGGTCACATTCAGTTTGCTACTTTCACTGTTAACACAAGTAATAACTGAGTCAAAAAAGAAATATAAACTATATATTACTTTTGTAAAAGTTTAGTATCTGTATTTTTCACTTTTACTGTAAATTTAGGATTCGCTAATTGCTTCATTTATAAAATTAATGATCGGCAAAAATAAATAAACAATATTTTTATTTGTGTACTTGAACATGAATATATAAGGGAAACGTATATTTTTAGCAAAATAATCATTGTGGCAACCAGGGGGCGCTCCAGCTCCCCAAACCTGACACAGACAGACACCGGGCACAAGTCTCTGCAACACACATATTTTTTATTCTGATGTGGGAACCGTTTCCCACCTGAACAGCGCAATACAAAAGTACAATCAACAGCACAATACAGCACTTTCTTTTCTTCTCTCTCTCTCTGGCTGTCTTCCACCTCCAGTTCTCATCTGGCAAGTTTTGGCACTCTTCCTTCCGATTCTGGCTCCTCAAGTGAAGTGAGGCAGTCCCTTTAATGCTGCACCGGAGAGCATCAGTATTATCTGGAAGTACTCTGAAGGTGTGGTGGAAGCCCAAAGTAGGGATTTGCAGCTCCCCCTAATGACCCCAGTGCAACTCAACAGGGCTGTGTCAAACTCCAACTCCCATGGAGCCCTGCAGGAATCTGAGGTACCGCTGCAACTGAGGGGGACTACCATCTAGCGCTCTGAGTGAGGCAGTGCATTGTGTATATCTGATCCCCCGGTCCTTCCTTTACAATGGCCTCCTGGCCAGGAAAGGGCCCAGCCATCCGTCACATCATTTACAAATTATACATTTAGAATCAACCATAATAGGAGGTTTTTGGATGTTGTAGATGCTCACACAAATGAAAACGCTTTTCTGCACTGAGTGTGATGTTTTTTGGAATAATGTCAGCAGATACTTGAAATCATCTGTTATCTAAGTCAATTTAAACATTTCAGTGATGTGGGGAGCTGGTGCTTAACCTAGCTGCTTTCAGTCGATTATTATTTTATACAGAGGCATTCAAAGAATAAACTTAGGCAGTATTTTGCCAGTCATCTTATTCAGGGGAATCTCTGGACCATAGCATAGGCATAGACCACCTGCTTTCAAAAATATCCTAAATGTTTAAAATGTATCAAAAATGCACTTCAAGGGAAAGAAAACCATAAAGGAAAAGGCCAGTAAAGAATCTTTATAAATAAAGGATTTATTTATATTAAACAAAATAAGAACAGCAATAGCAAAAGGCAAAAATTGCAACAAATATGGTAAAATGAGTATGCCTGAAACAGCAACCACAGGAAAGAAATCCAGTCTGTAAATCGATAGCAAAATCCAATAACCGGTAGCAAAATTCATACAAAACAGAAAATTTAATAAGACTCAAAATAATACTTTACCTCACAAACTCCATTGACGATGTGGAGGGCCTGAGTCTCTCTCCCTGAAATAAATAGGCAGAGGGTGGTCCTCCAGCTCATCAACCTTCTCATACACTATTTTAAGAAAACAAGACACATAACTATACATAACTGCATGAATACAATAATACTGTAAACTTAATGCATACATAAATTAGCAAATAATTAATAAACAAAATTCTATTCAAAACATTAGACACAAGATTATCAAACACATTACCAATAACAAAACTTTCAAAATTATATTTAACAATCAACAAAAATATAAAGGCAAACTTTACAAAACCCTGACAAAATATAACAACAAAGAATTAATTCATTGCCATCTCCTTAGCATCATTGCAGCGTGTATTAGCAACACAGTCACACAATGTCGAAGCTATAAAATGACAATATAAGTATGAACCATATGCACAAATTGGAAACAAAAAAATTTCATGCCCACTGCATGAATTACAACTCCAAAAAATGCTGCATGGCTTGGCCAATCGGTGCCCCCAAGATTGGAACTCTGTGAGCACATTGATATGTTTTTTTTTACTTATTGCTAGTTTGTGGCGATTTTGTTGGTTGCAGCATCAGTATACAAAGGAAGGCAGCCAAGAGACCGCTACCTCTGCAGCTCTGTGATGAGAGGTCCGTGATGAAGCGTGAAGTCGGGTCCCAGAGCATGCAGGTTCCGAATGGGATTGAACTAGGGTGCTTGGCTGATCATGCATTTACTTAAATATATGAGTGGGTCAGTCAGGTGTCTCATTCATACCTTGGAGTAGGTGGAGGTTAGCATCTGCACCCAACTGGGCAATATAATAGGAGCCTGCACGATAGAAACGGGGAGAACAAAAAGATCAGATCAACAAGAGAAAGTGAGAATGGAGGTTGTGCAAAGAGAGAGAGGCAGGACAGTGAAGAGCCCACGTCATGAAGAATGTAGACAGGTGGTCAATAGTATGCCCTAGGGAAGCAAGCGGCAGGCCTATACTCAAGTGATGGGCTGGAAAATGGGTGTTCCTTAGAACTAAGCAGAGGAGCAGGAGCAGCATCTCCCTGTTGACACTGTTTTAATAGAGACCCCTACCCGGGATTTGAACCTCATTTTTATTGTAATATATTTATGGATATTGTAACCTCCACCTGACACCTTAATTTTAATGGATTATTTATTTATTTAACAAAGAAATTGCACAGCACTTTTTGACAGTTTTAAATCATTTTAATAAAAGCACTTGGTGCCTTTGCACAGACCCTTTGTTGACTGTGTGTGTTCTCATTTGCCCGTCTTATCTTGGTTTGTGACTATCGATGGTTTCAGGTTCATGAGGCTTCTGGACTCACCAGGGAGCATGGAGGTAACCCAAACTGTCACAAGCTCCACCACCGCTTCTCCCACTGCTTCTGTGCAGAGTGTATCATTCTAAAGCTGGTAGTGCTGCTGAGAATATGTGATAAACAAAAGGTGTGTAGCCTTTACGGCCTGAAACAGCTGGTATTGGCAATTTGTAGAACATTATTACCCCATGGCCTTTGTGGCCTGCAACAGATAGTTTTGGCATTTTCTGTTGTTTACCTATTGCCCTTGGCTGTAAGTATGAATAGCCTCAACTCTGTGGGCAATAAATTGATGCATAACTGTATTAATATTCCCTGACACATGAAGCTTCCAATAACTCACAAAAAAAGCAACAGAAGCTTTAAGACGTGCAAAAAATGAACAAATTTGGCTGCACAGGGAATTGCTCCATCACATGGCGCAATCATACACTCAGCCACACTCACTCAAACTCACAAAGGGTCAATTTACACTCATTAGTTACTGTAGCAGGCGGCTCTTTGGGATTAAAATACAGACATCAGAAGTTACTGCACACTTCACACAGGTACTTCCTAGACCCCACTTTAGCAACACATTCCTGTAAACTATTTGCAGTTTAAAGTTATACCAAATAAAATGACAAAGTAAATAATAATAGAAGTTCTGTTAAAAGCAACGAGGGTGGAAGTCTTCTTGGAAATTGTGTTATCAGCACTTATCTAAATACATATAAAAATCAGGCAGATCACAGATATCAGTTTTTCGACCCATTTTTTGACTGTAGTTTTGTTTCCAAAATTGTTTTTACTCAATAGGGGAAAATATCAGCACAAGTTTATCCCCTGAAAATCAGTATCCTTCTACTGGTTGGCACAAAAAAGATTTAGCCCAAAAATCATTGAGTAGACACCGACATGACTCTTCTTGACACACCCATCAGATGTAATAATCACATCAACTTATGAGGACCCTTTTTCCAAACAATTGGCAATATGGGTGACAACCTCTGAAGCATGGACAGAAGGTAATACACAACTTTTTTCTAATCGCGAGATTGAGTTTTTTGCAGGGATCCTTGCAATGGATTATGTACAAAACACCACATTTAAAATGAGTTTTTCCAATGAATACACTGTGTCCTTCCTACAGGTCTAACAGAAAGAACAGAAGTACATTTGCTATGACTAAAACCAGGCCTACTTACTTTTCGTGCACCTCTCTGTATCACAAAGCATAGCATAACAACAAGCAAGTCATTACTGAATGTGAATGTATTTGCAAAGACACACGTGTACAAGGAAACAAAACATGTTTCCCAGAATTTAGATAAAAGAAACTGCATTTTATCACCAGAGTTCCAAGACGTATACTGTACGTAAGTCTATTAAGATATACTCATAACAAGAAAGATGTTTAATAATAGCCGTACTTCTGGCTGTTCACACATTTACGTGAAAGTGTGAGTGGGTCAGTCAGGTGCCTCATTCACAACTTGGAGTAGGTGGAGGTTAGCATCTGCACCCAATTGAGCAATATAATAGGAGCCTGCATGATAGAAAGGGGGAGAACAAAAAGATCAGATCAACAAGAGAAAGTGAGAATGGAGAATTCGGGAAGAGAGAGAGGCAGGTCAATGAAGAACGTGTGTTGTGAAAAATGTAGGCAGGTGGTCAAGAGTATGTCCTACCAAGAAGTAGTGCAACTGTAGCTTGCCTATACAGAAATTACAGAAACCTTAAAATAAAAATCTGATGAATGCCTTCAAATATGAGTGAAAACCCCAAACATAAGAAACAACTTTAAGTATTTTTTGGCAAATTTCAGACATCAAGTACAGTAGAATAATAAACACAATGAAATCAATAAGGACTAGCCATGAAGCATAATCCAGAAAAACTGGAAATTGCCTGCAAGCACAGTGAACCGCACAGATGGCAAGCTGCAGGCATTTTTAAAAAGTGAATTTCTGTCTGTACAAGTATGTGCATGCTTTAATATTTTGCACATTATCACAAGTGGTGTACAGAAAGTGTATATTACTGCCCATTCAATGGCCTCCTGTTTGTGATGCTGCTACCTGTAAAAATACAGGACTTAATGTGGTACTTACTGGATATCCTGGCCCATGTACCTGTTATGGCTCCTGTCTTTGCTCATGCTCATACGACTCACCAGATTTTGCCATGCCCTGCACCACAAGCATTACTTCATCTGCCATCAGATTGTCCGTCTGGAATGACATGATGAGTAGTTAGCCTGGACAAGTGTGACAGTTTTGGTATATCTGCAGTGTCTATTAAAAGTATTCACTCTCTTGGAAATGTTCGCATTTTATTGTTAAGCAAAATTAAGTCATTTGCAATTTTTGACATCAATCAACTGTAAAAGAATGATCTAAATGAATTACTAATATAAAACACAAATTAATTGATTGCGTAAGTATTTATGCCTTCAAGTCAGTATTTAGTACATGCACCTTTGGAAGCCATGACAGTCTTGAGTCTATGTGCACAGGTCTCTGGTCCTGGTCTTCTGGTCACTGCATGTTTTCCTCATTCTACTTCTTTGACAACTGCTTAAGCTCTGTCAGGTTAATAATAACAATAATTATTTTTATTTATTTATATTGCGCCTTACATGGATAGTGTGAGTGAACGGCCTTCTGTAAGGTCTAACCACAAATTCTCAGTTTGGTTGAGATCTGGACTCTGACTGTTCCACTCCAGGACATTAATATTGCTGTTTTTAAGTTGCTGATATGTAGCTTTGGCATTACACTTTAGGTTGTTATCTTGCCGGGTTCTTGCAGACTGCTTCAGGTTTTTCTCCTTTTGTTACTTCCTTTGCATTCATTTTACCCTCTACCCTCACAAACCTTCCAGTGCCTGCTGAAAAGAAGCATCTCCACAGCAGGATGCTGCCACCACCATACTTCATTATGAGGATAGTGTGTTTTTAATAATGTGCAGTGCCAACAAGCCTTAATTTTGGTCTAATTTGACTATAGAAGCATCTTCTAGCAGACCTTAGATTGTCACATATACCTTCTGAAAATGTCATACCAATATGTTGTGTTATTTTTTTAGCAGTGTCTTTTGCTTTGCTATTATCACACTAAGCTATAGCTGTAGTCTCTCTAATCTCAGGCAGTGTAGGGTGTTGTGACGATGCAGGTTCTGGCTCCACACTCCCATTGCTATTCGGGAGCCCTTCAACCCAACACTGTCGGTAATGTTACCGATGAGCTAGTCAGTGAAGGCAATAAACAATTGAGCAAGGGAATGGTAAAAAGTGAAACAGTGCTTTTATTTAAAAGAAACACTCAAAAACAAAACAGTGTTCAATTAAAGTGCAGTGCCAAAGTTCCTCAATAAATAAATAATCCATAAAACAAAGTGGAGGTAAAAACCAATAAATAGAAAAAAACACAATCCTTAAAAACCAGAGGTTAAAATGTTTCTGTGGAAGCAGTCTTTAAAACAACAACAACAAGTCCGGTGCTTCTTTTCTGTTAGCGTCTCATCTGCCTATCTTGTTCGGGCTTAGCAGCAGGCAAGATGCTCTCTGCAGCTGCCCTCTTCTCTCACACACACGAGACTGGAGACCTCCCGATCCCTGGCTCTGGTCTGGCACTCATCCCAGTCCCCGAGACTTAATGTCCACCAACGGCCAGGTCGCCCGCGTTGGGGACTCCACCACCAAGCCTCCCGACTTCCGCTGCCTCTGCGGCTCGTCGCTTTCCTCTGGTCACTTCCGCTACCTGGTCACTCAGTGGGAGCAACGTCAACTCAAATGTCTGGGTGTAGGCCCAACACCTAGCTTCCTCACAGCTGCCCTCGAGCGCTCGTTCACACGCTCACCGCACGCTCCGCGTGTCTGTCTCTCCTGCACCGCCTGCTTCCTCACTCGCTCCCTACAACCTCCGTCTTTTTCTCTTCCTTTCTTTTTTCCCCCTCCTAAAACCGACTCGCGCTTCTTTTTTATAACGCGAGGGGCCATAGCAAATTAGCCACGGGAGCAATCACGCATGTGGGCAGTCCCTCACCTGTGCACTCGGTGAGAAACGCCCACACTAAGGATTGTCCCACGGCCTGCTACTGTCCAACGCCCCCTCGCTAAACCGCCGCGAGAGCGGTAATTATTTACAAAAAATGGCCTTTATTCCACGAACTGTGGACCCGCTATACCACAGGTGTTACTTCAGAGATATTCAAGGTCTCTTGCCCCAA
This sequence comes from Polypterus bichir lapradei, assembly GCA_026402145.1. Taxonomy (NCBI): domain Eukaryota; kingdom Metazoa; phylum Chordata; class Cladistia; order Polypteriformes; family Polypteridae; genus Polypterus; species Polypterus bichir. The sequence goes on along the minus strand of JANRMT010062807.1, from coordinate 63,021,980 downwards.
ACCTGGTGTTTTTCTTTCACGATCACTCAGTTTTTTTGAATGGCCTGTTCTAGATAGATTTCCAGCTGTGCCATAATCTTTCCTTTTCTTAATAATTCATTTATTTGATATATACTGACTTGGATATTTTCTTGTCTCCATCTCCTGAATTGTAATTTTCAAGCACCTTTTCATAAAGTTGCTTGGAGTGTTCTTTTGTCTTCATTGTGCAAGTTATTCCATTATACTGACTAATCACAAGTTGAAATTTCCAGATAAGGTGCATTTATAGGCCTACTACAATCTATTGAACCCCAGACAGGTGATCTCCATTAAACTATTTCTATGACTGATTTAGGAGTATGATATTAAAGGAGGTGAATACTTATGCAACCAACTATTTTGTGTTTTCTATTTGTAATTAATTTAGGCCACTTTGTAGAGATCTGTATTTACTTTGATATTTTCAGTTTGTCAAAAAAGCCAAATTAAATCCATTGCGATTGTATAGTTGTACAGTGATACGATGTGAAAACTTCCGAGCAATGAATACTTTTTATAGGCATTATATGTTTTCATTTCAATTTTGGTTTGTTTCAACATATTTTATTGTTTTTGAGAATTGCATTACAATAATTAAATAATAAATCAGTAAGAAATGCAGTGTTACATCAGATTAAAATCATATGTCACCTCACACATACCCTCATCACTCAACAACAAAATCTTCAGCATTGCTAACATGCAGACAGACAGATAGAAAAACACGTTTGCTCATGGCAATCATACCCACTCCATTACTTCTTTCCTTCTATTGTCAAGTTACAGTCCTCGGATAACATCTCAGTTGGTCCATCCATTCGTTACTGTAGCTACATTGCCCATTTCAGAGTTACTTGGGTTGAAGCCTACTGTACATGCTAAATGTTCAACTTATTATGGAACAGTTTTTAAAAATATATACCTGCAAGAAAATATTTGAAAAGCATTTGGAATAAAAATGCTTTTACATCCTGCAAACCATAGTTCTTTATTCTTATTTACATGTAGATTTGTTTAATTCTGCTCTGTGCTAATGGCTTTTAGTACTGTGAAATGAATCTGAACATTTCAGAAGCCCAAGCAATTAGCAATTACCTATTCAACAATTGTAGGAATCGCTGACAAATCAGTTTGTTGAAAGCGTACTAAAGCGTTCGATAGTAGATTTCTTGCAATAAGCAACTGTGAAAACATTGTGGAGGTTAGAATTTTCTTTTTAATTTGTTACTTTAATCTGAAAGTTGTTGAAAAATCATGAGTCAGTTACATTTGCTTGTAACAGTAACCTTCATTTTTTAATTGTACAATTTGCTCTTCAAGATCAGATCACTAATACAGACAAACTAGTAATAAAAATGATTATAGGTTGTTTTACAGTCTTAAATGGCTGATAACTCTTCTGCTTTTTCTCTTGGATTACTATCAATGTGCCTATTTGTCTAAAGTAAAAATAAAAGAAGTTAAATTTATGTTGAGCTATGTAAATGGCCAGGGCTACTTCTCACCATATGCCCAGTGCTGGGATATGATCTGACCCGCTGTGACCCTGTATGTAAAGTATAATATAATAAAATAATGAACCCACAAAGAAACACCAGTGTAACCATTACAAGGTTTATTTCTACAAGATTTTCACATTTAATTAGTAGTGATGAAAGTAATTGCACCAAAATAAAATAACCAGGGTAGTACTGGGGACCAGTAGTTAGTGTCACTCAGTTAACTCAAAAATCTAGCATCCTAGGATTAGATCCTACAGTCGATTCAGGTTAGAGGTTGCATTCTTGCTGTTATCAGTGTGGATTTCTCTCAGGATATTCTGGTTTTCCTCCCACATCACCAAAGATGTGTCTGCTAGTTTAAATGGTAACTCTAAACTGGTCCCATATGACTGTGAGCCCTATGATATACTAACCTAATGAAGCTCCTACCTACACCCACACCCATAAGTGATCATGCTGGCAGCACCTAGTCTCGAAATATCAACCAAAAAGGAAAATGAGCAATAAAAATCATCCATCATTATATGTTGCCTATGACACAGAGACACTTTTAACACTGAAACTCATAAGCATACCTTATTCTTAAAGACAGAAGACCAAACTCTTGTAGTGACAGATAAAATGTCTCTTCAGTGAGAGACATGTCTTCAGTTACTTCTAAAGCCTAAACTGTGTTTGGTGGACTGTAGATCAGAATTTCTGCTTTACCTGATGGCATTTCATCCTTGCCTATTGCCAGCCATGTTTATTCTGTGAACACACAGATTAAACTATTGTCCTTCTCTGCAGTAGCCTGTTATTTTTCACTGGGAACAGATAAATTCCATTAGTCATCCATTAGTGTTTTGTTTTGTTTACAACATTACATTGATTTTGTGCTCATCATTATTTAAGGCAGAAACATTTGATGACTTAAAAAAAGTACAAGGAGAAGATATTAGAATGACTTAACTACTAAACTGACCAAACAAGTCTGATGGCAGGAATGGTCCTCTCTCATTTGTGAAAGCCCTTATGCTCTTGTGATCTTGTTAAAATATGCAGGTGATTGCACTAACCAGACTGGGTCAGGTGAGTGAAGTAAGCTTTTATGAGCTCAGCATATGCCTACTGTTTATCTTTTTCAGGCTTGTGTTGGGTTCTTTTGGTTTTTGTACTCCACCTTATGATGTCTTTCCAAACTACTTAAATATTCATCAGGAACGTGCATGGTTAATACATTGTGGGTGGTTGCTTTTGTTTATATGTGTTATTCATTATTTTATTGCTTGATTGTTTTTTTTAATTGCTTTTGAATGGGCTCTTTCATTTTGTGATGCAAGAAATGATACCTTGGCGTACAGCATAAAGCAAGCAAGTGCAGCACTTAATGCAGCATTTAATTTACATAATCTTAGCATGTTAACAGCAGTCACAGTGTGCTTCTGTAAGCATCAGTCATGTACTCTGACTTACCCAAAATCCAACTAGTCAACAATTCGCCACGACAAAATCAATAGGTTTGATTCTGTCTCAAGTCACAGGGACAGGCTCTGTGTGCATGTGTGTGTGTGTGAATTAAGAAGCAATGAACACTTGGTCAAAAGCACAATGCATAACATATAGCTATGAGGAATAAGCAGCATGGGTGTTTTGAACCTCGCAAACAGAAGACAGGCTCCCCTCTCTGATGTCTCATGTTTTATGTCCTGTGAGAGAATGGAGAAAAGAAAAAAGGGCTGTAACTGAGGTTGAACTTGCTGTACCTGTACAGCATTTATACAGCATTGGCTCTGTCAGCCAGCATGCTAACTGGCAGTTGAAAAAAGGGTGAGCTCTGGAATTTATATTCATACAATTTCGCATACTTAGGCAACGAGAGCTGCAACTACAGTCATTAAGATCGAAATCCCCTTCTACTACAAGTAGTGCAAGTGTGCCACTGGCTTAACCCCCAAATTACTCATACCCCACTATCTCACACAGAATCAGCAGCAAGGCTGTCTGGCACGTTTTTGGGGAATATAGGAGGAGAACCCATGAATAAGAAAGAGGAATCAATAACTGGATGGGAAATATTTATTATTTTAATTTTTTTTAAATACTTTTTCAAGCATTATTTTATATGCCTGCTAGTTAAGACAGAATCTTGATAAACTTAAGGACACAGGTGCATTGGTGCCAAGCATGCAGTTCCCCTTTTAATTGACAGATATGAGACAAGAAAGTCCAACACAAGATACAAATTAGATTGTGTCATTATGGTGATGTGCCTTTTAACATTACAGCAAATGCAACAGCTGAGAGCTTAGTCTTTCTTGCTTCTCCTGGGTCAAAAGACAACTTTCTGGCTTCATTCTTCCAACCTTTGTGGACCCTGGCCCTCAGAGGAGGGGACAGATGCAACACATTGGGTGCGGGGTCATGTCTCTTCTCCTGACAACTTCTCAGTGCTGTGGAGAAAGCAGAAGATAATGCCAGCATTGGCATCCCCTCTCACGCCGAGGTGGCACAGGTGAACCTACCAGAGCCACCCAAATGATCCCGATGCACACACATATACTATGTGTGATATCTTCAAGGCATTATACAGTAACATGTCTAGGTTGCCATTCTCTTGCTATGAGACTCTTCTTGCTTTGCTTATATGTATTGGTGTATTTATGAATCTTTTATTTAGTGCATATTGTACCAAATTTCTCTGCAGTTTGCTACATTTGCATTTGCAACATGTCATTTATTTAATTTCCTACATTGGTAAATTGTATTTGATGTTTTTCCTTTGCTGTGTAAATGGCAAGAACTAAAAGCATTCCTCTAACTCTTCTTGCTCAAAATCACACAAGTCAGATTCCATATATTTTGTCCAAAAAAAGTGATTCCTAGACAATGTACTGGATATTTATAACAAATTTCAAAAAAAAGGAAATTAACAACAATCCAGATGTATACCATGACTGACAGATGTATACCAGTGCACTTTTATCATGTGTTTAAAGACATCAAGGATTCTACGGTAGCTGTTACTACATAACTATTTGCCATGTTCCTCAGTTTTCTTCAACATCCAAAATAATCATAATATTATATTAAAACCTTTAAATAATAATATAGAGTATTATTTAGATTAGGAGATACAATCTGAAAATATTCCTCTAAGTGATATCTCTGAAACAAGTCTGAGGAAAAAAATTCCCTAGCATATTAACAGTACTGTTTTGTGTGAATGTCTGTTTTGCCTTTATTATGAGAGGTAAGAAAAAATATTCATTTCTCTTGATGATGAGCCGGAGAATGGCTGTTCTCTCCAATTGTTGCTGCCACCTTGAAGATTTCTGCAAGTTCTCTTAACAGGATAATGCATGTCTTTCAGAGACATAATGTTTAAGTGCTGCCTAGCACCAGCACTTCTTTCAAGGCTTTACAGATCCCATTAAAATAATAAAGCTGACATTTACAACCTGTTTTTCCCAATTTGTCTGTAGTCTTTTGATTTAGCTTTAATAATTAAGAGCAGAGCAAAAATGTTCATAGTTGCACTATGTTAAGGCACTCCGAATATAATGCTGACATTTATAATTGCAGTGCCATACTGCTGCTGTACCTTACATTAATGAAGGATGCTGCAATGTATGGAAGGGTAGCCTGCCAGCCATGTCTGTCAGTCCTTTTATATACGTTTTTTATTTTCTGCCATATAGCAACATAACCTACATCAATGAATTTTGATTTAAGTGGTTGAAGCTCTGCAGTTACATTGTCACATTTGTGCCATGGTTCAGTATGCCAGGGTCCATTGCACTCTTCTTACCTGTCTCATGACAGGCATTTCACCAACACTAATCAATCAGGTTGCAGGTTGTGATCCACATAGTGGCTGCACGTGGCATTTCTGGAATGAGTCTTACTGGGCTTCACAGATTACCCAGGCTCCTGGTGTTTGCTAGCAAATATCACTCCTTGGTTTGGCCTCAGAACTGTGGCCAACTGACCAAGGTGAGATTCTCTTTGTTTTAATTAGATGAATATGATTTCATATGACATTGCCCATTTTTGATTGTAACATTGAAGTGAGGATGTCCTCTTTAGACATGCATAGAAGCAGTTTGCAGCCTAGTGTGATTTGCTTGGGATAAGAAGTAGCACATTAAAATGAAAGATTATGGTCTTGTCTTGGAAACGAGAGGCTTATACTCTCCAGATAAGAGGTAAGCAGTAGTCTGTCTGTATTCCGTTTCTCACCTTTGGTCATAAGCTTTGGACAGTGAGCAAAACAATGAGATTGTGAGTTTAATTAATTGAAATGTAATTCCTGCTCAGGATTCTTTGGCTCACTCTATTTGACAGAGTGAAGAGCGCAGCAATATGGGAAGTCCTCAGAAAATAACTGCTGCTTTTTTTAACCAAGAGGAACCACCTGAAAAAGTGTGACACATTTTTTGAGAGATGTACAAGTCATAGTCCATTGGTAGAAAACCCAGTGGCAGACCCAGAACATACTAAAATGATTATGTATCTAGTCTTGGACTTTAAGAGAATTCTTCAGAATGGGCTGGAACACGTTACTAAGAATACATTGATTTGGTCTGTCCTAAAGTGTTTGTTGCCACCACAGATCTCATCAGGTTAAGCAAAGTGAAAGAGAAATGACGCAAAACAACATTATGTAATATTTCTCAAATTTGCTTAACCTAAGTAAAGGAAGCAGGGGATGTTGTAGTCGTGAAGCAGCCCTACCAGTCACAGCACCAATATGATATCCCTTTTAAATATCAGATGGATAGAACACAGAATGGGTACAGGTTATCAATTGACTCAAAGAACAAGCCTGAGAGCCTGACTGTTTGCCTTTTTTATTTCTTATGATATAAATTTTGCATTAAATCTGTATATTATAGAATTATGTAAATGATCTAAATTTGAGATCAGGCCATTGGAACAAAGCTAATCTGTGAGAGGGGAAAAAAAACTCTTAAATGAATTGCCTTGCAGGTATATCTTTTAAAAACTTCAATCAACTTCATTCTTTTTGTTTCTTTTATGCATGACGGGCTCAACGCTTGGCACTTATTGTAGTCTTTTTCAGTAACTTGCTAAAGTGAATAATTCACTTCTAATCATGCATAACAAATACTTCTCTTATTATTAGCACTATTTCAGTTATATCCTGCTTTATTTAAAAAGTGCTTAGAATGATAATAACAATTAATGCTCATGCACAACATAATGGCTTTTCTATTTAGTAAACAAGCCAATAATAAACAAAAAGGGATTTTTTTTTCCCCGAAGAAGATACGTGCAAGTTAAATATAGTTATAAGTATGACTTATAGAAAGTGATAGATAATGGGTATAAACCCACTCCTGCTTTTAAGGATGTGGGCCCTTTTTACCGTGGCTGTTCAATCAGTAAATGACACAGAATGCACTGGTTTTTAGAGATGTGAATACAGTTATTAAAATTAATTTACAGGTTTTGTTTACATTTTAGTTACATTCTCTGTCACGATAAGTATAATCACAGTATGCTGTATTCACTGTTTGACTACCTAGGATTTTGCCACATACTTATTGAAAAGTTTAGACTGTAGAGAAGAACTGCAAAATGGGAGTAGATAAAAGAGTAAAATAGAGCTTTGAAACACCAAGATTGACTACTGAACATCTAGACCAAAACACTGACCCGAAATCATTGTCTAGAAAAAGTATTGCACAAATGACTAATATTAGCTTAGTTTATTTGCGCCTTACTCACACTATTATCCACATTGTTTGAATGTAATCCAGTACTTGGATAAATGCTGCTGCCTTGTTATGTGCTGCATTCAAGAGTTCTGAACACAATGAAAGGAGGTGCAAGGCCTTAAAAATGAGCCATAAAGCAGGCCATGACCTTCACTAACCTGCTAGATGTAGCCTAACCCACAAGTCAGCCAGCACACAACTACATCCTGCGGGGTGCAGCATACATAGGCACAAAAATGGAGAGCTGACTTTCAAAGTGAGAGTTCCAAAATATATTAAAATGTCTTACTAAGGAAAGAGAAACCATAAAAAAAAACTCTGGCTTGCTAAGACAAGTCTAAAAAAATTTTATAATAAAGATATCTATTGAAAAAAATTACAGATAGAACAAAAGTAGCAAAAGGGCAAAAATGATTAGCCTAAAAAATCAGTCCAAGGTGAACTAGGCCCTCTCCACAATCCAACAGCAAATCCAAAGAGAGAAGCAAAATAAATCCTGAAAACCAAGAAACAACAATACTCGCAGCACACACCCACACAACTGCTGGTCACCCTTTCTGGCTACAACATAAAGCCAGACAGAAGGCCCACCTCCTGGGTCTCCACACAAAGAATAACGAGCAAAACTAACAGAAATAAAAATAATAATTATAGATTCAGGGTGCTTTTCAGTTCCAGTTGAGTGAACGCTAGTGTTTTTGTCTGCCGCTGCTTATCGGAATTTTTAAATGTGGGAACTTTTTCGTGTTTAGAACTTTCTGAACTTTTTTTGTTGATGTCTCATCATCTTTGTTAAGATCTCGCTACCCGTCACAAGGTTTGCACCAGGCCTCGCTAACTCTTGACACCTTGGTTTGACCCGGCATCCTGTGAGTAAGTTGTTGCTTTCTTTCAACTTTTATTTGGTTGTCTGTCCATTTTGCCTTGTGGCTGACTGGCTAACGTGTTTAAACCTTATGTGGCTGGGTGGTGATTTGGGGATTAGACAGGCTGCACTGAGAACAGCTAATTTCTGTTTTACACCATTTTTCTGTATATGGCACCTTATCACCTGTTTCTCAGCTAATGGACTAAGCTTCTGCACTTCTATGACTCCTGTTTTTTCACACTTTGAGATGTTGATTTTGAACTCATTGTCTTGCCTGGGAGCTCGGTTATATAGGGTGGGCAATTTATATGGATACACCTTAATAAAATGGGAATGGTTGGTGATATTAACTTCCTGTTTGTGGCACATTAGTATATGTGAGGGGGGAAACTTTTCAAGATGGGTGGTGACCATGGTGGCCATTTTGAAGTCGGCCATTTTGGATCCAACTTTTGTTTTTTCAATAGGAAGAGGGTCATGTGACACATCAAACTTATTGGGAATTTCACAAGAAAAACAATGGTGTGTTTGGTTTTAACGTAACTTTATTCTTTCATGAGTTATTTACAAGTTTCTGACCACTTTTAAAATGGCTTGAGTATGAAGTCAGCATTCAAGGCTGTGTATTGAAATAGTTTGAGTCCTACCTTGAAGGTATATATTTGTCTGTTAACATAGATGTTAGCTTCTCTCGGCCAGCACCTTTCATACAAGGTTTTCCACAAGGTTCCATTTTGGCCCCCTTTTTATTTTTCCTTTATCTGCTCCCCCAGCGGACCATCTTTCAAAAACATGTTTGCTATGCTGATGATACCTCATTGTCCATCCTGACATCATTTCATTGGTAAAGAAGCTGATGGAGTGCCATGATGATATTAAATACTGGATGGCGCAAAATGTCATACAATTAAATGAAAATAAAACAGTAGTCATTATTTTTGGTCCTGTCTCATCCACTGGTGAAATCGGCACCCAGTTAGGCTGTTTGTCAGCAATGATTCATAATGATGTCGGCAACCTGGATATCATCTTTGAGTCGTGACTAAATTTTGATAAACAAATTTCCACTGTAGTAAAATCCAGTTTTTACCAACCGAGCCAAATCTCAAAACTAAAATCTTTTCTCTCACTAAAGGATTTGGAAACAGCCATTCATGCTTTTATCACATCTTGGCTAAACTATTGTAATTCCTTGTTATGTGGATTGCTCAAATCTGCTTTGTCATGCCCTCAGTTGGTTCAAAACGCAGGTAAGTTTTCAACAAGCACTAGAACAAAGGATCACATGTCCCCTGTACTAGCCTCTCTCCACTGGCTACCGGTGAAATTTCCTATTGATTTTAAAACTTTGTTTGTTTTTAAAGCCATGCATGGTTTTACTCTAACATCTCCTTAAACCCCACTCGGCACCAAAGGCATTGAGGTCATCTGGACAACTACTCCTTGTACTTCCAAGATCTCATCTGAAGTCTAGGGGAGACAGAGCTTTTTAAGTTGTTGCTCCTAGGATTTGGAATGATCTGCCTCGACATATCAGGTCTTCTTCCTCTACTGAGGTTTTTAAAACTTGACTTAAGACCCAGTTATTCTCCTCTGCCTTTCACTGTGTGTAAGGGTTGTAGGGGACTGTCTTAATTGATTGATTTTGTAATCAATTTTTATACTATTGGTTGTATTGCGTTTATTTTTCTACCCCTTTGTACAGCACACTGGCTCAACATCTGATATTTTAAATTTGGTTTTATGAATAAATTTGACTTGACTTGACTAATAATTCAAAGTTAATAAAAAACAGCAGTAAAACAGAAAATAAAAACAAGCCAGCCAAAAAATTCTGACTGCAGCACAGTAATATAGTAAAAGCACGATAATGTGGTGTATCATGACAGCCAGGCAAAGACAAATGCAAAAAGGCTCCTCCAAAGGCAAATGGCCACACAAAACCCTAGTGTTATGCTAGAAGGACTACCAGAAATATTTTGGAGATAAGATATATTCAGAAGTCAAAAAGGGTCGAAACCTTGACTTCGAGAAGTCAAGTGTTAGAATAGAAACAAGAGGCAAAAATCAAAGTAAAAAAATAGCAAATGTAGGGTAACTACAAAAAGATAGATTAGAGAGTAAATATATTCAAATAGCATTGTCCATATGCAACAAAAACGATGATGGTACAAAATAATACGGAACACAAAAAGTAAGCAATGATTCAATAAACTAACCTCAAAATTATATTCCTTACTTTGAAAACCCCTCAAAAGAAGTGCAAGAACATACCTTTTAATACACAAACACCCATAAAATATTTTAAACAACCCAATCATATTTTGTCACAGGTAACGCTCATACTCCCCCCAGTTATAAAATATTGAATAACTTCTTCTGTTTTCATCTGTTTTTTTTGTGTGTGTACATCATTTGTGATAAGCTCAGCTGGTGTAATCACATTTTAAAATTCTCTTTTCAGGTTATTAACGCTGCACTGACTTTGGCAGCAAGGCCGCAAAGTAAAGTTGCCCAGGACAATATGGATGTCTTCAAAGACCAATGGGAGAAGCAAGTCAGAGTTCTGACTGAAGCAGTGGATGACATTACATCTGTAGATGACTTTTTATCTGTTTCAGGTAAAAATGAATATTTCTGAGCTTTGCAAACCTAGATTATGGAATGGTTTTGATGAAACCAAATATTTAAAATAACACAAAAGTAATGACTTGTTTTGACAGATATCATGTAATAATTTAACACTGTAAAATTGTACAAAGCATACTTTAATCTTTCTCCATGCATGAGCAACAATATTCCACATGAACATGGTTGATATTTATACAAATTACTGCTTTTTGCAATTTGTGTCACATATTTAAAGTACACTTTAACTTGACTGAGAAAAATTTTATGCATACAAAAATATATTATCTTTCGAGAAGGAAATTTGTTGCCAAGCAACAATCTGCAATGCATTGACTGTCACAATAACATATTATGTCCTTTGAGTATTAATACAGTGTACCAAATACCAAAAAATACCAAATACTTAAGATGTTGGTGCTCAATTTCAATAGCAGAATTCTTTAAGCAGTGGTTTTTCACTTTTTTCATACATACATTTACTGGACTCACTTAATACAGGTCAGGGTGAAAGGAAACTGAAGACTTTTACAATAGTAGCAAGCGAAAGGCAGGAAACAACCATACAGTATAAAGAGCACTAGTCTGTTGTAGGACACACAAAAACCCACTCATGCCGGACCAAATTGGACTCACTTGTTGACCTAAGTCAGTTATCTTTGCAAGGCTGTGTCATGATATCTGGCTTCACAAAACTCTTAAAAGGCCTTAGTCTTAAAAAGCAGAGCTGAAATTCTAAGTAGGGCTCAAAGGCACAAAGCAGACCGGGCCTGGAAACTCGAGAAGCATTTACTAATTCCTTTAAATCTTTAAAACGGGAGAGAGGGGGGAACTGTAAAACTCCAGGCACAAAGAACAAAAACAGTAATCCTTTAAAGCAAACATATTTACAATAGTGTAAAATGAGAGAAAGTAAGATACAAGAGGTTGCCATTAGCAGGTTACTCCAAATGAACTAAGTCAGAAATTAATGATCCAAAATCAAAACTGTTAGCAATAGCCAACAGATCATAAATCGGGGGGATGGGAATTAAAAATTACAAAATTTAGAAAGGAAGGTAATCACAGAAAAACAGAGATGAACATCACAAGCAGGAGCTGATGCCGCAGCAAGGCCTGTGAGACCTTTATAAAGGCTACAGACAAGCTGCATAGCTGCAATGAAAAGGGGGTGCACTCCTTGGGCTCAACACAAAGAGACAAGATAAATAACAGATTTAATTAGCATTCTTAATAATAACACAATAATCTGAAAACCAAGACGCTTTACATGAAAATAAAAACAGAAGTTGAGAAAAAAAAAGTAATATATTACAATAACCAAAAACAGCTAAATTAACAAACTTAATATAAGAAAACAGAGAAAAGGGATTTAGTCCTGATAAAATCCCCACATGGAAGATGTAAACTAAAATACCTGCTGTAGGAAAGCACAGGCAAATATAAATATGTGGGACTGCAGTGGTTATCCCAGTTTAATTTGGTAGACCTTTGTGCCAAAAAGAAAAAAAGTAAACAAGGTGCTTTTCAACACAGCCGTGATGAATTCGCCTTATCCAGAAGTGAGTCCAAAAATGCGTGGCCACTTCTGCTGTAGCTGGCTTTTATGTTTAACTCTTGGTGGAAGAGGTGGGACCTCTGGGTGCAAGGTGGTGGTGGCATCATAGATCTTCCTCTCGATGAACCTCTGATCTGAGGATAAAAGAGGAGAAGGAGAAAGAGATAGTGCCAACCCGTAGTTCAGAATGGAATTTCAAGTAGGTTGAAAGCCCTGAAGATGTCTCCTACGCACGTGTGTCATGCACCGTGCAAATAGAACTCAAGAGAACTCAACACAGGTAGCATTACTGTCAGGATTCAAACCCACCGGAAGATTACAGTGCTACTTGTGTTCCATGTTTTTAATGTTTTGTGGAATGCATTGCCAATCAAACATTACTATTGATTGATTATTATTGATAAAAGACATGTTTTTAGCTTAATTTCTATACAATAGCAACACATGGACATTGGGTTTCAAATAAGATAATTTTGATCAATAATTATTTCAATAGTAGGTTGATAAATCAGTCATAATTTTTGTTGCTGAAACCGGAGAATATTGTAGGTATTGCTTATAAATGATAGCCTTCTAAATAAGCTTTTCTTTGTTTCTTACTGCCATTTACCCAGGTATAAAAAAAGGCACTTTTATTAGCAAAGGTTGGCTCTCACCATTAAGTACTATCTATTTAACAATGCCTCCTCTATGACACACATTTTACTAAACATGGTACAGCTATTTTCATTTACTTATCCATATAATTCGAAGCATTTACTTTTGGTATTATTAATAGAAATAAGTACTGTATATGAATAAACACTTTAAACCACATTTTTGATAGTAAAAGTAAATAGCAAAACCAGTAATTTAGTTTTTAATAACATGTGTTTTGGTGTTTTTTTTCCCTCCAGAAAACCACATCCTTGAAGATGTGAACAAGTGTGTCATTGCCCTCCAGGAGGGAGATGTTGACACTTTGGATCGCACTGCAGGTGCCATAAGAGGACGTGCTGCCAGAGTTGTCCACATCATTAATGCAGAGATGGAAAACTATGAGCCAGGAGTTTATACTGAAAGAGTTTTAGAGGCTATTAAACTACTCTCTGAGACTGGTGAGTTAGTGTTACTTAACAAATACACAATGTCATTCAAATTCTGCAAAAAATATAATGCAAACATGCACCGAGCAAAGAATAATACATTACAGGTATTGCACGTACAATATTGTATGGCTAAAAAGGTAAATTTTAAAATCAAAAGGCAAAACTCATCTACAGGAGACAACAAACACTTTTAATGTTGTTTTATCATAATCAAGTTGAATAAATACCAAATGGTGATTACACTTGCTCAGTTTCTCAGGATATGAAAAGCATGTAGTAGATGGCTGTTTAGTTGTCTAAACCTCTGTTAACAATAAAGCCAATGTAGAACCATCAGAGGAAGCAATACCACCTGGCTTCCACCACCACAGTGCCAGTAGAGATATTTAGTGTTTAAGACTTTGTACTTCTAAACTTCATTGTTTGAAGACCAAAGCCTTAACTGGTACAGAATACTGCCTGCCTAGAAGCCCTTGAAGGCAGTAAAGAAATAAGCAGTGCATGCTACTTTCATACCATTGGGACTGTTAATGTACAATTCACAGCTTGGTATACCATCATGCAGTATATTGTTTGCAAACTGACTATAAAAACTTCTGTTTAATTGTTCCAAATAAAAGAGTTAATTTGCTTTGTTGCACTGATCTGATTGTGACATCTTTCCAATCAGACAAGGCTCAGAGTGAATGCTGTACATTAGGAAAAGTACAGCCTACCTACTTGCCAAGCATAATTGATTGCCAATACTTTATATGACTGTGTCTTACCATGCTCCAAATGCATCATTAAAGTCAAAGTTACATCAGCAATTGCTACTATGCGTCACTCTCAAATACCAGTACTTGCAAACTTGCAGTACAATTACTTCTAGATGCAATAAACACAGCCAATGCTTCCTGTCCCCTTGGGGTTTACAGTAATTGACTGCTTAGTACATAATGTTACTCTCAATATGTGGCTTTCACCTTCGCCATATTCAAATCCATCACCTTTACTTGCATTATACTCAAATGTCACTATACAGTTTATTTTGCAAAATATCTATAAGGCTTGCCTAGTTTTAGTCAGTATTGTAACCATTTTATTATTATTCTTATTTAACCTATACACATTGTTTTAAAATTATGACTCATGGTAATCAGTAAAGGTTGTATAAGATATGTCAAAACTGTTATGTTCTGCTGTATATTTTGCTCTGGGGTGTCTGTAATGTTCTCTTTTAGTTTTTTTTTTTAATAAATTATTATTAATTATTATTAACAATTTCCTTTTACTGTTTTGAACTTGGTTAAGCTAGTCCTTGCAGTCTTTTGTTAATGGTTTTATTGTATTTGATGATGGTGTGTTGGGACCTCAATTAGATTAGTGGTCCCAGCCTTTATTTACAGGACAATTGTCTTTTGATTCAAGAGAACCAATAGTGTGTGAAAAGTTTGAGATGAACTGCAATTAACCCCATACATTTTTTGCGAAAATTATGTATCAGACAAATGTCTGAGGCTATGGCTTTATGCCATCATCAAATACACATTACTGGGAAGAGGCAGCTGTGTGTGGTCAGATATTATCCTACTGGAAAATTACTGTATACTATACAGATTGTACAATTGTATTGTACTCTGATTGTATTGTGAAATGGTGAAACTGCCACTAACAACAAGCATGTTTTCCTACAAATGATGTAGTGCAAAGTGCTTTACAAGATGGAGAAACAAAAAAGAAAAATATAAAAATAAGATAAGGCAATACTAAGTAACAACGAATAAAGTAAGGTCTGATGGCCAGGAGGACAGAAAAAAAAAACTCCAGAGGGCTGGAGAAAAAAAAACAAAATCTGCAGGGGTTCCTAAGCCACGAGACCGCCCAGCCCGCACTGGGCATTCTACCTAACATAAATGATCTCAATCAGTCCTCATGGTTTTCAGGCTTCACGTGGAAGAATTAGATGATCATGGCCTTGTGGACATATGGCCTTCAATCCATCAATGCAGGGACATCATGGTGCATTGATCAGGTGGTGGTGGCGCAGATCGCCACCACAGAAAACCGGAAAAAGAATAGCAGAGAAATTAGGAGAAATTAGTTAGTATGGATTACGGAGTCATGATAAAAACAATAATTAAATGCATATACAGAATATCAGGGTTACACTAAAATGATCTATAAGAAAGTCATATTAAAATAATGGGTTTTTAGCAGTTTTTTTTTTAAAATGCTCCACTGTATTAGCCTGGCAAACTTCTGTTGGTAAGCTATTCCAGTTTTTAGGTGCCTAACAGCAGAAGGCTGCCTCACTACTTCTTAAGTTTAGCTCTTGGAATAATAAGCGGACACTCATTTGAAGATCTAAGGATACGATTTGGAGTGTAAGGTGAAAGACATTCTGAAATATCGGATGGAGCGAGATTATTTAAGGCTTTGTAAACCATAAGCAGTATTTTAAAGTCAATTCTAAATGGCACGTAGAAGGTGTAACAATAAGATTGTTAAGCCTTATGATAATGTTCCCGCACAAAGGGTTTAGAGAGACGCACTAGGAGAAGTATAGAATAGGGAAGCCCGTGTGGCTGTTCTGCTGTTCTCCTTTGACAGTTCTGTGGCTCTGCATATTTGTATGCACCTCTCTAAAGTCAGTCTTCTCCCAGTAATCTTTGTTGCAAACTTGCATCACTGGTTCCGCACACAATTCGGTCACGTATAAGGGAACTTTTAATCTCCCCGAAATTGCATGTACCTGCTAACACTCTCAGATCTGTGACGTAGTTGTCTATATTTTCTCCCTTTGCCTGATTTCTTAAAAAAAATGTGAACCTCTCTACAGTTTTGTTTATTTTCAGGTTGTAATGTTCATCAAATTTACGTATCATCAAGCTCATGGTTAACTCATCAGGTCTTACATCACCGGTCAGCGCTTGACGCAATTCTCTGCCACTTTCTCCAATAAGATAACGGAATAATCTGACCTTAGTGTTTTCCTCTGCCTCCGGCATTGCAAGTTCTGTGTATAATATGAACTCGTCCTTCCATGTTCTCCATGACTTCGCCAGGTCTTTAGCATCGAGGCTTTATACCCTGCGTCTTCTCATTAAACTTGTATCTCACGAATATCGTATCATAGGCATGACAAACGCCAGCGGCAGCCTGTCTATGAACTTAATTTAAACTTTAGGTTTACACCGTGCTTTGTTTCCGAAATAGCTGCACTTATGAATATGCTTGTATGCGTCACTCGCTTTATATTCTTTTGCTGCCTTCTCAATTGTGTAATGCATTTTTTGAACAGGTTTCATTCATGGAAGTGATCACTATGTTTTACAGGCATTCCCGGCATTCCCGGTATTAAGTTGTGGATTTACCTGCGAATATTTAGTGGCAGTGTGTCTATGAATGTAATTTAAACTTAAGCTTTACACCTTGCTTTCCTATTTATATGTGTACAAAGGCTTGTTCAGCGTCAGAGGGTTTCCGCAGTAGCTGCACTTATGAATATGCTAAGCACAGTCCTTCACCCGCGAATATTTACCTTATATGGGCAGGCACTCAATTACGTGGGAGGCGTGATGATGCGGGACGCAACTCCGCCTCACACGGCAACCGAGCTGCAGGCTATGGCTATAGCCGTATATATGTACGTAAGTAGGACTCAGTTATGACTGTTACGCGAAGAATTTCGAAATGAAACCTGCCTAACTTTTGTAAGTAAGCTGTAAGGAATGAGCCTGCCAAATTTCAGCCTTCCACCTACACGGGAAGTTGGAGAATTAGTGATGAGTGAGTGAGTGAGTGAGTGAGTCAGTCAGTCAGTCAGTCAGTCAGTCAGTCAGTCAGTCATTGAGGGCTTTGCCTTTTATTAGTATAGATATCCTCATTGTTTTGTCTTGGTAGAGTAATATATGACTCTACTTTCCCCTTTTATGTTATTAATATGTAGCCTTTGAATGTCTCAAATCTCCCAGACTTACCACTGTAAAAGACAAGCAGGAGTTAAGTTACAATTTATACAATGTATTATTGATAATATTCATAAATAATAACAATATGCAAAGTACATTTAAATATTGGCAACCATACAACCTGATAAATGGTGATGTGTAGTTTCAGGTGGCACACATGCTTGTTACTTACTTAAAATGTCTCATGTTAAGGCATCATTTGTGGTCAGCTTTCTTCAGAGCAGGCCACATATGCCTGTCTCAATATGGCTGCCCAGCTGTGCTCTTTATCGTGTTGTCCTTTTCAGTTCATGGTGTGTGAGATGGTCTTTCATCAGTTTGATAAGAGAGAGAGAGGGGTAAAGCAAGTAAATTTACAGGTTTTCTGTCCAACCCCTACAGCCAATAGGGCGTCATAGTACTTAAAAGCTTTTTATACAAGCCAGTTCCAAACAGCCATACTTCAGACATATGGGGCAGAGAAAATCGTCACACCTGCCCTCCAAACCATGTGTTAAGTAAAGCTTGGCAGTTGGGCAGCCTGGCTTTCCTGTTGGGGTTGACTGAGAGACTTCAGCAGAGAAATATTAGCCAAACTTTTTGAGGCACTTACCCCAACCCTGTTGTAAAATTACAAAGAGACTCATTCCTAAAAGGGGGGAAGGGGTTCTTAAACCATCAAACCATTGCTGTTATTATCTGTGATGTAACATTAATATTACATTACAAATAAAGATGCAAAATATTTATCAACCTATATGCAAAATGTCACATCACAACCATCCATTTTTGCCAATCACTAAGATTTCTGTTTTCTTCTTATTTAGTTTGACAAAATTACTACTCATCCAAGAACAACAACAAAGAAAATTGGGTGTTCCAGGCAGTAGTGTAAAATAGCATGATTCCCACTGCTCTGATAGGGTGCACTTTAAGAATGTTGTGCATACTGCCTGAAAGTCATCACATTTAAGGGAGGAAGAGAATTCATTGCAGAATATGACCTGACACCAACAAGCCTGCTTGTCCAGTTTAGGCAAAATCAGAAATAGTGGGTAGTTAGTGTCAGATATCGTAATGAATGCTATGAAAGGAGTTCCCACTTTGTGAGTAATTGACTTTTGGTCCAAAGATTTAACCCTTCTAATATAATCATAAATAATATAGGTAGGATGATATAATACTAAGTCTGTAAGATAAGATTATTTAATGAGGATTTTTTGTTGACTGATATAAATCTTTCATGTTCTAAATCATCGTAATTTAAATCCTTGAGGGATTAAAAAAGGATTAGTTTTAAGTATCCCTGTATGTTATCCGCTATATTAATCATTCTTATATTGGCTAAAACCTTTTACATTTTATATGTGCTCATAATAATATCTGGTATTCTTTCAACATGTATAATAGAACATACTGTATTACAGTAAAAACACTAGAAAGTAAACTCAAGCATTATTTTGTTTTCAAGTTTTGAACTGTTGTGTTTAGCTGTACAAATGCTAACCAGAAGTTAGTATTTGCTTGGCAGCTGTGTTTAAATCGAAATCAAAGTCTGTATGTTTAATTTGAATGAAATAAGCACTGCCTCTAATTTATGTTGTATTCATTTACTACACTTTTATAATTTGTGTTTTTGAGGAATAGGTCTTTTCTTTATTCTTACCTTAAATGTATGCTGGATTCCAACTACTGTTTTATTGAACGCTTAAGGCCAAGTCACACTTGAGTGTTTATTTATAGTGATTGTGATTGCAAATAAATTGGACCTGTTTAATTGAAATAGAAAAGTAAGCATTCTGTGTATGGCAATTACCCAGTAAATTTAGTTAGTAAATAGTAGCATAGTGGATAATGTGCAAATTGTAGAAGAGACAGCTAGAGAGCACAGCCTGTAGATGTTTTTTAAGACCTTCTTTGAAGTAGGACTTAAAACTTCAGACTTAATTTAATTTTAAGCATTTTGTTGTGTAGACTAGATGAAAAGTGAATGATTAGGAGGAGGGAGTAGGAGGATGTATATTTTGCAAATTCATATACAGATAAGTCATTCTCCCACATTGCATGAATAACGTATTATGCCATTTCAGCAAGACTCAGTTATTGCTGTCAATATGAAACACATGCAAAGGTGGTACAGGTTAACTATGAGATGGAAAGTACTGTACAGTTAGCAGTAGAAATCATGTAATATGCTGTGTCTTTGACCATTAGAGTCCATTACAGAAGGTATAGCAATCAGTGGAATAATCAGAGTATAAAAAGTAATACAAACAAAAATGAGCATGACCACAGCACTCCACTTGCCACATCCTGACCTTGTTAAAGTACCCAGTGTCACTGTGCTGACTATCAAAATGACAAATTTGGTAACTTCATTAGATATGTTATTACTGAGTGGGAACCAGCCCCGACACAGACAGACGGACATCATTATGTCACCCAACACACATTTAATTTGCAAGTATTTACAAATATTAAAGTGTACAACCCAGTGCTGCAGCACCAGTCACCCCACAAGTCCAGACCAACACACAATGCCTTTCCGCCTCTTTCCTCTCCCAGACCTCGTCCTCTTCCACCCAACTCCAGCCCTGAATGAAGGGAGGCGGCCCCTTTTATTGTCCTCCGGATGTGCTCCAGGTGTGTTCCGGCAATCTTCCACCAACACGCCCCAGTGTGGCGGAAGTGCCGGCTGCATCCCCGGAAGCACTCCGGGTGTCCCTGCTCCTCTTCCCCCCAGCACTTCCTGGTGTGGTGGAAGTGCTGAGGTCCAGGGCTCTCCAGGCATTGGGGCGCCCCCTGGCAGTGACCACGGGCCCCTACAGGGTTGAGCTTTAAAGCTCTACGAGGCTGGTCCCCACAGCAACCAAGTCGGTCGCCCCCTCGTGGTCTGGAGGAGACGTGAGCCCTTGTCCGGTCCTCTTGGGCGTCCCGGCTGGGTATCACCCCCAGCCTCATGCCACAATTGTGTGGCGGATGGCTGGGGATCCTGCCCAACTGGGACACCTGGAAGGACCGGGATAAAGATAACACCTTCTCTGGGCCATGGGACCAGAGCTTAGAAGCTCAACCCTGTTGGGGCCTGTGGCCCCCACCAGGGGGCGCCCAGATGATTATAGAGCCTTGGACTGCAGCACTTCTACCACACTTGGAAGTGCTGCCGGAAAAGAGTCCAGGCATACCCGTGGTGCTTCCGGGTGCTCATACGGCACTTCCACCACACCAGGAAGTGCTGCCAGAAGATTGTCACAAAGCACCTGGAGCACATCTGGGGCATTATAAAAGGGGCCGCTTCACTCCATTAGGAGAGCCAGAGTCAGGAGGAAGTGGACGGAGGTTACAAGTGGAGGAGTGAGGGTGGCAGAATAATAGAGGAAAGAGAAAAGAAAGAAGGGACTGAGTATTTGTGGCTGATTTATGCATTGTGTGGTGTTGTATAAAGAACAGAATATTAAATGTGTGTGATTTTTAAACATCTGGTGTCTGTTTGTCTGTGCTTGGGGGCTGAACTTCCATAATGGTATTCCAGATGATACTTCCTGCCTGTTAAAAGGTGGGGGGGGGGCCCATTAAAAAATTATTTTGTGGAAACAGCCCACACAGCAGATAAAGACACACACACGCTGCAACATACCCACACCGCTAAAAGCAGCTCATCCCAACGGCTGCCAGAGGTCCGTAGTAAACATCTGTTCCAGACCGATGGAGAGGAGGAAGTGTAGGCAAGCTCTTATAGCACCGAGAGCCCAAACTCGCGTTGCTCCCACGGATTGGCTGAAGAAGCAGGACCAACGAACCTATTCTGTCTTTAGTTTGCTACATTTTACTTTCTCAAAAGCATCAACAAATTGCCACATCAACCAGAGGGAAGCAGTATCCATCAGTCTTTAGCTTTTTTTCCTATAACTTGTTCTGATGGTAAATTCAATAGGTTACGTGCATTTAATTAAAAGCAAGAAATATTAGAAAAATGAATGGCAAATTATACAGTAAAGTAGAAAACAAAAATGTGTATGTGTTTCTCCTTGACTTACTCTTTGCCATTGAACCGAATATTTACAAAAGATAAAAATGATGTCTTACCATATATCACTATATATTGTGGAAGACAGACTCATGTCTTTCTCATTTTGCTTATCATTATCTCAAAAAACATTATATGAACACCATTTATTTGAATATTATGTCTTACTTATGTTAAAGTGTTAGCTGACAAGAAGTGTCTGATTTCAAAAACCCCACCAGTACAGTACCATCAGCATATTTCAAAGATTTTCGAGAATAAACTTGTACAAAATGCATGATATTATATTCTCACTGGGGAAGGAACGTAACATTGCAGAATTCTTAAGTAACAATGTTTTAAGAAAACAGTACAGAAATGTCTCAATTGCTGGCTTCAATTCAGTATAACAATATATAAATTAAAGCTTACTCCATACTGTATGTTCACAGATGTTTGTTTTACTAACAGAGCATCCTCAACAATTCTTGCTACTTGATACATTTACATGGTTGGGGGTATAATATCAGGGAAAAGGTGTTTCAAAATGGTTGTTAGTATTGAAGCAAAAGGAATTGAATGTAGGCCCCTCATTTCCTTTGGTCTCTTCTTTCAGTGGTCAACCCAAGGCTTGCGAGTCCCATACAGCCCATTGCCTATATATCTGTGGCTCTTTTTAACATCGTATTTTCATTTTATTTTATTTTCAATCATAATTTTCTTTGCATGTTTGTTGCCTTCATTATATATTTAGACCTGTGCCCTAATATGAATGCTGATCTTGCTGTGGTGTTTGCCACTTGAAACATTATGGGATGATTAAGGTAGTGTAAACCTAAGCACAAATATGAAGATGAACACAGAATAGAGGGAAAGGATTTCATTTTTTTTTATTTCATTTTTTTTATATTCTGTATATATTTTATATTTTTTATAATCTGAGACAGCAATACTCACTTGATATCAAATGGAACAGCTGATGCACAAAGAACTTATAAAATGAATGCAAATTTGTGAAATGGTGTCTTAGTGATATCATTGCTTTTCTTCTGAAAACAATAATTTAAACTAATGGCATCAAACCTGCAACTGTTATAGCACACAGCTGAACACAGAATTTCTATGCTGACAAGAGGGGTTCCAGAATTTTGAATTTTGTACTGCATCATCTGTTGAAAGCAAGTGAGGCCTCACATACGAACTTGATTATGCTTGGAAACATGTGTAAGCCATTTCTTATGTAAAAGTCAGAATTTATAAAGCACAAATCTGGTGTGAATATTGGCTTAACATTATTTCAATTTTTGACCATCCATAAGTCCTACCCAGTCTTTTTTGGTGTTGGCATTGTATAGACACCAGATAGCAGGACAATAAATTGAGCAGAAAATTGTGTTTCATTACACATTTCAATGTCACATTCCATGTTTTGATAAAGGCACCATCACAGAATTAATTTATGTTTGTAAACAGAAAACATTTTCATTTAATTAATATACAACTAATATATTATGGTCAAATATGTCTGACTAAAGTTATGAGGGGGTCCTGCTTAACACACAATTCCTCGTATTTTATCAAGTAAGCAAGCCTAATTTAAAGGATTTCAATTAAGTTTAGTACAACCACAGATGACATGTATAATCTTTCTTTCAGGTGATCGTGGGCACACCATTAGAGAGATTAAGTTTTGGAAGGCATTCCTGCATATAATTTGCTATAATATATATTTAATAACTTGCTTTGTAAATTATGTTGGATAAGGGTATCAGCTAAATAAATAAAGAAATAATAATAACAGCAAAGACCATTAGTTCATTAAAAGGTAGATGGCACAGTTTGGACTCGCTATGTGGCACACTTTCTGTACAGAACCAAAAAGGTTTGCCACATTGTGATGGTCTGTACAATACTGAGAACATAGCACAGAAAAATGGACTGCCTGCATGGATTGCAATTCAAAGACGTTTGCATGTTGCGGGCTAAATGTAAAGAGACTCGTATGTATTGCAACACTGACTTTTATTGGCAAAATTGTTTTATTTTGGTAGAAGTTCAATTCGAATGTTCTTAATATCTCACAGTTCTGTGCATACAGCATGCATCAATTCACACTATTTACTGGCGGCGATCTAGGCACTGCATAACAGCACTTTGCTACTGCTTTCTCCACTCCGCTGCTGTCACTTGCTATGGCTTATGGTATTTTCGTTCATTTGTAGAGGGACCATCTAACAGAATATTTTTGTTGTTCTCCACTTCAGGTAGCTATACCTTAAGTTCACATTCACTTAAGTTTTGTTTTCTTCCTTTTTCCCCCTCTGTTCTTCCATAGTTTGTAGTAAAGGCATCACTTAGGAAGATGGGCAAATTTATATGGTGATTAGATAATGAATATTCTAAAAATGTGTTTTTATGCCATATGTTTTTAATGACAGGAGGTGACAAGGAGTGGCTTTGTTAAGGAACTTGGAGTGGCACGTGATGTACCTATTGTTTAATGTCTATTTTTTTCCTTACGAACATAAGCAAAATTTTAGTATGGTATTGTGATGCACTGGTGGCAACATTTCTTGAACCCGGGATAGCAAGTCATAAAACTGATGATGGGCTATTGTAATGAGGAAATGGTTGGTGCAAATTTGCAAAGTGCATTTATTCCAAACATTCTTCAAATAAATAAATAAATAGGGTGTGGTGCAGTTCTTCAATAAATAAATAATTCATTATAAAAACAGTGCTCAATTTGATGGTTAAAATCCTTAAACAATTAAAGCATTAAATAAACTGGGTTAAAATCAAGAATTAAAACAATGGATCTTTTTTTTTCCTTCAATCAGCTCCCAAGCCTTAGTGCACCCCTCTCTTGAACCTGTCTCCTCTGCTCACCCCTTTGGGTCTGCTCAGCAGATGGAGATGCCAGTGAGAACAGTCAACCACCCTCATTTCCTTAGTACCCCATTGGCATACCTGCATGACCTCTGAGTCCTGCTCCCTTGTTCCACTGCCATCTTTCGGCATCTATGGAACCATCACCGGACTAGTCAACCATTCTTGGTAATCTGCAATGCTGAACAAGAGCAACCCAACCCCTGGAGCGTCATTCTTCTTGTTAGGTACGGGGGTTCCCATGACCATCTTGCCCCTTTTCTTCTGCACACGGCTCAGCCTCACTCCTGACATTTTTTTTTCTTTCTCATCCTTGATTCTACCTCCACTGCTTCTCTGCCTGTATATTTAGTCTTTTTCACTCTCAGATCCCTTTTACCCCCAGTGAGTGCAGTTGCACTAAATGGCCAGTGAGTGATAGCTACGCTAGCTACTCTTGTGCAAGTAAAGTGCAGTTAGCCAAAACCCTCATCATGATCTCTGTGGCTGAAAGGCATTCCCCTTGCGCACATACACTAATGGGGTCTGTGCTTCCTCACCACTTTTAACTAAAACCCTGCACAGCCATGGACCCCTAACTCACTTTACCTCCTTCTACCCCCCCTCAAACCCCCCCCCCCCCCCCCCCCAACCTCAATAAGCCACCAGTTGTGAGGGATGAATAGCCAGACTAAGATATGCAAACTGGTGGCCAGGGTCTATGACATTGCCCTCACATACTTGCACTAAAGCCATTATAAAATCCCACAATCAATAGAATAACTTTTTAAAAGCAAAACAAAAAGTAGCTATAAATAAACAATCCATTAAAAGTTCAACTATTTGCCCCATCTATTCAGGCCTGGGTATGTGGCTCTTCATTGAGTCAGGCACCACTTTCTCCTCATTGTCTTCATTCCTCACTGCCACTAGTCCATCCCATCATTTATGATTATTGATGTTCTGGGTATAGGAAGATGCCAAGATGCACGCACCTGGGCATCACAGAAGGTATCTAAGCAAGGTTTTAAACATGAGGCCTCTGGTATCAAAAGAGGTAAATTTAGTGCTCATTCTGACACATACTATATGTTAGAGAT
This sequence comes from Polypterus bichir lapradei, assembly GCA_026402145.1. NCBI lineage: Eukaryota > Metazoa > Chordata > Cladistia > Polypteriformes > Polypteridae > Polypterus > Polypterus bichir. The sequence continues at coordinate 62,996,686 of JANRMT010062807.1, read as the reverse complement.
TCTCAGTTTTACTCACACACATGTTTTCAATCATAAATAGTTTAAAACAATCTGTCATTGAAATTACCAAAGAGTATTAAGGCCTTAGCAGTTGCATGCCCCCCTACAGTTAGATTCTAAACATTCTTGTTTTATTAAACATTTGGGTGCAGTAAAGCAGTTCTTGGAGGAGAAGCACAAAAACTCTTGATCACCCTGATCCTCAATGGATTTTAGATTTGCCATTTTTGGTGGACAGATTTGTTTATTTACACAGACTGAACCTGAATCTGCAAAGAAAGTGAAAGATGCAGGCTGAGATGGTGCAGACTATTTCCTCATGTCAACAAACATAAGCTATTCAAAAAACATTTTGAAAAGGGAGAACTAACACTTTTTCCAACTCTATCAAATGTAAGTGGACAAGCAGCTGAGGCACTAACAGGCATGATATGTTACACTGCTTGAAGATCTCCAGAGGAATTATAAAAGGAGGTTCCATAAGCTGTAGCTGAAAAGACTGCAGACCACATTCTTCACTAATCCATTCACAGCTCAAGCATATTGTTTAAAATTCCCTTTAATGACAGATGACAGCATTTCAGGTAGAGAAGACTGAACTTTTTGAGAATGACAGACTGAAATCTGTTAAGAGGTAAGGCTCCCTGGAATTTTTGAAATCTATGTTGACAGAGAAATATCCAAATGTCATACGGGCATCACTGAAGCTATTCTCAATACTCAATAGTTGGTACAACTTATGTTTAAGAATCATTTTTTCCTACGGTGAAATATATAACATCAAACCACCGATCTGTTTTTGCTGACACACGTTGAAGAGTGGTTTTGAGTAAGCGAATACAAGCTAGGTTTCAAAAGGATTGTGAAAAGTAAAGAATCACTAAAGTCCCAATGAGTCAAAAGCAGCTACAGTACACAGCCAGCTATGATGTGGCTCTTTGCAGTATATGGTGGGGTTTTTTTTTGACTCACAATGTCTGAAAAGTTGTTTTTCTGTAATGGGACAATCACCAGCCTTTTCTGAACATCCGTGACTACTTCATTCTTTAATTAGTTTGGAAGAAACTTCAGAAAAAGGTGCATTAACCACACATTCACGTGAGGTGTCCTTCACTTTACATATTAAAACTTTGATCTAACAGCTTTAACAGTTAGTTTAGTATTTGTTGCCACTAAAATATTCCTTCTCCTAACTACTGTTGCCTGTTGCAAAAGCTGTTGATGTAAATATAGATTTATTAAAATACTTTTTTTCAAAAGTATGTTGTATTTTAAAAGAAGTGAATTTACAACAGTCAAAGCTTCTGATATGCTTATAATGGTAATATATGTATTTATGTACCACATTTCATACACTGAATGGAACCCAGTATTCTTTACAACTTAAAATATACTTTTATCCATAAAAAAATTATATTTACTGTATAAAAAATAAAAGGAGATATTACTATAATATGCTCCTGAAATAATAATAACATATATTCACAATACAGAGTATAGACAGTATTTGTTTCTAATTTTACCCTGACTTTATTTCTACTTCATTACTGTATGTTACCTTGCATTCCTTAATCCTTGTTCTTAATCTTCTTCTACACGATTTTCTTCTCCTCTCCTCAACTTGCCCTACATTTAAATAGACTATTTTTATTTAAACATTTTTTTCAATCAAGGATTACCCAGGGATTATTGTTTTGGCAAATATTGATCTTCTTTTTTGAAACAACTTCATCATCACAGATATATTTTCAGAGACAACTGCAGCTGATTTATTGATGTTTTTTGCTGTCTTGGTGCCGACTTCCCAGTTGCTACATTTAAAATAGATCTGCAGGGCCTCCCCCTTTGTGACATCTGAGCTCATTAAGAGCCTTACCAAGAATTTTTCTGGACCCCAAAACCTTTTGTTTTTCTTCTACTTAGATTTTCATAAATTAGTATTTTTCCTGATGAATATTCATTTCAGTTACTCAAAGTATAGTAAAGATCTTTGGTAATACACAGATTCAAATGTCAACATTAAATGTTGAGATCACTTTAAAAAATACTTTTTATATGTCCATGACTGAAAAAAGAAAGACCTTCTTCATAGCAGTGCAAGTTATCTCCTTTAGTCATCCTCTTTCAAACTTAAAGGGGGGGGGGGGGGGGGCCACCTTAATTTACTGCTAATCTATAACAAACAGAAGTGGATCCCTAAGATACAGTCTGATAAAATTAGTCATTTGCTATACTGAAAACACACTCACATTAAAAGTTTTGCGTTACTGTATTATGACTTTCTAAAAATATAAAACATAAAATATGTTTAAATTTGGAGCTTCTTAAATAATTTTTGATTCAAATATATATATATATATGGACCCTTAACTTACAGTAACATTTGCAATGTTGGAAGAAGCATTTGAAATTTATTTAAAGTGGTTTATGTATTGAAGGGCTTATTATGGGATGCAGAGATGTGGCTTAAAGTTGTTAATGCAAGTGTTTTGTCGTGGTAGTGTCCTAAGGTTAGTCTGTTACCCCTTTTAGATTCGTTAATACAGACCTAAACAGAGTCCCCAGAACCCCCATCTATTGTATTTAGGGCTTAACAATATACTGAATTTTTGGTTCGATACAATATTTTATAGAAATCACTATAAAAAAGTTAATATTTCAATGTTAAGCACTTTTTATTTCCTCAAACTGAATGTTAAATTAAATCCCTAAGGTTTCCAGCATTCCTTTTAAGCATGTTTATGTCATGTCTGCTCACTTTGCCTGGCAGTGATGAGTGCAGGAAAAAATTCAAAGATCAGAAGAGGAAGACTTTTGAGCAGGCACCATTAGTGTTGCTGTTTGCCAATGTTTTGGTTTTCTTGGGATGGTAGTTCATGAACTACTGTACATCATCCATCCATCTATTATCCAACCCGCCATATCCTAACTACAGGGTCACGGGAGCAAATCCCAGCCCACCACAGGGCACACACACACACCAGGGACAATTTAGAATCACCAATGCACCTAACCTGCAGGTCTTTGAACCATAGGAAACCCACACGGACACGGGGAGAACATGCAAACTCCACAGGGAGGACCCGGGAAGTGAACCCAGGTCTCCTTAGTGTGAGGCAGCAGTACTACCACTTCGCCACTGTGCCGCCCCTGCTGAACATCATCTATAGATAAACCTTGTTACTGAATTTGAAAAGGTCATCCAAGCATGTGCGGCATCTGCAATGTGCTCTTTTACAACCTTGTTAAAAAGGATCCCTGCTAAATAAAGGTCGTAAAATATTTGCTCAACTTGTGTCTAGAAAATACTCATACTTTGTCAGTGGTCAAATAACGATACCAATCGGTTGTTCACATCACACCAAAAATGACACATCAGGGGAATGTAAGCTCTCATTCATCTATTTCATGCACTCTCTGCTGTTGAAACATTACAAGTAGGAAGAAAAACAGCCTTTGTAGTTTTTTCTTTGTTTTCTTTTTTCAATTCTCGTGTATCAGTTATGGAGTAAAGCACATTAATAGTCATTTTATTTTTATTTAGAGTTTGCATTTTTGTTTGTCAGGTAAATTGAGATTTCCTAATGGTTGTAGTAAGTCTGTCCTGAATGATTTTAACTTATAGTGTTGTATTGTCTTAACCTGTTTAGTATTCTGTTTTATCCTTATGCACTTACTGTACTTTGTGTCTTGTCGCATTAAGAAACAGGAAGCAGCTGCTTTTATTATTTAACTTGTAGTGTATCCCAAGTTGTGTGTGTCAATGATCTACCCTAAGTAATATAGAATTAAAAAGACAAAACTATTCTAAAAGAATAGCTAATACCTGTACAATGTTTATCATGTTTATGTTTAGTTACATACTGTTTTAATTTTCTTTGTTGCAAGCTTTCATTCACATCTTTAAACATGTTATGTGGCAGCATTTTGGATATGACTTTTGTTCACATGCGTCATAAGTTTTGTGTGCCTTTGTAGATTAAATGTTAATTACTGTATATACTCGTGTATAAGTCGGGTCTTGAAACCTGAAAAATCGATCATAAAATCAGAGCCCGCCTTATACTCCCATTCAAAAATACCACACTTACATTTTTTTAATTTTATTTTTTTATCTTCTTGCTTCCTCCAATCTTACACCAGTTTCGCAGCACATTGAATTTTGTTGCAGCAGCGCAGTTACCAATTTCTTTCACCACTTCAATGACTTTTAATTTAATACCAGCTTCATATTTTCTTCTGATTAAATGCTCCATCGTAGATAGGGATGCTCTTACGCTAAAGGTGTATGAGGGTGTGAGATACAAAAAACACAAAACAGTGCAAATGTCGCTTCGGAATAATTTGGGTATTACCGTGTGGTCACGTAGGCACAATACATAGAAAAAAGGCAGTGTGCTCCATGGTTACTCTCTCGGGTGGGTGTTAGAATTTCATAATCTCTTGGACCAATAGCGTGAGTTTTCCACATTTGACTTATACGACCAACATTATAAAATATCAGAAATTATACGGTAAAATCAAGTCCTGACTTATCCACGGGAGAACTTAAACGCGAGTATATACGGTATGTTACTACGCATTAAGTTATTTGTTATGTTTGTTGTCTGAATTTTTTTTTAACAACTGGTTGATAACTTTTACAAAACAGTTTTAACTTGAGGTGTCAAAAGCAGTGTATTGTATTTTGTATACGTTAACTGTTCTGTATCATTTATTTTTTAAATCACACATACAAACAAATTTCATCCACATGAAGAGACAGATTTATTTATTTTTAGAAAATGGGCAATAAAAGTATTAAATATACACGGTCGCCCTCTGTGTTCTATTCTAATCTAATGATTACAAGCAATGTGAATCTTTAAACAAATATGTAAGATATACACATGTACATGTATTATGATATGGAATTTGTGCAGTAATTAATCAAGAGATTTGTCTTTCCTTATATGAAACAGTTAAACAGAGAGAAGGAGAGAGCACTATGTTAACTCACAGGGAGACACAGATGCCAGCAAAGCAGGTGATACAGTACATACAATGGAAAGTCAAAAGTATATAGAGAAGAAATAAATAAAAAAATGGTTGGAAAAAACATGTTACTCACAATGTTTCCTTGAGGGATGGCCATTTGTGAAATTTTTAAAGTTTCCTTTCCTAATATTTCATATTATATTGAGAAAATATACCAAGTTTTGGTATAAAAACGTGCATACACGTGTCTATATGGTGCTGATATTCACTCTTTAAGGTGTTTTGAGAAAATACTGAGCTATATTGAATATTGGTTCAAAAATAATTGTAATATTGATTTAAGCCCATTTCGCCCAGCACTACTTGTATGATTACTCTTACCAGCCGAATCACTGTCAGGATTGAATGCTATTACAGTTAAATACTTCCACCTTTCTTTTAAATCTATAACCCCCATGCAATTAGATTAAGTACCTTAACATCCAGGTGACAAGATACATACATTTTATTAATTTATTAAATAACTGCTAATTGTGCCCAAAATATAAGCACAGTTAAATTAGTGATGATAAAATAATACGAATACAGCCTGGATAATAAACAATTCATCTTCTTTGCTTAGACTACTACGTGGCTCTCAATCTTAGTATGTGGATTGTTCACAGGTCCAGAGTGGTCCCTTCTTCAGTATGACACTTTAATGGAATGGTATAGTTAAGAGAAATGGCATGGCTGTCTGTATGGATAGGGTATCTGAGACATAGATTCTCTCTTTTAGCCCTTAATTTAAACTATTCCTGTGGTCCTTGACAGACCTCTTGGACTAGTGGGGCTATAGTGTATTGACCTCCTCTGTCCAGTCTTAAGTGTGACTCAGCCTCCATTCCATCCCTGGTCTGTTGTCTCAGCTCCCCACATTCCCTCAAGTCAGCTGGCCAGAATAAACCTGCTTGTTTCTCCCACAGAAGTCAGTTTATCCATCAGATCTGTAATTATGCCAAAGAACCAGAACTGGCGTAATCAGCATCTACTGAAATATTATTAAAATTAAAATAAAATATGGTGCAAACTTATTTGATAAAGACAAAAAATACATAATGATATATACTAGATATTACCAAAAGTTACTCTACAGAAAGCAATAGAAATAATAATTGTTTGGGTATCAACACAAACCCTATATACTGAATTATCAAAAGACTGTTATAAAGACTAGACTAGTGAGCTAAAATAAACTCAATTTTTTGCCATTGTACATTAAGTTACAGTGAAATGTACAATATTTGTTATTAGTAGCCATTGATACAATCATAACTGAAAATGATGGACAATTCAGTACAGTAAGCAATTCCAATAAATATTAAAGGAACAATGAACACTCACTACTAAAATTAGATTTAAAATTCAATGATATTTTTTTAATTGATTGATATTTTATTATATTTTAATAACCTCAGCCCAATAAAAGTACTAATATTGTATCTGGCAACATGAATATGCCAGATGTAGAAATATCCACAATTTTGGAATTTAGAAGCTTTGTTCATTTGCTAAGCAAGGAATAAAAACTGAAATAGCTAGTAATGCATATTACCTCAACACAGATACATGAAAGTTTTTGTTTTTATTCCTGCTTGTAGCATTTCAATACACTGCAAAATGGACAGATGAGCGCTTATGAATCTTGCCAATGTGTTGATTTTGATGTGAATTAACTCCCATTGTAGTTTTCTAAGGGGATAAAAGTTTTTTGCCCCTTAATAGCGCAAGTCTTGATTAGGCAAGAGTACAAGTAACATCCAATACAAGTAAGAGTACAAGTAACATCCAATACAAGTAACTTAACAGAACAGAGGACAATGACTAAAATGATGTAGTTCAATAAATGAACTAATGCAAAAAATGAGACCAAAAGACAAGGAATCAATTAACATCTTTCTGAGTGTTGAAGAGAAATACAAACCATACTATTAGTAATTTTTGGGCTTGTAATTTAAAAAGGACTGAGAACTTGGAGAGAATGTCGATTTCAATTAACAGCTTGAAGTACTGTACTTTCATGTGAAGAAACTAGTTTGATAAACAGCACAGTGCAACTATGACACCCCAGGACTCACGATTTTCAGTCCTGTTTCACTACAATTACGTAGAAATAATTTTTGTGTTGTAATATGTAAAAACTCTCCAAGGTTTTATCCTTATTTTTTCTAACCAATGCTTCAGTGGCAATCATAAATAATAATCAGCTTTTGTTGAATTGAGACATTCATATTGTATTCTTTCCCCGTGTGAGAAGGCATCTTTTCATTAAAAAGGTCACTAATCTGACCCCGTTAAACCTGTTAGGAACCAATGTATATTTTACATTAGAAACTCTGAATAAAAATGTAGTACATAATTCTGACAGGTCACCAAACATGATATAGCTAGCTGACAGCAGTGAACTCATGAATTTACTAGGATTTCCACATTTAGTCCCATTAGGAACTCTAAAAATTCTCATATTATTTTCTGTGAGCTCTGTCTTCATAATCTGCTAATTTATTCAAGAGAGTTTTACATTTGACATGGCAGTCACCCTTCTGTTTATCACAGTCACCATCTTTTCACTTGAGCAGTGTGGGATTTTAAATTATAATTCAGTTGTGTTTTGGCATAGCTGTATTTCCATTCTTTCCAATATTTGATTATAATGTTTACTCAACAAGTTACTTTGTCCTTCATATCCTATATTATTCTGTTCACAGCATATTTAGTTTCTTCCATATCTACCCATTATACATTCACCAGCTTCCTCAGATCCTTCAGTTTTAAAACAGAGTCTGTATAATCTTTTCCACAATGTTCTATCTTAAAAAATTCTTGTAACCAATTGGTGTTCAGTTGTAGGCAAACATGACAAATGAGTCCTGATTGCGTTTTGCAAGCAGTCTTCATTGCCAGCAGAACTAGGAGCTCACTAGATTCCTTCAACAGCCAATGCATCTGGTGCATCATGGCCTCCTCTTCATATGCATCAAACTTTTCTTTAGGAGATTATCGTTGTTGCGGACAAATTGTGCTATGTGCAGTAGGAAACCTCACCAGGAGTATCAGAATACAAGCTATGTTGAATAATTACAGAATAGCAAATTAAAGCACTGCTGTCTCAAGTATCCATTACTGACACAAATTGTAACTATGCACAAATGTTGCAGATATTGCAGATATTAAATGAGACATGTTTCACTTGTAACACTTTAAATCCCAAACTCCTTCCACCAGATCTTCACTCTCAAAGTATAAAAAAGTCACACATGTTAAAAACAGATTTATTTGCCATGGGAAAAACATACGCTGAGAGAACTGCATTGTGAAATCATGACAAAAACAGTTATATTAAGACAAAGCATGACAAAGCATAGCATACAGAAGTGGATGTCTTACAAAAGGCATCCATAGAAGATGTTTTTGTTGATGTATTTTCTGCCTTGCTAAATCTTAATTATTGATTTATAATAATTTGTTAAGCTTTTATATCAAACATTATTCCTGTTTTCAAATTAATGAATGCAGGCCTGATTTAGATATATTAAATTTAATAGTTATACATAATTAGCCTTTTGTAATGCCTCATTCAATCCACAAGTGTGTTTTTTTTTTTTGTCTTTTATTTACCGGTTTTAGCCTATAATTAATCTGTTCGAACTTTGGCCCTTCATAATATACAATGATAGATTACATGACGCCTAAAATGCTAAAGACAACTTAATTGCATTGTTACCATCCTTGGTAATGAAATTCACATTTATTCTCTCACGCAGCAATGTGGACTGACTCTGTTTATGCCTCTGATGTTTTGAAAATGTCTTTGTGTTTTTCTGTTTTAACTTATGCAGACAACTGTTCATTTTAATTATAAGAAAATTTAAGGTGTTAAAATGACCTTTTGGTAAAAATCCATAAGAAATACCTTACATTGTGTGGAAATAGTTGAAATAGCATTATAAAGAATAATAAGTGCTCTCAAGCCTTGCCAAAACACAAACAAGGATCAAAAAAGCCAAAGTATAAATAAAAGGAGTTTTATTACAAATGATGATGGCTTAACATTGGAAAAACACAAAAGGACAAACAAAAGGAAAAATGATAACCTAAGATCTAATGCCACAATAGTTCTGCTTATGTGCCTGGTATTCCTTGACTACTACATGGGCTAGCTTGACAGTTTCCTACAAGTACAGATAATGATCCCTGCTTACCTGCTAATGGCCATTCTCCTTCTCAGTACACTGACTCCTCTTCTCTCAATATATGAGCCCCTGCCACTCACTCACTTCCCAAGCTCACTAGAGTAATGTTGAGAAGGTGCTTAAAAGCCCTGTCCAGGAAGCTCATATAGGCTGACCTCCTGAACCGCCTCTTAAAACATGTTTTTAACACATTACCCATGATCTCTAATTGGTGTGTGCCTATTGCCATACCCTTGGAATGAATGCATCCAGGATGCTTCCTATAAACACACTCACTAGTGTCCTTGATGGTAGTCCTTGATTCTGTTCTCCCTAACTTCTTTACTAGTATTTATTTTGCACCCATTTACAGCATAAATAACTGCAGGAATGCATTATCGTGTAATACTGTATATTGCTTTTAATATATTCTGTTGTACGATTTTCAGTAAATTTGGGTCCAAAGGCCTGGCCTGAGTGCCTTTTGAAGTGAAGTATTTATCTTCTGTCTGTGTCTCAGTTTTTCTTCTTAGGGTTTTATTTTCTTTATAGTTGATTTGTCTCAATGCCCCACTATTTGCATATATGCCCTAAAGTGAAGAGTCAATTCAGTGTGTTTTGTCCATTTCTGCAATGAAACTGCCAAATTTGTTTTTCAGAAATTCCAAACAGGCCAAGCTACAGCTAATCCAGAGAGTAATTCCCATTTATTGCAAAAAATGACATTAGAATAACTCACGCAAATACAGTAGCACCTAAGAATTCCATTAATGGGATGAGTGAATATAACAGCAAATACCTAAGCTTTAAAATGCTCTGAGGATTTTGTAATATATGGGGCAAGGATATTTGCTAATGAAAACTTTTGATCTTAAATATATCATTATGTTCCTTTCTAAATGCATTTTTCTGATCAAATGGATGAAAGGAACCATTGTACCTTCCACAGGTTGTTCCATTATGACTCATAAGATCATTAAAATATTTCATTTAAAACCCCTTCAATTCTCATGTTATTTGATGCTTTCCAAACTAAATGGAATAACATTCACAAAGTGGAAAAAATATTTGCTGCTTTTCATTTATTTTATTATTTGTCTTAAAGCTTTGCTATTCAATATGACATTATAAATGAACAATGGGCAACTATGCTTGCATATTCTGTATCGCCAGCCTCCCCGGAATAAATGTGTTTGAAAGTGGATGGGGTTAAGGAGATTCATGCTCAGTCTTTATACTGCATAAAAACATTCTGATAATCAAAACATTACATATTATTTCAGCTGTTATTAAAATCTGCATTACTAAAAGTAAGTGATTTAAAAAGTTGTATACAAAAATATCATTTAGTTTTTTGTTTCTTTATTACAAAATCAGAGGCCACTTTTCTATGGTGGAAAGTAAAAGTTATTCAGTGCATAGAAAAGTTAACACTTGGGCATTTTCTGTACAGTATTACTAAATAAGTAGGTCTATTCATGTGTGCATTTGTCCATTTTCTACATTGCTTATATCCAGTTCAGCATCACAGGTTTTAGTTTGTCAATGTTATAATAACAATTTATAGCTTTATTTCCTTCTTTTAGATTAGGTTAGAGGAAATAAACTTTATTATTTCCCAAAGGGAAATTTAGATGCATATAGCAACAGAAACATAAAACCAAAGATACTGATTCACAGGACAGATAATACAATCAATCGATTAATCAGTCAAGAAATAGTTATAAGGCACTTAACTTTCTTACTTTTGAAATAGGAGGTGGTGTGAAGAAGTGCTCCAGGAAGATATAGCTGCACAGCTTCAAGAGGACATGCTTCAGATGAAAGCGAACTCCGGGGGGTTACGCTCATCCTTGGAGGCCTACAGAACCACATGTGCACTCTGAGTTTAAAAGTGCTAACATCTCAGTGTTACTCCATTGTTGCATGATAGAAAGACATCTGATTAGTTGCAGGCAAGGAGAGAGAGCACATATTTCAGTTATTTATAGAGCTATAAGTAAGTTAAGGGCCTAGAAGAGGATGAGGTATATTCACCTGAGAATTATTTGCTTGTATGCATGTTGGAAGGTCCACACGCACAAGTCTGAAGGAAAGATATAAAGAGCATTCACAGGCTTAGAGTGCATCTTGAGGTGAGCATTTCATCATCTTTAACGACTGGCTGAGACTAATACATGTGTGCTAAGATTGGTCAAGTAACTATTGCTCTGCATATCAACTGGAAGAGCAAACACGAGAGGTTGTCTTTTGACTGGTTGGTGTTCAAGTTTGGAGCTGCAGAGTGATATAAGTACAGTGACATGTATTGTGATGTATTTGTAAACAGTACCTTACGATTAATTGTTCATTTTTAGGGGTAACTGGGATTTTGGTGTTGTATATTATTTTTGTAATTTTTTTTTTACTTTCTGATTTTTATTTAACTGTTTTTCTTTTTCAATTTCTGGGTGGAAGATGCTTTCTGAATGGAATTCACTGAAGGAGGAAGAAGATTGTTTGTTTTTCTTTTTCATAACTACTCTTATTTATTTCAGGAATCACTTTAAATCCTTTACGTATTCATTTGTTTTTGATTTTTGTTTTCTTTATTGGTGTCATAGCATTGATCTGTGCATGACACTGAACTGTTAATTGCTGGCACTTGTAATTATAACAAAAGCGCTGTTTTTACAGCACATTTTCTGTATGTGCCCCTATCTCTTACTCGCTACAGGTTTTCAAGATATTAGGTTTGTACAAGGGTTCTTATAGTAACAGTTCATGCTCCTAGATTTGAGACTGTTTTCTAGCTAGTTTTTATTAACATTCTGTTTTTACAGAAATAGCTAAGAAAATTCTATTTCGTGTTAGGTTATAAGAGTAAAAGATTTTACTGTAATCTAAATAACTATGAGAAATCGATATTCTGTTCAAATAAAGCAGACATGTACTGTAGGTGAATTTTACATTAACTACAACTTTCTAAGATTGGCTGTTACACACACTTTTCAGTAGTTGTGCAAACAAAAAAACCAAAGTCCTTGTCACGATTTTGTTGCAAACAGTAGAAGTAATTGACTAAAACATGTAGTTTTGGTACTTTGCACTGCTATTGGTATTCTGTATGTCTTATTGTGACCAACCAAATTTGTTAAGTTTCTTTACCCAGCAGTTACTGAGTAGTAGATATGCTTAGCTAACATCTCTTCTGAAGTGTTACTTTTTCATTTTTATTTGAAAGTTTGAAAAATTAACAGTAAATTTATTAAGTATATACTTTCTTTATTGAGATCGTTTGGTGCTTTGAGTACTGAGTTAAGTACATTGATGTAGGACTGCAAGACTGTATGCAAAACTTGGTACTGTGCAATAGCACTAGTTTGTTGATTTACAGTATGCATATTAGTCTCTGTACAGTTTTGTAAATAGAAAGAATTACTTTCTTTAATGTTTGTCTAGCCATACATTTACTGAACTGGATCAATCCTATTTTTCTAGTTGTAGGAAGCCAGAAGCCATTGTGCCACCATTTGACTTAAGGCAGGAACTCAGCCCAGGAGAGGTTCAAGTCCATTGTGGAGCACACACAAACCCTTCTATGCTAAGATTAAATTAGAGTCAGCAGTGAAACCAACATGTGTGTCTTTAGGATACTGAAGTTGCAGAAGGAAAGCCCACACAGACATGGGGGAGTACTGTTAGTTACATCAATAATAGTTTTTCAGACAGTAGAAGAAAATATACTGAAAATATAAAAGTATAGGCTGATAGAAAATTTTGTGAGGTGGTTGGTATGTGACAGTTGTTCGGACAATCATTGCCTGAGGTGATTATAGCTTAACCCACATTAACAGTGAAGAATTAACCATATTTATTATACATTTTTAGCACTGTTTCCAATACATATTTTTGATTTATTATCTTAATGCTTTCTAAGAGATGGCTTTTAAGTTATACTTAGAGTGTGATATGCAAGTAAGGGTTAAAAGGGAGCAGAAAGGCAATGTAGATGTGAAAAAAAGACAAAAAGTATATAACCAGATGTCCTGTACAGGTCCAAATAGTTTTATAGGTCTCAGTAAATAATCTAATTCTCTAATATATAATCAATGCTTCACCCTTCCTTATAGGATATCAAGTCCCCAGTGCCAACACTTTGATTAATCAATGAGCCCTTGCATGCACTTTACAGATGTAGACTTACTTTTATTACTTACTGTTATTTTCCTTTTTTTCAAGGCAGAATGTGCCCTGGGCAGCACCTTATAACATTGTACCACCCTTTACTGATATTATTCCTATGTCCCAATTGTGCAATGTCAGTTGCCTGTAAAAACAAGACCTACAGACCAGAAGCAGGGGTATGACTATGTCAGCAGATAAACCTATTCTGTGTAAACCTTCTCATTATTGTTGGTGATTGGGCCTATGATGGCAATATCATCATCTTCTTCTTTTGGGTGCTCCCGTTAGGGGTTGCCACAGCGGATCAACAAATTTAATCATGGAGTTGGTTACAGTCATAGATAAAACTAGGAGTACAGCATGGGACTCAGAACACCACAGTGTGGAGTGCCTGTGGTGAAAGTCAGTGAAGAGGACATGTTGCTACCAGTCTATACATGCTGTGGTCTGCCTGTTAGGAAGTCCAAAATCCAGTTAGAGAGGGTGTTATTATCAGTAGAACTGACATAATACTATAACCTCTACTAACAGTGCAATCGGTATAATAATATAACCACTAATGCTATGCCAAGTTGCGTCTGAGTCCTCTTGTTCTCACTAATGTCCATCAGCTGTGCATCCTGGTGACACACCTCTACTGTCCTACCTCCTAAAACCACAGAGAGCCTAATATAACTTGAGTGATGATAAAAATAAATAATTTTCTTGGCACACAGTTTTTATTGTTTGCACATATTTTCCCTTTAAATGTTAGCATACCACCCTGAGATTGTCCAAAGATTGTTCCAATCCTGCACACGGTGCTTGCTCAGGATAAACAAGTTTGAAAATGGATGGAAGGATTTATTATTTGGACACATTTTTGATAAAAAAAAAAAAAAATGAAAAATCTATGATTGCTAGGCTGAAAGCTGCTCTAGCATGAATTAATTAAAAGCAAAGCAACACATTTCATCAGCCTAACACATAAAGAAACACATGAATTAGACTCGTAATTTTTATGGTGACACTTTATATAATTTTCTTTTTGTTTGATTGTGTACATCCTCCAGTTTTGCACTGCTCGATTCAATTGGGAGAGACAATAACCAGAAGGGATGGTGTAACATGAGCGGCTATCCTAAGTTGCTTTCCAACTCAAATATTATATGAAGTCAAAATCATACTTTTCTTTACACAGCAAATAGTTTATAAGATTAGTCAGCCCAGCTCAGCATTGAACTACTTTTATTGCCAGCTCCTCACATCTCAGTTTATGCCTGTAATCGCGCAGCAGGAGTACTGATGGGTAGGATTGTAGTACTTGAGTCCTATCTTGGATTCAAGATGTTTTTGTCATGTCTCATCTAGGGTTTCTTCCTGGCTGGGGTTCATGTTTTTTGTCTCATTACTTTATTTTTGATTCTTTTGTTTATTTTTATTATGTACATCACTTTATTTTTGTCTATGCACATTATATCTGTTGTCTTTACTATGCTCCAAGTGTTTTGTGGGTGGTACCTGAGAGGCGGAGCCACCTGCCAAATCACTGGCAGGAACTGCCGCCCTCCCCTCCACAGTTCCTGGTAGTTCATTGTGAATGCACCCTCAAGTGGTGAGTTCTTTTGGTTTTGTGAATTCTTTATGCCTTGTACCTTTTCTGGATTTCTTTCAACCTGCTCAATGTTTTGACCTTGTGTTAGGATTCTGTATTGGGCTGTGTTCACTTTGGATTGCCTTCTTTTTACAGGTAGTTCCATTTTGCTTTTGTGCTCCGTGGAGCTTCATTTTAATGTGAAAAATAATTTATTTTATAAAGATTCAGTGCTTGCCCTTGCGCTTTGGAACTGTTTAGTCCTTGTGACTTCTAATTCATAAAAGTTTTTCTGTTGTCACAGACTTTACTTACTTTTCTCTCTGGGAGATTTATATTCAGGCTTTTTTTTTGGTCTTGCCCACTGGTCTGGCCAAATATGGTTTTGTTTCAATCAAGACCAGCTGCTTTCTTTTTATTTTTCCTATGTACCCAAGGCATGTTTCTGTCAGGATTCTGTTAGTACAGGTATGAGCTTGTTGTGCTTCATTTCTTAGTGCATTTTCATTTGTTACTGGTTACATTTCATATTTGAAAATGCACTATTGATTCTATTTAATTTTGGGAATTATTAGATTGTATTTTTCTTTGTAATAATTTGTTTTAAAAAATGTGTTTACCGCTCATATGCACTGTTAGATAGGACAACTGACTGTGTGCACACACATGTACAACACCATGTCAGATTATAAAGAACCAATGGCTATTGCTTTTCTCAGAACTTTAGTGACAATTAGGGCACGACTTGACAACTGTTTCACACTTTCATTTTCAGTTTCCTCTTGATTTGATTTATTAAACTGTTGAGTGAGAATCCTATGCTCTTTGGTAACGTGGGTCTGAGGCTCAGAAAAAGTGGGTGTGCATGCTTGTGCAGCTGCGGGGAGTTGATGGAGAAACTGGGGTGAGACATACCTGCACATGAGGGTGTGGTCTATCTCAATTTCTTCATTGGCTTCCTCCAGTGCGTGACTGAGACCCTGCACCCACGGAGGCCTATAAGAACAAGCAAGCATGAGAAAAACGAGAAAGAAAAAAGAAAGAAATATGAGAACAAGAAACAAATGGAGGTTAAAGCAGAGACTGTGAAGCAGGCAAGAAACAGTGAAAGAGCCAGTGCAGGAGTGAGGAGGCAGTCAGCCAGGAGGATGAGGAGGAGGAGAGCCCCAGGAGGACTCTGGGACTGAGACTGATGCTCATGGCTGCAGTGATCGTTTGCTCTAGCTGAGCGGTTTAAGAGAGTAGTAAATCTGGGAAGGCAGCCAGAAGTCTGTAACAGAGGCTCAGGCGGGGCTCCTTTCATTTGTCCATGGGAGGGAAGGACCCGAGCCTAGGTTCTGGATTGGGAGCCCCACTGTGTGGCCATGGAAGCAGCAGGGACCAGGACCTGAAAAGAGCAGAAGAAAGAAGGCTGAGTCCGTTGGGTAGGCGACACCTCAGCTGCAAGTACCGAAAGGATAAGCTGGGGAGACAGTGGATTTAATGGACTGCACTGGGGCATGAGCTTTTAAGGGACTGTTTCCTGCACTTTTGGTTTTAACCTCAGTTTTTAAAGGATATCTATCTGACTGATTTTTAACTTCCACTTTCACTTTTATGGATTATTTATTTATTGAGGATGTTGCACTGCACTTTAATTTTAACACTGCTTTGTTTTGATTCTTTTTAATAGAAGCACCTTATGCACATACCCTTTGTTATATGTGTTGTGTCCTCATCTGCCAATCTCATCTGATCATGACTATCAACAGTATTAGGTTCAAGAGGCTCCCAAACAAGATTGGGAACATGGAGCCAACCCACACCGTCACATGCTCATTAGGACACCCGTCCCTAAAAGAAAACCACTTAATCTGTCCCTCTGTCACTATATTCACATGTGGATAAATTTGATTAAAAAGAGCCTAGCCTCTGTAATTGCAGCTAGGTTGAAAACCCTTTTTGTTCTTAAGATTTACATATTGTAAATATTTACAAGCAAACAATATTAAGTGATATCACAAACCTTTTGGGTAACTATTGTCCATCACTGTGTAATTTGTTTGGTCATAAACTTCATTCTTCTTTAAAAGTAATGAATAGTTGCAAAGGCTGTAGTGTTAACTTGGTGTTCGTAGTTTTGTAGATTAAAAGAGAAAAGTCAAGCTGTTTGTCCATTATCTGTTTTTCTGTCCAAATTTAAAAAAGATCAAATAAGTATTTTTCTGTTTTTCTTTATTATATTTGAAGTTTTGAATGAAATGACTAAAACATCCACATAATTCTCGATAAGTAATGTCCTCCTTTTCCTCAAGTGCAAGCATGGAATTCTGTAGTACCATAAAAGGACGCTTAGGATTATTGGCATTGTAGGGCATAGATGTGAATGTATATATTAATAGCTACAGGTGAAAAATTCATCAAACATATTAGACAACAGTAACTGAATTTTTTAGGGGAGCTGCAAAGAGTAAGTCTTTGAAATGCTAAATTCTTTGACAAAATTATCGCTAACATGAGTATAGTGTTTTGTACTGATCTTTGTAGCCTATTTCTTGTTTTTTTAACAGCATAAAGAATGATACTGGTACACCATACTAGAATGGTTATGTGGATCCATGTTGTGCATTACAATTAAATCTGTTGTTGAATAGTCTATGAAATGAAACGTTTTAGTTCCACTTAATGTGGTTGTTACTTCAATGCTGCACAACAGACTTCATGAGAGAAACATAAGAAATCTGACAAACAAAAGGAGACCATTCAGTCCATCAAGCCTGTTTGTTTAGCTAATAACTAACCTGTCCTAATAGTATCTTAGTAGGGGGTGCACAGGATTACACATTTTAGTGAGGTTTGAGTGTAATGCTAGGTGAAAAGCCATGTTTGAAATAAATGGCCTAAACTGATCCTGCACTATTGTTTCACCTTAATTGTTTTTAATTATTGCAAATAAAGTTGCAAAATGTTATTTCAAAACAAACATATTGTAGTTTCACATATCTCTCTATAAAAATACTTAAAAATAATTAATTGTTATTTGTGAGTTTCTGTAATTTGAAGTATGGCCACCTTTTTTGTTTGGTAGTAGTGCTATGTGATCCCCGCCACATTTTGTAATGAATGTTTTTATGTTAGGTCAGCTTTCACAAAATACAACAATGTAGTAAATTTCAAACATTTTAGAAATCCATCTTTAGATACATATTTGCTCAGTAATCTGATTTTTTAAAACTATTTAAGTTTATGTAACTCTTATATATAACTCAGAAAGAGATATCAGGGTACCAGTATTCTTGGCACATTTTTGCTCAAGATCCACCCAGACAGCACCATTTGTTCCTTTTGTGGATTCCTTAATTTTCAGTTTCTCTTGTTTTGTTAATTATTTACCCTTCCGTTATTAAGAGTAAAACCTCCAGTTATCACCATTTGTTCAGACAGCTAGCTAATGCTTAATAAAAGCCCTTCCTCGTGGCTTAGTGTTTTGCCGAAGCATTGCATTGGTTTTCTACCCTCATAACAGCTCTCCAGTCTAGTCTATGTTAGTCTATCAGCTGCTTATAGCTTTTGTAATTGTCAGTATAGCATTTGTGTATTTTGGTTTTATTCAGTCAATAGTTTTGTTTGTTTGTTTTTTCTTTTACTTGAACTTCTACCTTAGTTATAATTCCAGAATAAAAATGTGGAAATCATATTTAGAAAATGATTTTGACTTTTACAGTGCTGAATTCAAATATATAGAGTATTATTTGTTCTTTTGTGTTTAAGTGTTTGTTTCATTTAGTTTTTTCTTTGATTTATTGTTTTTTCTTCTTTTTGTTTCGGCTGCTGCTGTTTTCAGTTTTTTAAATGTATTTTTGAACTGTGGTTAGTTTTTCTGTTTATAAATGTTTATTTGATTAAATATTTTTTTTTAAGTTTTAAAGTCAAGATGTTGATTGCCTTTGGAGGTTTGGGTGAGATCTGAGTGTTACACTGGTTCATGTAGGTAGGCCTTAGGATGCAATCACAATACAGTATGTCAACTTGTTCCAGAGCATACAAGGACAAGAGTTAACAATTTAAGACAAGACTACTCGAGGACTTAGAGAAAATATGTGCAGATATTTTGAATGGTGGAAAGTGAATAAGTCTAGGTAGCCCCAAAGATAGTATGTAGCAGTAATGGCTGCTGCATTACTTTTATATGGCAGCAAAGCTATTAAAATCCATCTGATCAACCTGCCACTCAGCACAGTTTTTGCAGTAGACCATTTTATCTTTACAAAGTTTATTAAGTTTAACATCTTAGGGATGTAAACGAAAAACCAAAATATGCAGAGAAAACTAATATACGAAGGTTCAAAACAGTCATCCTAAGGTATTTTAGATTCAGAATGTACTTATTCTATTGTGGAATCTATCTATAATCCTAATTAGTAAACAGATATATTAGAAAGAGTAAGTCTAAAAGACCATGTCTAATTTCAGTTCTGTACAAGATTATATCTGAGATTATATAGGGCTGATACAACCAATTCAAATACCTTTTCTAAGGTAGCTAGTTTCTGTTTGGGTAAAATAAGGAAAATTAATAAGTAATTTAAAGAAGTAAGAACAGTGACAGCTACTCTTGTAAAGATTAAAAGATATTGTTACCATTAAGACTTGTGCACCATTATTCATCACAAATACTGCTTGTTTTTTTCTTACACCAGATTAGAAAAAGACTAGATGAAAAATGCTCCACTCAAACTGTAGTCTTCTCTGAGAATGCAACCCTGGGAATATCTGTACTGGCCACAAAATTTCTTAGGCCTGCTCAATTCATTTGAGAACTGCTTAATTCAGTAAAACATTCAAAGGAACTGGAGCTTTTGTGTTATCTTTAGATGTATAGTAGTCCTAGAGATGAACACAAGGTATGCTCAACCACCCAGGGCCAGGTTAGAAACATGACTGGTACATGGCATGCATATTTAATTCTATCTATCTATCTATCTATCTATCTATCTATCTATCTATCTATCTATCTATCTATCTATCTATCT
>JANRMT010062807.1:62953981-62976736 GCA_026402145.1 Polypterus bichir lapradei | reverse complement strand
TCTATCTATCTATCTATCTATCTATCTATCTATCTATCTATCTATCTGTCTGTCTGTCTGTCTGTCTGTCTGTCTGTCTGTCTGTCTGTCTTGCTGCCACATTATAACCCATTTAAGAATATATTACTGTCAGTGAAGGAGACTGTAATATTCCTGATACCACCTTGATTTGTAAAGTATGCTCAAATAGCCATCAAGTCCTTCAGTGGATGTAAGTTAATGGCATATCAAAAGATTAGTTGCTATTATTAGCATCATGTCAAGCAGTATGGCATAGGGGTTAAGGCTTTAGACATTCAGACCTGAGGTTTTGAGATCAAATCCCACTACCTACACCGTGTGTCCATGACCAAGTTACTTCACCTGCTTAAGCTCCAACTGGAAAAAGAAAAGAAATGTAATCAGTGTTGTAAGTCACCTTGGATACAGGTGTCAGATATATAAGTAAATAATAATTCTTACCTGAGCATTTAAAAAAAAAACTTTTAGACACAAAACATTTTATAAATCTCTGGCAATTAGTGGAGTCAATATAAGCAGCACCTTAAATTTAGACTTAAATAGAGATCTACAAATGCAGGTGTATTTAAATAAGTATTACTGGTTTCCATGGCAATGTCTTTTTATACATGTTTTACATAAGTGGGCCTTCATATTTAGATTTGCATGATAAGACCATAGATGCACTAATGAATAAGCTTAGAGAGAGAGAGAGACAGACAATGAGCAGAATCAATAAATCTATCCTAGTTTTATGTAATTCCATTTATAGAAAACGCTATAAATAGATGCTTCCAAAAGCAAGCAAGAATATATTTCTTCAAAACAGCATTATTAAAATACAATAACTTTCAATACATGATAGTTAATAGAATAGTTACGAGAAACTAAGTTACTGTTAAGTACAAATAAGCAGAGATGAAATTAATGGTAAATTAGAAAAGATCAGTAAATATTATCACCAAAATTTAATCAGCATAGTAACATTTAACAGTTTAGTTCTAGGCGAATTCAAGCTAACTACAAATAGGAAGGAAAGCTTGAATGAATAAGGAAGGATGAGTTAATATCCATAGAGATTCAGGCATCATGGCCACATCATGGCCCACCCATAAGTCATCTAATCTCAATTAAGCAGAGTAGACATACATAATATGCAAAGATGTTTATTTCTAGACTTTTGATTAAAAAGTGTGACAGTCATGAAGATAATTCAGTAATGGGCTGGAGAGCCAATGTAGCCGAGTGCTGGTTTTTATGTGCCGTGGCTCAGAAAGAAACCTTTTGTGTCACTTAAGGCGTCTACTAAGTTTTCACAATAAGAAAGCCAAGGAGAAACTTTGATAATATAAGGAATTATTGAAGTCTCTTGACAAAATGACCTAAAAGTGACTATAAATATAGAATGTACTGTTTATTATTTGTTTTGCAATCCAAAATAGCTGCTTTAGAAATATTCAACAAACATCTTTTAGCTTTCATTAAAATTGTCATTTCGGTGTTGAAAGGGAAGACCCCCATATGTAGTTATCAGTCTTTTTACACTGCCTATAAACCATGCATATTAATGGGTTTTACAGCAGCCAGATCCCAGCACTTCCAATTATTTATTGTTAAAAACTATGTTTTGCCACAATTGCATGCTCATCTTTTTTATAACGTCGTTACTGAGTCATAAAAAATTCAAAATGTGCTTACCCCGTTTGTCTTCTGGGACAAGAGCGAAGTTGTAATTTCTGTAATGCTTTTATCATGGGAGTTGTAGAGCTTTATTTTAACATTCACTGAATAAATGTGTAATTGCAGAGAGATGAAAACAGGAATGGATAATTAACCCCTTTATAAACAAATTCATTTCTCTTTCATTTCTATTCAATACCTTATTAAGAAAATGTGCAATTTTCTGTTAATATTCCGCTGACTGTATCTTGGTCAGTGCGCACAATTAAAAGCATACACCAGTTAGGAATATAAATGCCTCAGCTAGTATGAAGATAGTTTTGCATGAGGGATGGATGTGGTGCCATGGTGACAGAAGATTTCAGGAGAAGGATTTAAATTTGGCAGCATCAGTGCCAGCTGAAGCCTGACCTCTTTCCATTCTAAAAAAATGTCTTTACTTTGTAAGGAGATAAAAAGGCAAAGGAAAGCTTTACCGAGTTACAACTGTTTCTTGGATTACCACCACAACTCAAGAAGCTTGACTTATTCACACTGACTTTCAGATTATATCAGTTACATCAGCTGCTTCCTCCATCTTTTATCTCCATTATTGCTGTAATCCTTAAGAGTGGGGTGAAATATGATTTGCACAGCTTCCTTTATCTTCCCAACATTACACACAGAATTTTTACAGAACTCACAAGTCACTTGCTATGAGCTCATTTCTTTTTACTAATAGCATACTTTGTAGCAGGCACAATTCATTTATAAGGAAAAATATGTCACAAAAACTGAACCACATGTGTCTCTAAAAAGAAGACAATGGTTAAAGTTAATTCGTCCTTACAAAATAAAAGTTAGAAATGCATTATGGCATTAGCAATACAAGGTGTAGTAATCAGAGATGATGTTATAACAGAAGGAACCCAAAATTTAGCCATCCTTAGCTAGGATTACAGCAAGGAGATAAATATTTACAAAAAATGACAGCCTTATTTAAGCAAAATAGAATGCACAGAGAGTTGCATATATGGTTAAACACAAAGTACAAGTAAACAAAAAAATAATATATTTATATTCTGTCTGGGCCTACCTAAATGGTGGGGCGGCTGCTTCAAGCACCCCACAAAAGGCACTCTCCTTTTATGTTGCTCTCTCTTTCTCTTTCATATTCTATCTATCAAAATTCACTGAATCCCTGGACATAAGAGCACTTTAATGAGGTTACTTCTGAGCAAGCCGTGGAATCACTTTAAAGTCAGAGAGGCCCTACTTTTGCTCCAGGGACACTAGGCATAGAATTCATCCTGGTGCAGCTGCACACTTGAAACTTAAAGGACCAGGTCTACAAGACAGTGCTTTTAAAGACATGTATGGTCCCTGAGTTGTGGCCTTATTTTCCTGGGCAAATCTTTCTCTTATTAATGCTTATATCTCAGATAAATGTCCTTTTGGGGTGAGGAAGAAACCAGGCACGTATAAATTTTTTTAACTAGAGTTCTTCTGTCCTTTGGGTTCAATAAGAAAATATCTATTCACACCTGTAATCTTTTTTATGTCTTTGTTTGGGTGCATATCCATCAAGAATGACATTTGTTGGCCATCTTGCTCTTTGTCAGTGGTATTAAGCTCCAAGGATTTCTGAAGGCTCCCATGAGGTGGATCTATGAGGTGGAGTCATTTAGAACTTGTATTCCCATCCCACTGATCATACCTGTGCTCCCAGAAGTTTTAGAAGTGTGACAATCTCTTAATTTTCTGATCAGTGGTTTGAATTATGTTATTTGCTCACAAAATACTTATTTCATTGATGAAAGGGCCAATTCAGGATAATGAGGATACTAGATACGTGGAAATTGTGTTTGTCTTCCAGAAAATGCTGCACAAAAGAGCTATGAAGGTGTGAGATTTTGCTGCTGTAAAATCCACTTGTTGATATGAAATATTCCAAGACAACCGAGTAAAAATCTTCCCTCAATCGATCAGCTAAATTGTCTTTCTAAAAGTGAACCCTGTGGAGGTAGTTTTGAAGGAAGACTCAAAACAGAATTGTCTTTAATCAAATCTGGCATGTTAGAGTCAATCCAGCTGATGGAGACACAACAGCTTCTTTGCATTTTATGAAGGAATACATGAAAGTGAATGCAATCTTACTGCTGTGCTATTCTAAGAAAGAGAGATAGAGAAGCAGCATTAGTCATTCAGTCAGTCTTCATTTAATACAGTGCCTTTTGTAACAAGTATCACTAGAGATCAAACACTAGGCAACCCCCCAGTCTATACTGCAAGCGTGCTCTTTGCTTCCATCTCCCATGTGAGTGATTACAATATCAAGAGTGCAAGAAAAAAGAGCAGCACCTCATGTGAAGCACAATTTAGAATCTCAAGTTACTGCTGAATGCACTCCACATCATCACTCAGCAACAGAAACGTTCTGCTCATGAAAGGATTTACAATATTTTAGAATAAGCTTCCATAACCCCGAATAGGATTAAGAAGTTTCAGTGATGGATGGATGGATGGACGGACGGACGTCTATAATAAACATTTTATGAGTGCTGGTGTGGTTTACATGAATGTATTATTCAAAGGGGTGTGTAGATTTTTTTTAATGTCATTGAAACTATACTTACTGGAAAATGCTGAATATTTTGTAATTTTTAACTTTTTACATTTTAAGAAGTCATAGGACTACCCCTACAGTATACTGTGAGCTACAAGTAGGGCTGCCTTCAGATTTGAGAACTAATGAACATATTTCCCTATATTCATTTTATATGCTCAATTAATGTAAATTCTTTAATATGAAACATAAATGTCAAAAACAACAACCATAGACATGTGCAAGATTTCTGAACACTGATTAAATAAGCTTGCAAACAATGTCCGAATGCTATCTGCTCCTTTGACTAAGGGCTAATATATGCTAATAAAGCTCAGTTCAAAGAGAGTCATGATGACCATCCAGTGAAAGAGGAAGAAGTGCCTAATCAGTGGTTTGTACGAAGGCAATGTCTGCTAAATAAACTGTCAAAAAAACAAACATATTATATTTAATGTGGCTAGTGACACAATTCATATGTTGTTTAACTCTGTAATAACTGGTGTGATTTTCTACGCTGTGGTGTGCTGGGCTGATAATATCCTTTCAAGAAAAGCCCACCCCCCCAAAAAAAAAAGCTAATTACAAGGACATATTTATTTATTTGCTTATTTATGTATTTATTTTAAGTAGCTTCTGTAAAAAGCCAAATTTTCACTTGAGGACAAATAAAGGTCTATTTAATCTAATCTATATATTTAACATTAAGCACATCAATCTGTAAGTGAGATATACAAAGAGATTCTGTTAGACTTTGGAACCTGCATGGAGGAATGCATTTTGTGAAATTGTCTTATTTTTTCAGGGGCTCACCAGGAATGCCCATAGATTTAAGTATTCTTTTTTAAATTATTTTATTTATATAACACAAAATTAACATTCCCTTATGTAAATTAACTAAATAAAACTCTTAACATGTCTGTGGTGGGCTGGCACCCTGCCCGGGGTTTGTTTCCTGCCTTGCGCCCTGTGTTTGCTGGAATTGGCTCCAGCAGACCCCCGTGACCCTGTAGTTAGGATTGAGCGGGCTGGATGATGGATGGATGGAAACCCTTAACATGTAACATTTTTGAACCTGCTTAATCCAAATCAGAATCTTGGAGCGGAAGCCTATAATGGCATCAGCCAGTCCAGGGCTGGACATCTTCCTGATTTTTAAGATAAATTTTCATCAAAACACTAAAAGATTATTTAGTTAAAAAAAAAAACAACCCAGTACATAACTGAATTAAACAGGAAATCTGACTGTTTAACAGAATAAAAACCCTTTTTGACAAGAACAGGCCATTTAGCCTTAACAGTTTGGCAATTTTGTTCATCCAGTAACTATAAAAGAGCATCAAGCCATGTTTTGAAAATTTCTGAAGTACAACTCTACCACATAAGTTGGTGATTTATTTCATGTGTCTATGGTTCTTTGTGTTCAGAAAAACAATTTTAACAATTTTGTGGCTTATAAGTCTATTGGAGTTCATGTCATAATACAACATGATAACCAGATCCATACATTGTGCTTAGGGTTGGAATGAGGAATAAGTCTATTTAATGGATAGTGCCTTTCTTAGGACATGACATGTCTCAAGTAGCGGGATCTTCTGTAATTCTTGTTTATTATTATTATTTAGATGTCTTTATCCAAGGTGACTTACGAAGTAAGTTATAATACGTATATGAATGATTTAATGTACAAGCTTCAAAAACAACAGAGAATAAGATAAAAACCAAGCAAAAGTGAGTAGTACTGCTACCATGTAGAATTGGCTGCCTGAACTCTTTGACAGTACAACAGAAGCAACCCTGTAGAAGAGACACTATAAAATTCCAAAATATTTAATAAAAAGTTGCATTTATAAAAGATGACTAAACATGAATAACATGGGTGCAGTTCTAACAGACAAAGGGAGATCATTCCACAGTTTTGGAGCAAGATCTGAGAAGCATTGTCAAGTCTTGGCACATCTGGCAAGAGGAGGGATGGTCAGCAGACAGGCAGAGAGAGAATGGAGTCTTCTTGAAAGGGCATATGGAGAGAATAAAGACTGAAGCTACTGAGGAGCAGAACCATAAGTCAAGACATAAGTTTTGAACTGGATCCTTACAGCAACATAAAGCTAGTGAAAGGACTGAAGTGAAAGGACTTAACCAGAGGAGCAATAGGAATGAAACCATGCACAGAGAACACTAGTCAATCAGCTGCATTCTGGAGGAGCTGGAGAAGTTGGATAGCAGCTGTAGGAAGCCCCACTAAAAGAGAGTTGCAATAGTTCAGCCAAGAGGGAAACAATGCCAGAACAAGGAGTTGCATGGCATAATTAATGAGGAAGGGTCAAATTCTCTGAATATTAGCAGAAAATTAATCACATGATTGTGTCATTGAAGAAATATATTTGATGAATGAAAGTGATGACTCCAGAATCATTTTGAGATTCCTGACTGTGATTGAGGGTGAAAGGGTGACATTTTCAAAAGACAAATCTGAGGAAGGATAATCAGAAGGCAGGTATAGGATTTCTGACTTTGAAGGGTTATGTTTAAAATGATGAGCATTCATCCAGATGAGATGGCAAGGAGACAGCTGGAGATATGGGCCGAAACCTGAAAACTGAATAGGCAATCAATAATAATAATTGCTAGTTTCCAGTCCTTAGTATTCTGGTAGGGGTGAAACAGGCAGAATGCAAGGATAAAGGAAGGTAAAGGACCAGGACCTGAAACCTTAATTGAAGGTTAAGGAATCAAATAGATGTGTGATAAATCCCATAGAAGCTTGTCAAAAATTTGTTATAACCTGAGAGAACCAGAGCTTGAAATGGGCCTGTACTCAGAGGTACACAGTTTCAGCATAGAGAATCAGCACCTCTTCATTAATTTTCACGAGGGACACTCTGTGATCCACTGTCATTTTATCTCAACACAACAATACAGTTCTTCTTGAAAGTTTGTGAACCCTTTAGAATTTTCTATATTTCTGCATAAATATGACCAAACATCATCAGATTTTCACTCAAGTCCTAAAAGTAGATAAAGAGAAACCAGTTAAACAAATGAGACAACAATATTATACTTGGTCATTTATTTATTGAGGAAAATTATCGAATATTACATATTTGTGAGCGGCAAAAGTATGTGAACCTCTAGGATTAGCAGTTAATTTGAAGGTGAAATTAGAGTCAGGTGTTTTCAATCAATGGGATGACAATCAGGTGTGAGTGGGCACCCTGTGTTATTTAAAGAACAGGGATCTATCAAAGTCTGCTCTTCACAACACATGTTTGTGGAAGTGTATCATGGCAAGAACAAAGGAGATTTCTGAGGAAATCTCTTAGAAAAAGAGTTGTTGATGCTCATCAGGCTGGAAAAGGTTACAAAACCATCTCTAAAGAGTTTGGACTCCACCAATCCACGTTCAGACAGATTGTGTACAAATGGAGAAAATTCAAGACCATTGTTACCCTCCCCAGGAGTGGTTGACCAACAAAGATCACTCCAAGAGCAAGGCGTGTAATAGTTGGTGAGGTCACAAAGGACCCCAGGGTAACTTGTAAGCAACTGAAGGCCTCTCTCACATTGGCTAATGCTCATATTTATGAGTCCACCATCAGGAGAACACTGAACAACAATGGTGTGAATGGCAGGGTTGCAAAGAGAAAGCCACTGCTCTCCAAAAAAATGTTGCTGCTCGTCCGAAGTTTGCTAAAGATCACATGGACAAACCAGAAGGCTATTGGAAGAATGTTTTGTGGACAGATGAGACCAAAATAGAACTTTTTGGTTTAAATGAAAAGCGTTATGTTTGGAGAAAGGAAAACACTGCATTCCAGCATAAGAACATTATCCCATCTGTGAAACATGGTGGTGGTAGTATCATGGTTTGGACCTGTTTTGCTGCATCTGGGCCAGGATGGCTTGCCTTCATTGATGGAACAATGAATTCTGAATTATATCAGAGAATTCTAAAGGAAAATGTCAGGACATCTGTCCATAAACTGAATCTCAAGAGAAGGTGGGTCATGCAGCAAGACAACGACCTTAAGCACACAAGTCAACCTACCAAAGAATGGTTAAAGAAGAATAAAGTTAATGTTTTTGAATGGCCAAGTCAAAGTCCTGACCTTAATCCAATCGAAATGTTGTGGAAGGACCTGAAGTGAGCAGTTAATGTGAGGAAACCCACCAACATGCCAGAGCTGAAGCTGTTCTGTACGGAGGAATGGGCTTAAATTCCTCCAAGCCGGTGTGCAGGAATGATTAAAAGTTACCGGAAACATTTAGTTGCAGTTATTGCTGCAAAGGGGGCTCACAACAGATACTGAAAGCAAAGGTTCACATACTTTTGCCACTCACAAATATGTAATATTTGATCATTTTCCTTAATAAATAAATGACCAAGTATAATATTTTTGTCTCATTTGTTTAAGTGGTTTCTCTTTATCTACTTTTAGGACTTGAGTGAAAATCTGATGATGTTTTAGGTCATAGTTATGCAGAAATATAGAAAATTCTAAAGGGTTCACAAACTGTCAAGCACAACTGCATATGTTAGAAATTAGAAATCCATCTGATTGAATGTCACTGTACCATCATAGAGTACTGCCAGTAATTTGGTTCCACTTCAAGCACTACTGTAGACAGAACTAAAGAAATGCTCTTGTAAAAGAATTAAGATTGTATCCAGAGACTTGGACAATGTTTAACTCGAAACTAATGATAACAAGTGACGTGAATTCTGTTTTTTTTGTGTGTTTTTTGATGACAGGCAACAACATCTTAGTCATGGGAGAAAAAAATTGCAACGTACATTAAAAACAAAAACAGTATTTTGAAAACATGAGAGAGAAAAAAAATCTTAAATAAAAATGAAAGTAAAACCTGAGCAAAAAAAGTTTCAAAATCCAAGAAAAAAAGAACAAATCCCAAAGAAAAACTGCATTAACCCCAGGAAAAGTTTACAAACAACAAGCATCATAATACACAGAAATTTCCCCAGTGTGCAGTATACATAAACTAATATAGATTTTTATAACTTTAAAAAGCATTGGTAAACTCGCTCTCCAATTATTCTACCCATATACCCATAACAGTGAAAGTTAGTGCCAAAAAAGAGCTATGGAAGTTTTCCCACTTTATTGTTATACAACATTGAAACACAGTGGATTTCATTTGCCGTTTTTGACACTGATCAACAGAAAAAGACTCTTTAATGTCCAAAAGAAAAACTGACCTTTGCAAAGTGACCATATTTAATTGCAAATCTAAATTAATTGATCACATAAGAATACTCCCCCTTTAGTATCCATCCATCCATTATCCAGCCCGTTATATCCTAACTACAGGGTCATGAGGGTCTGCTGGAGCCAATCCCAGCCAACACAGGAAACAAACCCCAGGCAGGGCACCAGCCCACCACAGGGCATGGACACACACACACATCAAGCACACACTAGGGACAATTTAGAATCGCCAATGCACCTAATCTGCATGTTTTGGACTGTGGGAGGAAACCAGAGCACCCGGAGGAAACCCATGCAGACACGGGTAGAACATGCAAACTCCATGCAGGGAGGACCTGGGAAGTGAACCCAGGTCTCCTAACTGCGAGGCAGCAGCACTACCCACTGTACCACCTTCCCCCTTTAATATGACACACCTAAATCATCAATGATGCAGACAGTTGGTTGTAGTAATAATTAGTTCAGTGGAGATCACCTATCTGTAGTCAAAGGGTTAAAATTTATTATTTTATAAATTAAATTATATGGAATGTTTGGCATGTGATTAATCAGTATGGTGGCCTAACCTGTGTAGGAAGATAAAACAAACACTCTATGAACCTCTGTGCAAAGCACAGCTAAAGCGATGGAGACACAAAAATATCCAGGTCATTGAATATCCTGTGGAGTCAAGTTTAATCAATCATTAAGAAATAGAAAGAGTATGGCACGACTGTACATCTACCTAGAGTAGGCCACCCATGGAAACTGAGTGATCATGCAAGAAGAAGAAGAAGACTAGTAAAAGAGGCCACCAAGAGACCTATGAGAATTGGGAAAAAGTGCTTCACCATTTTTAATTTTTTGGGAGAGTGGCGAAGAGAAAGCCACTGTTTTAAAAATAAAAAGCACAGAGAGTTTACCGGAAGTCAATTGTGAGACTGAAGTCAGCTGGAAGATGGTTTTATAATCTGATGAGGTCAAAATTGAGCTTTTTGACCATCAGACTAAATGCCATATTTGAACACTGCACATTACCAAAAACTTGCCATCCCCACCATGAAGTATAGTAGTGTCAGCATTATGCCGTGTGGATGCTTCTCTGCCACAGACCCTGAGAGGCTTATGTGGATAGAAGACTGCAGTGGTAAAATTAATGCAGCATATAATTACAGGTAAGTCCTGGATGCAGTCTGTAAGAATTGGGAGAAATTTGTTTCCCAGCAACACGACAACAAAACTTAAAGCCAAAGCTACACTGGAATGGCTTAAAAACAACAATGTGAATGTCCTTTGTTGCTAGACTTGAAAAAGGCTGTTCACTCAAGATCCCCATTCAACCTTACAGAACTTGAGCAGTTTTGTGAAGAAGAGTGGAGAAAAATGGCAGTGACCAGATGTGCAAAGCTGACAGAGACCTGTTCTCAATGACTCCAGGCTGTCATGGCTACCTAAGATGCATCTACTAAATACTGACTTAAACAGGTTGACTACTTTTTTTATCTTTGTGATTAATTTAGAAAAGTTTGCAGAGATCCATCTGCATTTTATTATAATCAAACTTATTTCTTTTTCTGTTTGATCAATGTCAGTAAAGCCTTATTAAACCCACTGTAATTCAATGTACAGTATAATTGAGGGAACAGGCAACGAATTAACACATTTGAATTGAAAGTGAAAAGCAAATCTTCCTGTATTAAACCAGTCAATATATTTTCCACAGGACATGTTATTTGCACATTGTGTAATTATTCCGAGGGATGAGAAAAATTAGTCACTCAGTTTAACTATTTCATACAGCACCTTTTTCATAGTGGTGAGTGTGTTCAATTTAGGATGCTTGTCATGGAGCAAATAGTTATAATGTAAGATACTTCTTTATTCGGTGTGGTGGGGTGACTCTTCACTCAGTCAGTTAAACTTTATGTAGTATATTTCTCAAAGCTAACTAGCTCAGGATCCATATTTATACAGCATGGTGAAAGTGGTCAATCAAACAATACATCTTTATTTAGTATAAAGTAGTCTAACTTAGAGCAAATTGTTACAAAACTCTGCTTAATTCAGTGGTAGAAGAGTTCAATCAATGTATTAAATTTTAATTTATATAGTGCCTTTTATAAAGCAATCCATCACAGGTGTTTGTTTAGTCAGTGCAACAAGACTGTTCAGTCAATCATCAGTTCTTTATTGTTGCATACAGTTAATTTATAGGGCGAATGATTGCAAAGTCCTTCTTTCTTTAGAAGGTTAAGAGTTTGACAATTCATTAGTAAACACATATTTCACACACAGCACCCTTCACAATGTCCATGTTAGTTCACAGGGTTTTTGAGTGTTCAAGCAATCACACAATCAATTCAACATTATTTTATATGATGCCTTTCACAGAGCTTGTGATTACAAAAATGTGTTCATTTACAAGGCAACAGTATTCAATCAATCAGTGAATGCTCGTTTTACAATGCGCATTTCACAGAGTAAACCGTCATAAACCCTCATATTTATTCAGCATGGTGAAAGTGTTCAATCAATCAGACTAAGTTTATATTGTACAAAGAGTAGCTGAAAGCATTTGTTTATTCAGAGAGTTTAGTTGTCAATCAGTCAATTATTGTTAATTTTTATTTATTTATTTATTTATTTATTTATTTATTTATTTATGCAATGCCTCTCATAGAGCAAATGATTGCAGAAGATGTCCTAATTCAGAGAGTTGTGTGTATTTCATATGTCCCACCACCACCTGATCAAGGTACCATGCTGCGCCCCCTGTGTTTATGGATTGAATAGCAGGTGTCCCAGATGTCCACATGACCATCATCATCAAATTCTTCAGTGTGAAGCCTGAACACCATGAGGACTGATTTAGAAAATTTGTGTTAGGTAGAATGTTCAGTGGGGGCTGGGTGGTCTTTTCGCTTTGGAACCTCTGCAGATTTTATTTTTTTTTTCTCTAGCCTACCTGGTGTTTGTTCTATTTTTTCTTTTTTTTTGTTTGCTTTTTCTGTCCTCCTGGCCATCGGACCTTACATTTTCATTGTTACATACTATATAATATTATTGCCTATTCTTGTTTATGTTTTATGTTCACATTATTTTTTATTTCATTTTGTAAAGCATTTTGATATTCATTGTTTGTATGAAAATGTCCTATATAAATGAATGTTGCTGTTGTTTAATCAATCAATGAATCTTTATTTTATATAGTAAATCATTATGACATGTTTGCTTTGTGTGGTATGAGTGTTCAAAGATTTTTTTTATATAACTGAACTCAAGTAATAATACCTAAATTCACTGGATAAAATTAATTGTCTCCTGATTTTCTGAAATGTTTTATGTACTTATGCCAAATCTTTTTCAAAGCTTGGTGGCCCTTTGGTATAAAGTGACAGGGGATGGATGGACTATGCTATAAAATGCTGCACAGGGTATAATGTAGCATATAATAATAATTTATGCACTAATATATGCATAAAAATTAACTAAATGTATCGGGTGTGGCGGGTGGCCTGGGATCTTACCTCCCCAGGATGCCTATATAATGGAAGGACTAGGGGTAGAAAACACGCACAGGGCATTATCTCCCCCAGAGCGTTAGATGGCAGCCCACATGGGTTGTGGCGGTGACTCAGACTCCCACAGGGCAACATGGGAGCTGGAGTGTGGCACAGCCCTGTTGGGTTCCGTGGGTGCCACCAGAGGGTGCTGCAGGAATGGCTGAACCCTTTATTACAGCACTTCCGCTACACCCATAAGTTCTGCCAGAAGCAGATTACAGGACACCTGGAGCACTTCCCGGTGCTTTATAAAAATAGTCGCCTCATTCCATTCGGGAGGCCACAGTTGGGAGGAAGAAGACACAGCTTGTCGGGAGGAGTGGAGGTTGAGGGAAAGCCAGAGTCAGGAAGGAGAGAGAGAGAGAGACGAAGCTCGCCAGACCAACTGGGGGGGGGGGCGGGGGGAGAAAGAGAGAGAGAGAAAAGAAGGAGAAGACAAAGTACTGTTTTTAAGTGTTGTTTTAACTGCTGTGGGGAACAATAGGGGCATGTTTCCCCTCGAGAATAAAAGTGTGTTGTGTTTTGATTTTGTGCATGGTGTCTGTCTCTGTCAGGTTTGGGCAGCTGGTGTGCCCCCTGCAGGCCACACAGGAAATCCTGCTCCATCACAGGGCTAACCCTGGACACAATGGAAGCTGATATGGAAAAGAGGGTGGTGGCAAAATTGGATGCCATCATTAAGAATCTCCTCCAGGAGGAGCACTTTTGGAGCACTTTCATCCATGGGCTCATTCCACCACCATGTGCTAAAAAGTGTCTCTGGGGGTCTTTTCTGCCCGCTGCTATCAGGCAATTGAATGCTTCCTTCCAGTGTTATATATTTTTAAGTTCATTTTAAATTTTCTGCACAATGTACATTTATTTATTGATTGATTGTTTCATTGATTTATTGTATTATTTATTCTTCGAGTCTGTTTTCTTGTTTTTTGTGTTTCTGCTGCTATAGGCATTGAAATTTCCCCTGGGGATTAATACAATGTATCCAATCTAAAACTTTTCAGAGGTTCATAATAATGAATATTAAAATTAAATCATGTGATTGTACTTGTTTTGTTTAATTTCTCATTCATGATTTATTTGTTTTTTGAAACACACACAGTTTTTTCTTTTTTAAACTATATTACTCTCATTCATTTTTTAAGTGAGAGGAAGCTGCCCAGTAATTTCCACAATAAGAAAATCTCTGAATGTGGCTGTGTGAACGAACTGCTTTGCTTTCCTAATTCTGTGAAAAATGTACGCAGCATATGACAAGGTGAATAATTTAAGGGTCAGGTGAAGTGGATAGCGTCAGCAACAGTAATGTTTTTGTGACAGTTTTGTTGTATAGTTCAAAGGTGCAGATGACAAGTGAGACCTTTTTTAAACTGAGTGCCAACTGACAAAATGTGCATACTTGCTCAGACCATGAAACTGAGAAATATTGTACCTGTTTATGGAATTTGTGCATTAATGTGTTTCTGCCTGTGGACAAGGAAAAAAAAATGGAAAGATGTTTGTAATCCTTTTTTTCCTTCTTTTTATTTTTGCTGTCTGTCTAGTTATGCCACGATTTGCTGAACAAGTGGAAGTTGCAATTGAAGCACTGAGCACAAATCCCCCTCAGCCATTTGAAGAGAATGAATTCATTGATGCTTCCCGCTTGGTTTACGATGGAGTTCGTGACATTCGAAAGGCTGTCTTGATGATAAGGGTGCGTAAGTCTCTTGTCACATTTGCAGATAGCATTAATCTCTATTGAATCTTGGAGTTTTACTCATAGGAATAAGAAAAATCATTTCTGCAATGTTAAATTTGGACATGATTATCGTAAACCAGAGACTGTGTGCATGTCTCTTCCTTTATCTATTCATATATACAGTATTTATTTATCTAAAAGTGATTGGCAGAGGTTTGTGTAAAATAGCTGCTATCCCTGGACCATAATCTAGTCCATCACAATACATATTAATGCAGCCATCAACATTCACTCACACAATTGAACCTCACAGTATGTGCTTTTGTATTAGGGAAGAAATATGGAGATATAATGCAAGCTACAAAATGAGGCATATCATGAACTTTAATCTAAGTGTTCCACTATAACCATTACACCATCACTAACTATGCCTCCCTGATAAACTAGTGCTGTTAATATCTTTTTTATTTGGCAGATGACTGTATTCAAGGTCAAATACAAAGCATGCAAGGTGATTTTCAAAACAAAACTAATTTAATGCCTACTATTCATACATAGCAACATTCACAGTATTTGATTCACAGCATTAAAGTATAGTGTACACAACATATACAATAAGAAACATGGCAGAATGTAAAAACACAAATCATTAAAAGCAACATCCAGACAAATACAGTAGGCATTCCTTGCTTATAATAATAATAATAATAATAATTATTATTATTATTATTATTATTTGCATTTAAATAGTGCTTTTGCTTCTGCAGTTATTATTCAATACATTTGCTCTAATAATAACTAACAAAAATTAGAAATTTTGGAAACTTTTCTTGTGTAAATGATTTACATTCACACACTTAAAAAAGTAGAGTTCTTGGCCCAAGTCACCTAACTGATTTCTTCTGTCATCTCATCTGCTTTTCCTAGTAATGGCATAATGGCAACACACTTGAGTTGTGTAGATCATACTTTCCCTAACCCCAACCATAGTCTCTGTGTCCTTCTGTGAAATTCCTAGGCATTCCTATGCTAATTGATAGATACAACTTAGCCAGCATCTCCTGGGACTTCCCGTTGGTTTTTAATTTCTAGTTTTCCAACATTAATTCAAAGCCTTGTTGCTAAATGTCATGCTTGTGCTAATGTGTAAAGCATAGACTAATATTTTTTGAAGTGGTAAGAGGTTTTTGAGGTAGTCCAAAACATTGGTTAGTCAGATTGAGCCAGTCTACACTAAATTCACCAAAGCAACCAATAGCAGTAGGCGGAAGCGGAAGTACAGTAGAGAGAAAGAGATCAATAATGAAACAAATTGCTTACGAAGCCAACCTTCATGTGCCAAGAAGTTGTTGTCTTTGAGAAAGCAAAGTGCATTGACTAAATAATCTCTATTTTTTTAAGATGACTACAGTAATGTCAAGAACACATATGCACACATGCAAATGCACTCTAACAAAATGTGGTATAGCATCAAGAGAAACACACAATGCCTTCAAAAGGATAAAAACAAAATAAAAAACAGGAAAATAACTTCTGACACTACTGTAAATAACTACTTCTGCACTGTATTTTAACAATGAATTGAATATGAAAATAGCTTTTCAATTTTGAAGTTGAATTTGTTAACAATCTTAACTATTCCCTTTGCTTCACAGCAAGCTGATTAGTCTAGTTGTACCTCCTAGTGTTTGTCAGATTTCTAACAGAAAAGAAGCAGGTACAGTATGTAAGACTGGGCTTCCTCCATCTGCCTAATCCTCTGTCTGTCAGCACAGGTGCTTCTCAGGTTTGCATTCTTTCATCCTTCTTATTCTCATTTATAGTGATTGACTGTACCTTTGATAGATCCATTAAAATTGTAGAATATGCTGACAATATGTCAGTTAAGAGTCTCATCACAAATCTGATACTGAAGAGAAGTGGATGGCTTAGTTGAATAGGGTGGTTATAATAATCTAGAATTCAACTTTATTAAGACAGTAGAACTGGTGATTGATTTCCACAGCCACCCACTGCCTGACCCCCATGGTAATCTATCACCAAGCTTTGCCAACAGTGTAGTCGTTTAAGTTTTTGATGCCACCATTACCTACGCTCTAAAGTGATGGAAGAACATCATCTCCATTATTGGGAAAGCACAAAAGAGATTGTTCTACTTACACCAGCTTAGGAAGCTCCACATTTCATGACCTGTCCTAATGAAGTTTTATTCAGCCATTATCAAGAGTGTTTCAACCTTCTCTTACACCATCTGGTTTTCTTCAGCCTCCTTCATTTTCAAGATTAGGCTACAATCTGCTGAGAAAATCATTTGCGGTCAGCTTTCATCAATAAATGATTTGTTCTTTGTTAGAATTTAGAATGATTACTGCAGACTCAACTCTCCACATCAGCCATTTATTCACCAAATTATCAACCCAGGGAAGGTACAGGTTCATTGCCATGCCTATAACTTCTTTCTTTTAGACGTTCAGCTCCTTAACAAACATACTCAATTATAACCCTGCTTCCTTTCCTTTCACATTTTAGTTGATATTGATACTGCTTGTTAGTTTGCACAATCCTGGGAACATAATCTTATAGGGCATCTATATTTTTGCAGTATCTTGCATTAATTAATTGCTTCTTTGTTGTTATCATAGCACAGTGCTGTTGGTGGTTCTTTTTGTTCTGTAGTATTTAAATTGTTCAGTATTTTAAGTTATAGCACCAAAACTAAATTATTTATGGCTCATATAGTGGCAATAAAGTGTTCTGAATCTGAATAGCACTAAGTACTCCTGTTCCATATTCTTCAATGTTTTAATGCTTTTAGTGTCGCTCATAACTTATTATTTCTGTCCCGCCTTCATAATTTTAATGGCCATTTAATTAAATGGTTGAATGGAGAAACAACTAATTCACTTACCAAATAATTTCTGCCTACTATCACTTTCCATTTTACCACCTTTGTTTACTTTTGTCTTTTTGAATCCTTGTGCCAAGCCACTTTGTAGTAACGTAATTGACATTTAGGAAAAGTATCCTGCAAAACATTGCAACACTAAATCATGTCCCTTTTGCTTCTCCAAAACTTTAGTACTGGTTAACAAGATATTGCATAATATGTTTGTGTTTTTCTGTCAGCTTTGTCCTGTATTCTCCAATTTTTCTCCAGAATCTTAATATCAGAAAGTTAAATATACCCTGCAATGGGCCAATATAGCATCCATGTCTTCTTTAAAACCCTAAAGATTACCAAACTAGCACAACTCTTTCATTTTATGTTAAAGCGATAATAAAACAGCATAATAGCCAAAATGTGATTAACAGTTCTTTTTGACTATACTAACTGTTATAATGCTATTGTCATCCATCCATCCATTTTCCAACCCGCTGAATCCAAACACAGGGTCACGGGGGTCTGCTGGAGCCAATCCCAGCCAACACAGGGCACAAGGCAGGAACCAATCCCAGGCAGGGTGCCAACCCACCACAGTGCTACTATCATTGTAAGATTAATACTCACATTGATAATATGCTATCTATGTTTTCAAATACTAAAGACACTTTAGAAAATCACAATGACTGCAACATGCAGTAGCTGGCAATCATGTATTTACTTTTTGAGGCTGCTTATTCTATTACAAGGTTGGTGAGGGAAGGCCATTGCAACAGCATTGGGCACTGTGCCAGAACCAGCCCTGCACACGGCACTAATTCGTTGCATGTATAAATGACATCTGTCCATGTAGATAATATTCATCAATTGACTGAATAAACCTAATCCATCACGTTAGGGTATTGTGCCAGAGACTATCCTGGCTGCAGAGGCCGCAAGATAGAACCCATCAGGAAATCAGTCACATACACGCACACACTCTCCACACCTCCATAGTAACTTTTACTGGAGCATTTACATTAATCTGATTACTCTAGATTAAGTCAAATTAATCTGGACAGATTTGAGATGTCGGACAAAAGATGGATTATCTAAAAAATAAATCACATAGACACAAGGAGAATAAATACATTGTTTTTGCTACACAGTGGGTGAATGATGGTCCTTTACCGCCAAAGTTTAAGTTACAAGATCACATTCAGTGAGGGTTTGGAATCAGTAATAATGTACATATCAAAAAGCATTCTAAAAAAACATCACACTGTCACAGAACAGCAAAAATTAAATCATAGTTTAAAAAGAAATATTCAGCTCTTCTACCTAAAAGGTTTATGTTTTTTGTCTGTCTGTTTGTAACGTGGGGCCATTCTGCACGCGAGCCACAGTAATAACAGATAATTTGTTGTAGAATGGTCCCTGTGTGGTGGGCAGGATCCAAATTGAATAAATTATAATGTATCATGTTGTTCTTTTCTCTATCTAGAACATCAGAAAATAAGTAATAACCACCTACACCTGACCACTTTCTAATGTAGCCATTATTTAGTCCAGAATTAGTCAGTCAG
Source organism: Polypterus bichir lapradei (assembly GCA_026402145.1). NCBI lineage: Eukaryota > Metazoa > Chordata > Cladistia > Polypteriformes > Polypteridae > Polypterus > Polypterus bichir. Next base: position 62,957,575 of record JANRMT010062807.1, on the reverse strand, counting down.
TCAGTCATTACCCAACCCACTATATCCTAATACAGGGTCTCGGCACCAGCCCACCACAGGACGTAGACACATACCCAGCACACAATAGGGACAATTTAGGATTGGCAATGCACCTAACCTGCATGGCTTTGGACTGTGGGAGGAAACCCACATAGACATGGGGAGAACATGCAAACTCCACGCAGGGAGGACCTGGGAAGTGAAGCCAGGTCTCCTTACTGCGAGGCAGCAGCCCTACCACTGCGCCACCATGCCGCCCTAGTCCAGAATTACCAAAGCTATATGTGACAATGCACACCCTTATAAAGAATTAGAAATAAAAATGTACAGTAATTATAGGCAGGAACTGCTAATTATATGCCCATGATTAGTTAATAATCTTTACCATTCAGGCTTGTGGTAGCAATATGCCAAGGACAAAACCATCTTCAAATAACCTCATACCATCCATTGAATATCGCAGTGAATGTGTCATAATTTCAGCCACAAATCCTGGATGTTTTATCATCATTTTTTCACCATAAACTCCTGTTTGTACCAGAAATTTCTAGATAAAAATTAGAGGACATATATTTAAAGGCTGAAGATCTTCCAGCATACGATTGTACAAGAGAACAGTATTCCTAGCACACAAGTAAATGGACAATTTAAAACAAAGAAATGAATCATAGTTTTGGAATGTCAAAATTAGGGTTGAATTAGAGAGTGTAGGGACTGTTAAGCTAGAGGCACTTTTGGGGCCGTACCTACACAAAATTGTATAAGATGACATCAACTTCAAGGTCTGAGAGACACATATAGTAAAGTAAAGGATTTCTACAGAGTCATAGCTTTAGAGTGAATGGCAAAAATCTGAAGAACAGGAACAATATGAGCTTGCTCACTGAAAGCATGCTGTAGTAAAGCTTATATCTTTAATTAGTCACTAGTAACCATCTCAAACCAAGGTTAGAAAGTTAACTATAGCATCCTATTGCAAATGTCTGCAAAAGTAGAAATATCAAATACTGCATAGGCCATTCTGTATGTTAACACAAATGGTTGCTTGATCCATAATCCTATTACAAAAATCCAGTTTTCAAACCAGATCACTCTTAATTGACATCAGATCATTCAGTGTCTCCTGTCCCATTGTGAGGCTGAACCTATTCTTTACTCGTCTGAACATACAAAAAAATCATTCAACACTTGCATTTGTGACAGGTAATATCAAGTACATTTGGGAAGATGTTTTGCGGTTTTTTTCTCTAACACATTGTAAAAGCTCTGGAGCCAATGAAATGCTTATGAATTCTCTAAACTGGACAATCCACAAAATCACTGTGCTACCATGTCCAAACAATAAAACACACAGATGCAACAGTAGCTATAAACAAAATACAACAAATACAGACAAGCAATAAATGAGAAAAAATGCACACGCACAAACACACACCAACACACGCACATAGACATACAACTAAGGAAAAATGAAACCACAATAGCATAGCACAAGTCATTTATTTCCCTCTCTGTGCTCTCTGCGCTCTTGAGCTCCCACTACTAGCAAAATGTAAAGCCAGGGATCAGATCAGATCAAATCAAATCAGGATCAGTGTTATTGTTATGATTACCAGTCTTTGTTTATTTTTTGTAGCTTTTCTTGGACAGATTTTAAATAAGTATTAGGGCTGTATGAAAAAGTCCTTACTTGATGACAAATGCTGACATTCAGTTGTAAAAAAAATGGTCCTTTATTTAGCCTCTCATTAACTTTGGCATTGTGCTGTTTCTGTATTTTGTGCTTGTTTTGCACATTACCTTCATGATCAGGGTTTTTATTAATTTTTTTGTTAGTCTATATCATCATTTATACAACTGACAGATATTTACACTGCACTGCTCTGCTTTCTGGTTAACAAATATACAAATTAAGCAGATTTTAAATATGTCTCCAATGCCCTAAAAATACATTTTGCATCTAATCTAGTTCTATTTCACTCTTGAACCTGAGATTGTAATTTGCTGTTGTTTTATATTAAAACAATTAAGCATTCATCGCAGCAAATAATAACTAGCTTCCTTTAGCTTTAAAAATAGTGGTAAGTAACTGCCATAGTTCTGATTTTCCTTGTATTATCATAAAGGCTTTAAAATTAACATTTTAAAGAGCATTGTCAGTGTCATGAAAGCTACCTCAACCAACATGTGTCTTTTGAAGGTGGCTGGCTTGACAAATAATTCTTAAAACAAAGGCAAAATGAAAATAAGTATTAAGGTTACATGTGTTATATTTTTACTGCACACAGGGGAAAGAATGCCATTTACTTGGATCTTGTATGTTATTCTCTGACCACTGCTGCCCTGCTCTACAAACTTATCAAACTGGGCTGCTACACACACTTGACCTATCTTCCACAAGCTGCTTTTTTCTTTTTTTTCTTTTTTATAACAATAACCTACATTTCTTGTGATTTTTTTTGTTACTTTTGCTGTGTATTTTTTTACCTAGTAGCAAAGTTTTAAGCTGCTGTTAACAAAATTATGTTTGACAAATAAAAAATATAGAGGAGGGAAAGCATCATTACAGAACAACAAAACAAACTCACCATGCCTCGACTCACATAAAACAAATATAGAAGTGCACTGACTATGGATCTCTTGCAGAAGGCTTGATGAAGATGCAGGGTATGTAGGACTAAAGTTACACGTGCTTTCAACATTTTTAAGAAATCATGAGCAATATTGTAGCCTCACAAAGCATCATGGGGTGCTGGGTAAAACAAAAGTTTGCCTAAATCAGCTGCTTGGTGAATTTTCAGAAGATAACTCAGTGAACAAAGTCACCAGAAAATTCACTGCAAAAATACATTTTTGGGGTCCCCCTACAGGTTATGGCTTCTGGCTACTGCCCTAGTAAACCCTTACTATAATGCAGCCATGAATGTTGTGTCAAGTCCTTAACGTAGTTTGTGTACAAATGAATGATCTTAAACATTAAATAACTAAATCTGTGCTGAAATAATGAGTAGGCTGAAATTTCTTCAATATAATTCGCCAACTATACTTTCTTAGAAGGTTGGTGTCCTACAACATCTGCAATAAGATGCTGCAGATGTTCTACCAGACGGTTGTGGCGAGTGCCCTCTTCTACACGGTGGTGTGCTGGGGAGGCAGCATAAAGATGAAGGACGTCTCACGCCTGGACAAACTTGTTAAGAAGGCAGGCTGTATTGTAGGAGTAAAGTTGGACAGTTTAACATCTGTGGCAGAGCGACGGGCAGTAAGCAAACTCCTGTCAATCATGAAGAATCCACTGCATCCACTGAACAGTGTCATCTCCAGGCAGAGGAGTAGCTTCAGTGACAGACTTTTGTCACTGTCCTGCTCCACTGACAGACTGAGGAGATCGTTCCTCCCCCACACTATGCGACTCTTCAGTTCCACCCGGGGGAGTAAATGCTAACATTACTCAAAGTTATTGTCTGCTTTTACATGCTTTTTTTATTACTCTTTAATTTAATATTGGTTTTTTTTGTATCAGTATACTGCTGCTGGATTATGTGAATTTCCCCTTGGGATTAATGAAGTATCTATCTATCTATCTATCTATCT
>JANRMT010062807.1:62862301-62953971 GCA_026402145.1 Polypterus bichir lapradei | reverse complement strand
TCTATCTATCTATCTATCTATCTATCTATCTATCTATCTATCTATCTATCTATCTATCTAATGTAAGAGACTGATAAACTTAAAAATATTTATTTCTTTAGCACATTTGAATACAAAATATGTAGATAAAGTGTTTCACAAAAAGTTAAGGGAAAAAAATTACAATTACAAAGGATAAATAAATTAATGCAAATTTACATAATATCAATAAACAAGTAAGTATAACAGAAATGACAGAGTCCATAAATATGGATTAAATTGGTAAACTCATTGATTATGATGATCAGTCTGATACTATTGTCAAATGGTCACAGAGGAAAGAATAACAAAAACTTTATCTAGAGAGATGCTGGAGAAAATAAACATACAGGAGTTTCATGGCCAAGAGACCACCCAGCCCACACTAGGCATTCTATAAAACACAAAAATGAGATAAATTAGTTCATTATTGTTATAATGCACTGTCCTAAATTAGATGGCATGAGTTACCACGAAAACTGTAGAGTATTTTGATCAAAACGCCACAGCAGAAAACCATAAAAGAAAACAAAAGCATACTTTTGTTTTTCAGCATCTTCTGATGTTAGGAGTGGTGAAACCTTTGGAAAGTTTCTTAAATGAGAAATACAGTCTTAGTAGTATAGTTGAAATGTAATTTGAAGTTTACATCTGAGACCATAATAACACATAAGTTTTATTTTTGATTTGAAGTGAAAATACAGTTGATCAGGTTTATTTTTAAGATCGTTATTTATTTTTGTTTTTTGCTTGTTTAGTTTAATGAAATTACTAGTCATCCATTCCTTAGTCCTAGTAAGACATTGGTGCAGAGCCTCAGGGTCCTCTTGTATTATATACAAGTAAAGCTGTGTGTCATCTCATTAGCTGTGATACCATGTAGATTGAAAAGGTCCATGTGGTACACCATCAACAATGTCATGGGCCTCTGGCATACAATCACTAGAACTAACAAAGAAAACAATTTAAGGTACTACCGGAGAGACCACCCAATGCCTAAAGGAATTAATGAATATAATGTTGTCAGTGGCATCAAATGTTGTACTGAAATCCAAGAACAAGAACACAAAAACAGATATGTTGTTTTTAGCAAAGCCAGTTTCTGTAATATAATTTAGTTTAAAGGTCAACTGAAATATATCAAGAATAGAGTTTGTATTCAATCAGTCATTCAACTGCTGAAAAACTAGGACTGTCTCACTTCAAACTGTGGGATAGTATTTAGTTATATGATCCTTTATTATTTCATGATGTACTGTCAATTATATATGCATATACATGTACACACAAGATATTATCATTAGCAAACTTTATATTAAGCTGAATAATATTTACACAACAAGGTCAACTGAGTTTCATTAAAAATATGCCTCTTTGTGTGATGTTTACTTTTTGTACTCTGAATAATGTTATTTTGAACAGACACCCACCCCTATTACACCTGCCCACATGGAGAACAGAAAATTACTTTTCTCATAATCCCTTTCAACAGTGTAAAGAACCAACATACAGATTAGTAAACTCCCATGTATGGCTAACTAAGCCTGACAAATTCATCTTAATGGACCCATTGGTGGCTGACATTTGTTCTGGCTTTACTAATCCACATATCTACTTTTTGCATTCTCCCTTTGATTCCTCTGTGTATCATTACATTTATCTTGCAACTTTCTGTCTTATCATACCACAAGTGGAAGCTGAAAGATATCTGGAAGAAGTCATCCATTTACATATACCCATTATAAGAGGTCATGTTCAGGGCAAGAGTGTAAACTGCAGAGGTCTATCTCCGGTCATTCTTTTTGGCATTCTGGTATTGTTTGTCTGAAATGCAGCCAGTTCCCTGATGATTTTAAGAGGCAGATTGCTACAAATAAACAATGAAGTTGCTGTTTCTTTAACATTGGAAGACCACACCCCTCCTTTTCTACTAAAACAGAACTTAAGGGTTACACTGACTCTGGGAATATTTTTTTTCCTGTCTCCATACAGTTTTTTATTGAGGGGCACATGATGTTTAAGCTTCCCGTTTGAACACTAAAGGCACCAACCAGCTATAAGCTGGCCTTCTGTTGTTTCTTTGCCAGATGATGTTTTCCTTAATTGTTCTCTTCAGATTAAGGGTGTCAGTACTGTGTAACTATCATGGAAACATGTACTGTATCTATATTATAATTATGAGGATGTTTATTGCTAGCTCATTCAATGAGTACCCTTGAAATTTTTGCAAGAATATGGGTATGATTTTCTGCTCGTATGGAGCAGTTTGATTCCTGTTCATAATCATTTTATCAAAATCGGTTAGGGAAGAATGAGGGTTTAAAATGCTAAGCCACTTTCCTAACTATCCCACTGTCCTAATTACACACCTATTGTAAAACTGATAGAGGTGTTTACTTAAAGACTAGATGGTCCCACATATCAGGGAGATTACCACAGTTTGAATGGGATATTGGGACAACATACAGTATCCATTAGATAATAAAACTTTCATGGACTAAATTGTCTCTTCCTACATTTGTTAATCATCTTATGTTTGATGTCCTCTATGAACTTTGGCAGTGCACCACCAAATGGAGTGATTTACAGGTACACCAAACTCATGGAGAGCAGTGTCCTGAAAAATGTTTGGGCATAACCCTTTCAAACCCCAGGATTCATAAAATAATGCAATAACAGCACTTACTCAGGTTTACTTTCCTATTTGTTTGATGAAAACATCTACTGTGTGTCATGTCTCTCTCTCCACCTCCGAAAAGCTCTCCCTTTCAGATTAGAGTTCTACTCTCTTGAATCCAGACACATTTCTTGGAACCCGTATAGAAGTTATACATACAGAAATATTCCTTCATGTCTTCTGTACTACCAGAAATTTCCTTTGGGATTACCACCGTGAGTTACTTTCTCAATTGATTCTGCCACATTTTAAGGACTCTTCTGACTTTTCGAATTATATGGTAGCCTATCTCAGCAAATCCTTTCTGATTCTGTGCCTTTCTTACCAAGTCAGGTACTATAGTGTTGTATCAGATTTCTGACTGCTTGCCCAGTTACAGTATTACAGTTTATTCACAACAGAAATGGGTTTCAGAAAAAAAGCCATCTAAATCTAAGTGTGTCCGAAGTGTCCTCAAAGGAATGAGAAGATTCTATTCAGGTACATGGGAATCTTCAGTATAAGAGGATTCTTTTGTGACCATGAGCATGAAGTTTTCTTCTCTTCTTCAGTAATTGTTAGGAATGAAGCTAAGAAGTACAATTCAGTTGTACAGCAGCACTTATCTAAAGCTCTTTATCTTTTATAAGAACACATTTTGGACATATAGTGCAGGTTTTATATCCCATTGCAGCCTTGCTATAAAATAAATCATTTTTCATTTTATTTTCAAGGTTACTTGAAAGTTTGTTTTTTTTTCTTTCCTTCTGTATTCTCTTTCTTCACTTAAATCTTATTTAGCCGTTACTGATGCCAGGGGAGTAAAACTTTAGGAATCTTTATCTGTTGAGTATAAGCTAAATGAGAGGTTTATGAAAAAAGTTGCCCAAGTGCTTTCAGGTTTTCATTGCAACCATTCACTTACTGAATTCTTGGGAGCTTTCAAAATACAACATGAATTTGGTCAGCAAGAATATGTATAATTTTGCACTAAGAAATACTAAAATTATTTTGTCACAGTATCTGTAGTTAATGTAATGTTGAGTTTGTTGAATTTGGGAGGCCTTTATTTCAGTTTAAAATGATGTAAAGTATGGTTACTTCTGCTAAATTCAACATAAGCTAATCACCTGTACATTCATTTTCTCCACTTGGTTAATGCCAAATGATACCCAAGCCAGAGTTGGTTCCTGCCAACTCAGGCAATAAGGCCTTTAGTGAATATAGCATTCTCGTACAAGACAGAAACACAACTGATGAACTCAGTTCAGAAACACCAGTGGGTTCCAGTTACTAAATGTCTGGAGTTCCATCCATCCATTATCCAACCCACTATATCCTAACTACAGGGTCACGGGGGTCTGCTGGAGCCAATCCCAGCCAGCACAGGGCACAAGGCAGGAAACAAACCCCGGGAAGGGCACCAGCCCACCACAGACGTCTGGAGTTAATGGGATAAATTAGAATTGCAGAGGACACATATTTAAAAATGATGAGAAAACACCTACAGTAACAAAGATTCCAATTTTGCACCCAAGATCTTGCAACACCCAAAATGTATAGACAGGTTCCCAGTTTACTATAAACGTATGCATAGTGTCTAAGCCAGGGGTAGGCAGTATTGGTCCTGGAGCGCTGCAGTGGCTGCTGGTTTTTGATCCAGCCCTGCTTCTTAAAGAAAAGTCAATTATTGCTGATGAAACACTTATTGCTCATGTGACATTTTGATGTTTCATTTTAGTAACCTGACTTGTTAAGGTTCCCCACCTTTATTTGCTTATTTCGGTCTTAAACAGTTGCATTTACAGTTTTTAATGGCTCCTTATTAGCAATAAGATGCAAATGACAAAGGAGGCAGCAGTTGTCCATATAACTTGTTTTCATTTACACCTGTGTGGATTCATCATACACTATTTGGTTTAATAAAACACTTGAGTCAAAAATGTGACAGACTGAAAATGATCCTTTACAGCCTTCAAATCATGTAGATGTTATCCTTAGAAAGGAAAAAAAATCTATGATATAAAAACCTAACATTGCATACTAACTAGCCATAAAATTAAATAAGGTCTGAGACTGCCAAGGATTGGTTTCTAATTAAGCAATTGGGTTGGAATGAAAACTTTCAGCCAATGCAGCCTTCCAGTACTGACATTGCCTACCCCTGGTCTAAGCTTTTAAATGAAAAGTGTAGCATGATACAGTTGCTGCCTTGGAAGTCTGGCATCCTGGGATTGACCTCCGCTTTGGAGACTGGGGGAAGTCTACCTGATTTCCCAGTGCCTATGCTGGTGTTCTCTACGTTTACAAGTTACTTAGCACTTACTAAGGATTGTCAATGCGAGAGACTGCTGACTAGCAAGGTGCATGGGTGAGTTCAAAGGAATGGCATTATTTCCTGCTATGTACGCGTATCTGTCCCTAAGGTCTAATCTAATTCTTTGGATTAGAAATCAGCGACTCACTCCATTTACTCTATGATTCTCTAATAACACAATCAAACAGGTTTGATTTTGCCTTTAGTCGTAAGGATGGACACTGTCTACATGAGAGCTCACAACCAAAGAATGCTCATCCAGAGGTTTACTTCATATAATGCAGCAACAAGGAATAGGAAACACACACCAACAGTAGAGCATGTTGTTTGTGTGATATCTCATGATTTATGTACCACGTCAGAATGAAAAAAAGTGGCCATAATTTCAATTGACCCCGCTGTACCTGTTAACCCTTCATATAAGACTGTTTCTGTCAGAGAGCACGTTAATGGGTGTCAGAAAAATAGATAATTATGACTGTTTTGGAAAGTCATCCCTCAATCACTTAATTTGTGTAAATTGACATTGTCTGGAGACAAGATTGTTTGACATATCCTATGTCTGATATATCCTACCACTAGCAGCCATATTATAACCTTAATTTTTGATGCAGCTTTTTACGTGCAATCTTTTTTCTCACTAGGCTTCAATAATGAAAAATTGCTTTGCCTTCAAAAATTACAAACTTACTGCTTAATACGTTATGCTAATGTACACAGTGGGTTTTTTTTAATAACTAGCTAAAATACCCAGCATTTCCATTGTTTGAGAAAAATATAATTTAAAAAAAAACAACTTTAAAAATAAAAATAAATTAATAATCAACAATGAAGACTCACTAATGTGCTTGTATTGTTTACTGAAGTGCCTTGTTATGTACAATGTTTTAAGTTTTTCCTTCTTTAGCCAATATATAAAGGTTCATAGGACTTCTTTCCCTTGAACATGCCACATAAAGTTGTCCATGTGAGAAACAGGCTGTATCCAAATTGATTCCAACAATTTTCAATGATTGTCTAAACGGTCTGGATGATAACAGACATATAAGGCCGAATCTGCAATTTGTCTCTTCTAATTGAAATTGTTTTACAATCAATTAAAGTTTAAATATTTTACCTTTATAAATAAATATTATAAGTTAAATATCATAGCTATATTTGGTCTATACTTTAGCTTCGATTTTGATAACTTAATTAAATTAGTTTTTTGATTATGTACGTTTAAAAAAAAATCCTATTTCTTTTTTACGAAAAAATTGTAACACCAACACGTTAGCTACGATGTTGCGAAACAAATGACATGTAGTTCATTAATCAAGTCAAGTCAAGTCAGGGAGCATGCACTGGTACAGTGTGTTGTCGCACCCACCACACAACGAAACAACTCTTGATCCCGGTTGGCAACCCCCCAGGCAACCAGAGAGATGAATGTCACTGCCAAGGTAAGTAAATCTCTCGACAAGGTCGACGCTCTCTCTGCAAACAGACACACTGCTGATGGCTGTGCCCAAGAGGTCATTAAAGGTCTGCACCTTGGTTTTTATCCAGGACACTCGCAAGTCCAGAGACTCATACTCCTCACTTAGTCTCTCGAGTGCCCTGATCAGAGCTTCCATTGACTCTGCGAAGATCACAGCATTGTCAGCAAAGTCAAGATCCGTGAATCTTTCTTCTCCAACAGATGCCCTACAGCCGCTGGACCCCACGACCTTGCCCAACACCCAGTCCATACAAGCATTGAACAGAGTAGGAGCAAGAACACAACCCTGACGAACCCCGCCTCACACGGTGACCGAGCTGCAGGCTATGGACGTATATATGTACGTAAGTAGGATTCAGTTAGCGATGAGAACCCGCGTACCAAATTTCTTGAAGATGGGCCCATAAGTAACAAGGACCGTTGGAAAGTTCAATATGGCGGCTGACAGTGACGTCATACCACCAAAATAAGTGCGTGCATCGGTTTCGGCCGCCTACCAAATTTCGTGAAAATTTGGTCAGCCTTCTACCTACACGGGAAGTTGGAGAATTAGCGACGTTGGAAAGTTCAATATGGCGGCCGACAGTGGCGTCATACAACCGAAATAAGTATGTACATCGGTTTTGTTTAGCGCAGGGAAGCCGCCTACCAAATTTCGTGAAGATAGGGCCATAAATAAGAAAGTTCAAAATGGCGGACGTTGTCGACCGTTATTACCGTTACACGTAAAATTTCGAAATGAAACCTGCTTAACTTTTGTAAGTAAGCTGTAAGGAATGAGCCTGCCAAATTTCAGCCTTCTCCCTACAAGGGAAGTTGGAGAATTAGTGAGTGAGTGAGTGAGTGAGTAAGTCAGTGAGGGCTTTGCCTTTTATTATTATAGATTATTTAATGGAGGGCAAGGCAAGGCTATATTAGGGTTTGTTTTGATGACACTTATTATTAAATTAAGTGATTTTAATTTGAAATGGTGTTATTTGAACAAACATGGGAGTCCTTTGTAGTTCCTAAGAATGCTGAAAAAAACATTTTTCCATTTAAATTAATTATAATTAGGCGTTCAAGTTACAAAAATTCAGCCTAAATAGGGGGACTTTAAGAAGGCAGCACAACGCTTCTGTTAGTACCTACCCCACTGAATTTGGATTCAGTCATTAAGATGTCCGCTCATGCTGAATGTCACTGCTTTAAGTTGCAGTTACTTGGCTCATACGTTGGTGACTATATTTCAACTCAGACACAAAAAGATGTTAGCCTGAATTATTTTAACTTTGCAACTTTGTCTAAATATTAAACAGGGAGAGATCCTGCATTTACTTTTGGTACTTAAATACACTTAATATCAGATACTTTTCAAACTTCTACTTTAGTAGTTTTCTAATGGGCAACTTTTATTTTATCTTAAGTCACTTTTCAGAAAGGTATCTCCATTTTTACTGAAGTATAGCTGTTTGGTACTTTATACAACACTGCAATTTGTCATGAAAATGTCTTAAGTGCTGGCAAAATGGTGAATGTTGAAAAATTTTGAAGGAGACAATGGACATAAATGCATCCATAAAGGATATTATTTAAAAGAATACTTTACTGAAATGCTAAGCCCTAATGGATATATACAATGGTGTTTATAGATAATCACATATTGCTCTGTATAGACTGTGTAGCCTTTGGCTTACCCCTGAATTTCTCTTTGCTGTCTGTCTTCTCCTCTATTCATTTTATTAAACATTTAAATCTCATACTCAGACTTTGAAGCTCTTGGCTTTACATTTTTTTATTTGAGAAACTTCTGGTTATTCATTCAGTTTGACATTATAACATTAAGTACACTCCATTTTATTTAAAAAAAAAAAGTAGATTAGCATTTGTGGAACATTCATCTGCCTGTATACTGTAGGTCACAGAGTTCATGGAATTTGACAGTACACACAAAACATTAAAGTAACCAAACATGTGAACCAAAAATGCCCCTCTTCCTTTTTGTGTAATATAAATCAAATTACAATTTCATAGTAGAAAGTGGAGAACTGTGGCAAAACATACTATTGCGTAAGCTTCAGAATTTTTAAGTCTAAGGGAGGATTTTAAACATTGCAGTCAAATAAAGAGAACTTAATGGGACTATAAAAAAGTAAGAGAGACTTCAGTTATGACCAACATAGAGCCACCACAGAGCATTGTGCAATTTTCAATCTGATCATCCAAAGCACACATTCATTATAGATTTAGATGTTGAAATTGACTTCAAGATCCCTTTAAACATTAAATTGTACAAATCAAATTCAGCTTATTAAGATTACATTGAGGTTTCTGAGCACATTTTTTGGAACCATTCTAGATATACATATACATATATACATATACACTCAGTAATTTACTGTATGAGGATCTTGGATTAGAACTGCTAGAGTCAGCTGAGGTGGTTTGAACAAGTAGTAAGAATGCTGCTTTAATGGAAATTTATAAGGAATGGCTCACGGGGAGAAGACCTGGAGCAGAACCAGGGCACACTGAAGATTTTATAGGTCTATAGGCTGACCTGGTAGCATCTGGAAATTCCCTGACAGATGTTGGAACAGGTTGCCAAGGATATTGTGGCCTGGCCGTCTCAGCACAGCATATGACCATCACCAGATTAAATGGAATGAAAATGATGATGACAACAATGAAATATTCATTAAGTCAGTCAGAAAACCAGAAGAACTAGTGACATATCAGCATCATGTTGGGAATAAAAACACCTAGTGTGACCTTTTTATGAGAATAACTCATAACACTTTAAATAGTAAGTTTGACAAACTGACTGAAGTTTAGCTTTATTGTACTAGTAAACATAAAAGTAACTTACAATACTTTTCTTAAAAAGTTTACAACAATGTGTATTATTTATTTCTCCTTTTCTATTTGAGAAAGTTTAACAAAAGAGCAGCACAGCGCAATACATTAGACATTAGATTATTATGAAAGGTACACAGGGGGGACTGTGAATAGTCTTAATAAATGTTTAAACTTCTCTCCTCACCTTATTGCACATCCAACCTGACAGATGAACTCAGACAGGCTTCACTATAATGATTCCACTCTGAAGAAAAGATATGAAATGATTTAAAAGCATCTCTAAAGGGGAGTGTTTTTTTTCTAAGAATGTACAATACACATAAATGAATGCTAGAATTAGTACAGCATCTTTTTACAAATTACTGTATATGCAATATTTATGGCTTCTGAGCATGTATACATACATATTTACATTCAGGATATATGTGTGTATATATATATATATATTTTTTTTTCCTACCAGTCAAAACTTTTAGAAATGTAATCAATTGAAATGCAATGAATGACATAAAATGTTGAAAAGGTAAGCAGAAAACTGCAAAAGCTTTAACTGTAAAGTTTAGGTTAGCAAAACTGAAAAAAGGAAATATCAGAATATTACAAATACATTGAGTTTAACAGCATTTATTTATGTAGCACATTTTCAGGCAAAAAAATGTAAGTAAAAATGTAAAGAAATAAAAGAAGTTAATCTAAACAATCTTAAAAACAAATACATTTCAAGTAGAAGAGTAGCATCTTTATATCCAGTGTCATGATGTAAGTCTGTAAGGATGAGTCTGGTGATAAGGTCAGATGGCCAGGAGGAGAGCAAAAAGAAAAAAAAAAAACTCCAGTTAAGCTGGAGAAAAAAAAAAAATAAAATCTGCAGGGGTTCTTTTGTCCAGTCAGCAGTAGTCCACACCACTATTTCAAGGCCCTGCTTTGTCCTTTAAGGAATGGCTTTCTTACTTTCACTTGCCCTGTCAAACCTGCAGCACAAAGTCTCCACTTCATAGTAGAAACTCAGACTTATTTTTTTGACCCCTGTTAAGCTGTGTATGAAGCTGTTGTGCTGTGAAGCACCTATCACACAAGCTAGTGGCCCTCCGAAACTTGTTTTCTGTTTGGTTGGTAACTTTGGGTCTGCCAGATCTCTTCCTATTAGACTTTCTTCCAGTTTCAAAATTTCTCCAAATGAAAAACCTACACTTCTCAGGTTAATACTTTTCTGTCTCATTTCATTTGTTAATTGTTGTTTTCTTACTATTATCATTGGAATATTGTCCAAGTAGTACTTCAGAGGGCGTAGTAACGCAGTCTGCTCCAACATTGCTTTAAGACAGAAAGACATTTTTTAAGTAATCAACAGATGTTGGGACACCTGTGCAAATTGTTTGCTTAAATTTGCAAGGCTTAATTTAATTTAATTGCTGCAGAACATCTGTAGGTTGTAACCAATTAGCTGTTCCCTGAAGAAGGCCCATTTGTAACATTTTCCTTTTTTTAGTTTTTGCTAACCTAAACTAAATTTAAACCTCTAACAGTTTACTGCTTACCTTTTCATCATTTTAGATCATTTATTGCGTTTCAACTAATTAAATCTGAAGAAAAACTGGAAAAACAGACGTTGTAAAACCTTTGACTGGTATGCAGTATATCTATACATGTGCTGGATGCTACTAAGTAAAAATCCTGCTTTCAATTTTAAAAACTAGTTGCTACAGGATATTGATATTAGACACTTCACATGGCACATTTGTATGTGTATAAATAAATATACAGGTACAGGTTATGGGAAATAGAATGCTACCCAAGGAAATTAGATACCAGCCAAGAACTAACAATGAATGGAATTCCAGGCCATTTCATGATGCCCTCATCCACGCCCCCATACTCACATAAAGCAAGCTAATTTACAATCACTGTCTAATCTGTCAGGCATATATTGTGGAAGGTGATTGAAACCAGAAGTACCTCGAGGAACCCACAAAGGCTGAGAGTGAAAGAGAATATGCATAATCCATGCCGTGGACCTGGGTAGCACCAGCATTTTGTCTGCACTATTGTAACACCAATTGCTGCTCATTTTACTTTCACTTGTTAAAAATATTGTGACGCCAAAGCTGTAATGCCAAGGACTTATCTGATATGATTACACCTTTTGATGAGCTTCTGTTTAACAATAAGAATTCATAATTTTAATATGAAGAATGAAAACAAGCAATGGCTAACAGTGTGAGAAACTGAATTCAGTTTGCATATTTTCTCCAAATCTCCTTTGATTTGGTTTAAAATATTTTTGTGCAGTTATTTTTACACCTAAAAAATCTAAAGGAGTACAGTTTTGATGCATGTACACCTTTTAAACTGTTACTGTTTCATATATTCCTTTTATTTTACATTGTGAAGCATCATTTTTGTGTGACAACTTGCTCAAATAATTTATAGTAGCCAAAGAGTCATTTTCAAAAATAGTCTCTAAGAATTGATAAATTTCACATTGAGAATAACCCAAAGGTATGAAAGATCGGTCAGCAAGATTTTTCCATTAGTATCCCTGTCAGCTAGTGCAAGGTTTATTCTTCGCCAGCATTCCTGTGGTGGCTGCACTAGCATATCAAGAACATCACCTGGACAATAACAAGCCAACCTATGGGAAATGAATAGCCACCTCTCGCCTAAGTTCTTTTGTCTGTGCTTTTAACATTTTTTTTCATAATGTATGTGTTATATTTTTTGGTTATAATTTTAAGTGTATTTTTAGTCAGTCTTTATTATATTTTATTTTCAGGTTTACAGTAACATCAGCTTAAAAAGCGCCCCTCTAACCACCAACTATAAAATTTGAAATTTCTTACCTACACAAATTTGCATTACAATTGCCTTCTCTCTCAGTTGGGCTTAATGGCACATCCGTGCATATTATGAACATGCATATTTTATTCCAGACTCATAAAAAGCTCACCAAACTTGGGTATAATGAAGAAACCAACCACAGACAGGGCATTAGTCCATTAGAGGACACACCCATACACATACAAACAGGCAGATGTTGACATATAAATAAACTTTACATGCCTACCTTTGAGAGAAAAGCAGAATATGTGCACAAAACCCATATCTATTAGTCTCAAAATGGGACAAGGCTTCCTTGCAGAAAAGAATAGTGACAAGCATCAATAGGTAAAGGTGTGCCGCTGCCCCGTGAGAACAATTAAACCCTGGGTTGCTGCACAATCAGAAAACTGCTGGAGCAAAGCAGTTTGATATCAAAAATCCTTCGCTCATCCTTTTATATGACCCCTCACCACATGTCCCAGCTCAGCATTAAACTATAAGCAATACCACAAATAAAGAAGAGGGAAAAAATATACACATATACATTTTAAATATAGACAAAAACAAACAAACTAGTACATAACATAGCATCAAAACCACCTTTCCCAGTTTAGGGGCGAGATGCTGTTGTTTAAGAGAAACTGGTTTTCCAAATAAGTTTACTGTCTTTACTGTTCTTGAGCAAAGTGAAAGCCTCCCGGAATATGCCAGCCACCGAGCCGATAACAAAAAATTTCAGTCCTAGCGGTCCAAAGAATTGTCAGCGAAACCAAAAAAAAAGTCCGTCTTCAAAGACCCGTCTCCATTGTGTTCACTGAGTGAGCAAAAAAAACTTTTTCCAGCAGGTGTATTTCTTGGCGCTACCACGTCGCTTCCCTTTGCTCCACCACACAATGTCTGTCTCTCTCCCCTTCTCTTCCGGTTTTAAAGTCTTCAGCACCAACCGTCCTGTCCGTGTTACGACCTCCTCCTTTAAAGTATATTTACAGCATCCACTTTTCTTGAAATGCACCCTAAGGAGCTGCAAACTGCCAACAGGACCCGTTACAAAGGAAGTGAAACATCAAAAAAGAGGAGTTAAAACAACTTATGGAAGAGATGGAAAAAATAAAGAGGTGTTATTTTCCAAGATTTGCCGATGTAGATGGGATTCAAGAGGCTTGGAGCATGACTATGCCTATGCCTGAGTTTTTGCATCTCCTTCTGCTGGAAATTGTATGTAGCTGCATGCATGGCACAATAGTTATGTGCTCACTGCATGCACAGATTATGGACAGGCTTGCTGAGGCCATTTGCAGTTCCTGCTGCCTGCAAGAATCCACATGGTGATGTGGAAACAGGAGAGTATTAGAAGGTGCACAGTGGGACTAAAGGTCCTGAAGATTCTGATGTGTTCCTTTTTCCAATTTGTCCTGCACCAGATCAAGAAGGGTCATTGTTTCACCTGTGGACAGCCTATATTTCTCTATTAATTGTTGGTTATTAATATGATCGAAGGGGTTCATGTCCACACACAAAACAACATTTAGGCCAGCAACTTAGCTTCTTTGGTTGCACTGTCCCAAAAGACAGCTCAGGTTAAGTTGCACAGTTCTCTGAACAGTTGCTATTGTCGTTTCTGGTATTAAGGGGTGATTCACCTTCTGACTCTTAAAGGATGTGGCTGATTACAGTGAGTTAGTGAGTTTGATTGGTTAACTCATTATCCACTTTAATTGTCCACAGGTATTAAATCTGTGAAAAGCACCCTTTGTGCTACTTTATTTATTGCAAGATTGACCTACTATCCATCCATCCATCCATTATCCAACCCGCTATATCCTAACCACAGGGTCACGGGGGTCTGCTAGAGCCAATCCCAGCTAACACAGGGCACAAAGCAGGAAACAAACCCTGGAAAGGACAGCAGCCCACCGCAGTGACCTACTATTATTATTATTATTATTGTGTGTCCAAATAAGAGTGTCAGTATGTTTATTTTGACCTGTTTCTCTGTGATGGAATTCCAGCCAAAAGTCAAAAAAAGAACAACCTTGAAAGTAACAAGTGGGTCTGTGCATACTAGTTTAGTTACAAATAGTTTTGGGAAACAGTCACTAATTAACAAACAATCTTACATACAAGGTAACTAATTGTTTACCATTTTGAAGTTTTCAGGAAACACACCCCTGTTAAATTAGCTGATTTTTTTGAAGGCTATGTTTCAATAATATAAAAAAGAAAATATACTACCAAAACTACTGTGAGGAAAAAAAATACAAACCCCTTACAGTGTGTAGGCCAATTTCTTTACTGAAGAATGATGCCAAGATTTTGGCAAAAGGTTCATTTAAAAGAATCAAAAGAGAGAGAGAAAGAGAGAGGTTGTGCTTTTCTATCATATCAAAAGATCTGCCTGGTTTTGCTAATGGTAGACATTTGACTATCACAGGTATGAAATGGAAGTTGAAATTGATATCAGACATAAATGTTGTACTGATTGTATCCTTGATTGACTTCTGTGATATTCACTGTGCATTAATTAAATACATAAATAAAATAATTAAACAGATTAAAGACAATGCCTTTTACATTGGGAAATCATCTTCGCTGTCCAGGTACTGAAAATGCCCTTTATAGGTTTAGTGGGCTGTGGGAGTACTTGTTTTTGATTGGTCTGATATCTTTTCCTTCTTTTACAGCATATGCATATGTGCAGGCAGAAATATTATACAGACATTTTATACTTTAATGAGGTTTATGCACTTGAATGCAGGAACTGAGTGCATTGCACCATGACAATGTAAATCCAGCATCACATTTCTGTGACAAGGGATAGTATTAGAGAGAATAACATTTAGATATTTTTTAATATGACTGCTGCTTCTCACAGACTATCATTTGCATTTGACCATTTCTTGTGAATACACACTAAGTAAAAGTGAAACATGTCAAACAAGTACCCCTTTCTAACAGATGCAAATTGAGTTAGATTTGTTTCAGTGTAATTACATTCTCCATTAACTGCTGATACAAGGAAACAATAAAATCCATTAAAGAACACGTACACTTCCAAAGGAATTACGCTGAGTTAGGGGCCTCTCCTTGTAATTACCATGGTCCACAAGGTAATTACATTCTCCGACAGCCGTTGTTACAGGCTAACAATGAATCATTTCAAAATAGAGCTAAGAAGTAAATTGTTGAATTAGCAGTTAAAATGTAACTAGAGATATCTATGCGAATAAGATGTCCAATTGATTTTAATTCAGTTTATTTTTAGCAATGTGCCCTTTTGAGATAGAGATGGCAGAGTGCTTTTCAATATTAAAGGAAACAGCAATATCCAGTGGAAAAAGTTGTACAGAAAATAATAATGAAGAAATAGAAGGGGCATATGCCAAAAAAAATCCACTGAATGATATAGAGTTAGGAATAACTTACTTTGGATTTAAACAAATAAGTTTTGCCACTTGTCACTTTCTTCAGCTACAAGCAGGGGTTGATCATGCAGTCCAGCTTGGGCAGTCTCATCAGCCAGAATTGATTCATAAAAAGTTAAAAGTTATTGGACTTGTAAATCTTCACAACTGAAATACAGCAGGTTCAGATAATGGGTGAATTGATATTTTGTGTATACAGTGAAAATTCACAGGGTGTAGTTTGGACAGTTTATTCTTTCTTGGTATTTTTCTTACAGTTTTCTTATTGATATTTAAACTTCCTTTCAAGGTTTTTCTTGTCACTTTATTCTTTTTTTTTACCTGTTAGTGACAGTAAATAATAACTTTGTATCAACTGTGTAAAAATCTTATTTTTTTCATAATTTATGAATTTTTATTTTTTGCGGTGGGCTGGCGCCCTGCCCGGGATTTGTTCCTGCCTTGTGCCCTGTGTTGGATGGGATTGGCTCCAGCAGACCCCCGTGACCCTGTGTTAGGATATAGCGGGTTGGACAATGACTGACTGACTGATTTTTATTTTAGTAAAGTTGGGGAGCCATACCATGTACCTCCCAGCATTGGAAAGGTACAGCAAGGTTCACACAGCTGTGCAGTACTAGATCAAAAAAAAAATCTCCTTGAAAAACTCACTTGATGTGACATGTAGTTAAAATAATCTGTAATATCAATCAGGAAAATATGTCACTCTAAATTTTGGTATGGGGTGGCACTACACAGCAGCCTGAAGAATCAGGAACACTTTTTGAAGCAATATAAAAGGTAGAAACTTGTGTAGTATGATCACGTTGTAGTAGATTAACATGATTGACTCAGGCTGGCCTCCTGCATCCATACACTGTAAGCCACAGTGGGGGTAAAACACAAGCCTTAATGTCTTCACATAAGGACGGCCGAGTGCAATTCTGCAAGCTCAGGAGGTGGTGAGCACAGAGATGGGAATAAATGCTGACAGCCTTTTTACAACTCACTGACAGCTTTCTTATAAATTATATCTAGACTCATAAACTTCTTGCATCTATTTTCCATTCACTTGTTTTCTAACTTGCTTGTCTGGGTCAGGATTAGGCACATTATGGGAACCAACCCTCAGTGGGCCACCAGTCCGGCACCTGGCACATTTATGCATTTGCACTCATTTGGGGCTAGTTTAGAAGTGTCAATTAACCTGACATATCCTGAATCCACAAATTCAGTGCTTTTTATTTTATTCATTGGTAATTCATCCAAGATTTTCAGATTTTACAAGTAAAGTGCCATAAACTGGAGTATTTTTAGCTTGTATGCAATAGGCAATAACAGACTCAAAACAGACCTTTAATTAGAATACAGTAACAGTCTATATCAGGGGTGCCCACACTTTTTTGGCTTGCGAGCTACTTTTAAAATGACCAGGTCAAAATGATCTACCAACATTAAAAATGCTATATATAAATATATGGCTATATTTATACATAAAATATATTTTGTTGTACCTTAGATAACTGAATAACCCTTATGGCACAATAACAATTCAATACATTTATGGTCACTACAGTATTTGGATTTAATAATCTTCATGTGGGAAAAGGCTGACTCGCATAAATAAGTAGAGCCGAATAATGCAGTCAAGGAGGTAGCACATTTCCTTATGTTTGGGTACTTTTTCTCTGTGAGTAAGTTCCAAAACTGTCCATGAGCCCAATGCTTCAGCTGAATGTCATCCTGTAGTGTCAAAATCTCATCCTCCACTGTAGAGAAGTTTTAGGTGAAACAGTGTTGCAGTTTTTGATGTGGGTGAATCACCCTCAACATCTTCCCTAAATGGATAGCACTTAAATGTAGCGATTGGGTCAAGTAAAGCTGAGTCTTGAAACCATCTGTCAAAGTCTGACAGACAATTTTCAATCTGCTATGTGTATCATATGCTGTCAAGTTGCGCACACGCCTTCCATTGCATCTCCAGCTCTGACGCGAGGTTTTGGATGTTCCCCAAATCGAGGCATTGCAGCTTTGAGGACAGATGTTGCATTTTTCATTTGAAAGCATTAACTGAGCTAATCATATTGACCATGGTTTTGTCTTTTATTTGCAGCTGTAAATTAAGCTCATTCAACATGTTGGTCAGATCGTTATTAAGTCGCTTGTATTTTGCATGTTTAATGACAAGGAGAAACTCCTTTTTTCCCAGCCAGGGGTCTCGAAATCTCAGTAGGGATTTCTCTTCTTGGAAGGACTTCTTATGCTTAATGATCGAGTGATTCACCCAGAACAATGCTTCGGTGTGTTTGCCTTTGCTTTTGAATTCAGCCAAGTGAAAAATGACGGCTGTCCGATTAACTGCGATTTTAGTCTCCTTTCCTTTCTCTTTCTCAGATCGTTTTTTCGGAAGGAAGTCAGTTTTGTAGTTTTTATGAACAGTTCGAAAGTGCCTTTCCACATTTTCCTTATTTGGAACAGCAATAATAGATTGACAGATCAGACAAACGCACTTCAATTGTGACATTGTGAGAAAAAAAAATCCTCCTCCAGTTCCACATCCAACCCATACCTTACCAACAAAATTTTTTTTAATCCCTTCTTTAGTTGATATAAATTGGAAGGCTAACTAGATCACTTAGATAGCCGGAGTTTTGCAGTAGCTCGAGCGTTTGATCGTGCAAGCGGGATGACCAGTGTGTTAGAAGAAAGGAGATCTCACACTGGCCGCCCTGTATGTCAGTCAAGTGGCAAATGCCATAGGAAGGATATATGATAGACTAACATTTAAAAAAAAATTGAATGCAACGCGATTTACCTGCACTACCTTTCTGATCTACCGGTCGATCACAATTGACATATTGGGCACCCCTGGTCTATATGAAAGCACACCAGAGCCACCTCTGTCTTATAAAACTGAGTAATGTTAATATTAATTCTAACATCGTGAATCTTTTCCACAGACATTATGCTGTACCCAACTTGTGCTATTTGCTCAGAGGTTAAAGATACAAAAGATAAATAGCAAGTGGTTAATTTATTACAAAAACCGTTGGCGTTCTTAGTAAGATTATTTAATATATAGCTATAGGCCAATACAATAATGACTGTTAATTTTTTTGTGATCAAGTTTTTATTAGAGAAATGAAAATAACAAATAAACATGGCAAACTACAGTAAAATATGTTATATTAGGACATTAAAACACCCACCACATGGTAGCTACCATGATCTCCTAATTTAAAGGGAAGAAAGGAAGACAACACTCAACACCACTACATGAACAATGGATTCCATATCTCCTCTGTTTGGCTATGGGCAAGAGTTGGATGTAAAAGATGTGCAGCATGTTTATGCTGGATTTACTTTCATTTTACTCAACACAGACAATACTTTACCATGTGATTCTATGTATATTGCTATATTTAACAGCGAAAACCACAGTTCTGATGACCTAGGGGACCTGGTATCCTCTCCATTCCACTGTATCACAAGTATGTGTTGGACAAATCTAATAAGAAGCAGATTGCATAATTTTATTGTTGAACTCAAATGCTCCCAATATCCCTTGTGTCACTTTAATGGGCAGAAATATTAGCTTGGCACTGCAAAATGTCACCAAGTGCCACAGCAAGACAGCACAAAATGTATGATTCTATATGTTTGTTGATTGTTGTGTTTATGTGATGTCTTGTTGGTTTTTCATACCCTTATTGAAAAACAAGCTGACTCTCATGTAACAATAAAATTTGAATTGAACTGAAATTAGTGCAATATTTGCATTGTGGTAACATGCTTTTTAATTATTTGTGGACAGGGAGCAAATAAAGGCATTATAGCAGAGCTATGCAGAACCATAAATCACAAAGGGCAAATAAAGATTTGGAGATAGATGAGACTGAGCCAATAACCTGTTGCAAATCAAATATCTAAAATGTGTTTTGTTACAATTCAGTTGTACTGTATGTATTTGTAACTTCTGATGGGCTCTAGATTAAAGAAACAATGCCTTCTCAAATTTGTTTGCACTTCATTGCCAAGTATATTAACACTTTTCAGCATCAAGTTCAAAGTTCCTTTTCTTTTATATGATTATCTAATTTACTTCCTGCTGGTTTTGTTGCCTGTTTATTCCAGACTCCTGAAGAGCTAGAGGATGATTCAGACTTTGAACAGGAAGATTATGACGCACGTAGCAGAACAAGTGTCCAAACAGAGGATGATCAACTCATTGCTGGACAAAGCGCAAGAGTGAGTCCAATATTGCTCTTACAAGTCTCTCAACATCATAATATCTTGTGGCCATTCATTAATTTTATTAAAAAGAAACATAAGCATTCTTTACCTGTTTAAAATTGAGTCCCTGCTGGATAAATACTCTGTGCTACCACATTAAAATACAAAATTGAACTCGGCCCTTGCAAGGAAATGAAACACCACATTATTTCTAAACTATATGCTCTTTTATCTCTTGGGAATATATTCCAATGGAAAAAAAATATTGGATCAGATATATGCTTTCATAGCCTGAAGAGAGCAATCCAAAAGTAATCTCCTGCATCTGGATATCATATTTTTCAGATATGAGGAGTAGTTTATAAAGTGTAAAAACCATTAAGATATGCAATGTAAACCTACTAAATGTTTAGTGTCCATTATAGATTTACTCAGTTGTAATAACTGTTGTTGGAGAACCTTAATATTAGTTCCAGTTTTATTCATCTCACTTAAATTAATGCTTATTTAATAGGAGCAATGTTTCCACTAGCAGAGTTTTACATTAGTGTAATATTTTATAAGAAATACTCATTCTCTCAAACTTATGAAGGATAGAAGAAAAAATGCTGTCCATAGTCATAGACTGGCTAGACAAAGGGAAAGTAAGTTTCTTTTCTTCCTTTCTCTACAATTGAAACAAATTAAAGTAATTTCAAAATACTTTCTCCATATGAAAACCTTGAAAACTGTTTAATCCTCACAAGCACTGAAAAGCTGTTTGGCGTATTGGCATGCGGTGTACAGGAAGGATTTGAAGCAGTATTAAACACCAGAG
Source organism: Polypterus bichir lapradei (assembly GCA_026402145.1). Taxonomy (NCBI): domain Eukaryota; kingdom Metazoa; phylum Chordata; class Cladistia; order Polypteriformes; family Polypteridae; genus Polypterus; species Polypterus bichir. Next base: position 62,933,391 of record JANRMT010062807.1, on the reverse strand, counting down.
GCCTGCTTTTGTTGTTATCAGTGTGCGGGAGGGGATTTATGGATAAGTCATTTCTGAAAACCCTATCTAGCACCTGATTCTTTCTTACTTTTTGACATGCCAATCAAGTCCTATTCAGCATAAGGCCACAACAGTTTTTTTTTTCCTTTATAAATGTAGAGTGTTGTTGCCTGGTGAACTTTTTACATGATTTTTGATTGAATTGCTATGCTTGTATAGGAGAAAAGAGTACTTAGCAATGGCTAAATCCAAACTGGAGAAAATCTTATCTTACCTTACAAAATAGGCACGTGTCCGATCCTCAGTGCTGCCTGAATGCATTGATATTGAACAATCAATAATGAAAGAAAGTCTTCTTAATCCTTCTGTGACCCAGCCATATAAATGTACAGTATACTGTACCTTTGTAAGCAAAGTACATTGCATTTTAAAAATAGAGACCTTTGAAATAGGTGCTATATAAAATGACAGAAAATGTGTGGCTTTGTCTCATTAAACTGTAAAAAGGGATTAAAAAATGACCCTTTGACATCTGCAGTGTTAGATCAGAAAAAAAATTAACAGCCATCTAGCTGTTTCCTAAAATGTGTCACCCAGTATTGTGTCTTGAATTTACAGTGGGTACAAGGCAGAAAGCATTCCAAGACAGATGGCCTTTTCACTTAATTTAGCCAATTAATTTCACAATCTCATGTTTGGGAGAGTGTACAAAATCTAAACTGGAATTAAATTTCTATCCATTCGGAGACAGCCTTCCTTATTTACAGTGATACCTTGAGATACGAGTTTAATTCATTCCGTGACCAAGCTCGTAAGTCAAAATGCTCGTATCTCAAATCAATTTTCCCCATTGAAATTAATTGAAATGAGATTAATTCGTGCCATCCCCCAAAAAACCACCCCAGTTTTTTGTTAAATGTTTTCAACATAAGAAAAATGTATTTATAATGAACAAACATTGTATACAAAAAAAATAAAACCTAATACATAAAAGAGAATCTAACGAAATAAACAGATGTTGGCGAAGGCGATTAGCGTATTGTAATGTTTTTTTCTTTCACTTCACTTTTGCTTAACTTAATTTTCTTCTTTACTAGTTTTTTTCTTTTTTACCACGCTTTTGTCACTTTCATTCGCAGGGAGTTTCAATAGAAATCTGTCTAAGGATCTTTGTTTAGTCCTCCGCTTTAGAATGTTTCTGAAATTAGTTAGGCAAGTGTCATTAAATAACACCGCTGCACGATCAGTTGAAACTTTTTCAGGGTTTCTTTTCAATAAAGTCAAGTGTTAGGCAAGTGTCATTAAATAGCACCACTGCACGATCAGTTGTAAGTTTTTCAGGGTTCCTTTTCAATAAAGTCAAGTGATATGCAAGTGTCATTAAATAGCGCCTCTGCACGATCAGTTGCAATTTTTTCAGGATTTATTTTCAATAAAGTCAAGTGTTAGGCAAGTGTCATTAAATAGCGCCGCTCACATGATCAGTTGCAACTTTTTCAGGGTTTCTTTTCAATAAAGTCAAGTGTTAGGCAAGTGTCATTAAATTGCGCCGCTGCACATTCAGTTGTAACTTTTTCAGGGTGTTTCTTTTCTTTAAAGTTCAAAATTTTTTCCCACATTGCAAACACTTCCTTTATCTCACTTTAAGAGATAACCTCCTCTGCGATACTGATCTCCTGCAGAACCTCCGTACGTTGCTGCCTCTGTAGTTCTGTCAACTCCTCTGTCGTCAGTTCCTCGGAATATGCGGCGACAAGCTCTTTGATGGCTCATATTTCGAATTTTGACTTGTAACTCAAGGCAAAAAATCGACCAAGTGACGGCTCATATCTCAAAAAACTTGTACATTGGGGTACTCGTATCTTAAGGTACCACTGTATTTGCAAATTTACTGCAAAATATTAAAGTTTGCTTTTCTTGGTTGTATTATTGATTGATTCTTGATGGTTTGGGGATATGTAACTGGTTTATTTAATCCAATCTGAGCAATCACAACAGCTGGTATAAGTGTGTCCCATACTGTAAAAGAAATTAGAGAGAATGGGAATGAATCACTTCAGATTGTTACTAAAATGCGAATGAGTTGGTGGAGTAGACAAAACAATAGCAGAGCAGAGCAGTAAAATTACCACCTGAAATAACATGAACAGAATAGTATTTAACATGATCTGAAAGTTCTGCTTCTTACATGACAAGTAATGTACAGACAAAGATGTGGACATAGCAGTGATAGAGCAGGGCGAGAAGTGCATAGAATAAATGCTGTGAACTGACCCCGTTCTCACTTCTAAAGGAGTGTTTCTGATATTTTAGACTAAAGTTTACAAAAGCTGTGTGAGCAATATTACATTCTGTGGGAGTGAGACATGACTGATGTAAGCATAGCATGAAGCAAAGCTGGAATAAAACAGATTTAAGAATGATCAAATGGATGGGTGGAGGGTCACAGATTGAGAGGAAGGCGAATACTAAGTTAAAAGAAAGACTGGGAGAGGAAGGCCATAGGTGTTGTGCTAAGAAGAAAAAGACTATGGGGGGTTAGGAAATGTAGAGCAAAAAGTAGAGAATGACTAGTTTAAGAGGTGCATGAGTACGTAGAGCAGATGAGGCTAAATTATGGTTGGGTTAGGGGTTATGTTAGGCTAGGGTTGATGTCAGATAATAAAAAAAGAGTAGGTCTCACCTCAAAGGATGTCCACGTCTGTTTAACGTGGAGGAAGAAAATTTCAGGGGCACCAGGTAACCTGGGAAAACCCAGAAAACTGATGTGATGATGATGATGATGTTGAGAATACTGGCAAGATTTACAAAAACTGAAACCAAATCAAAAAATGCTTTCAAGGTTTTTCCATCTTTTCCAAATGCCTAAATTAATTATTCTAACAAAGGGTTAATAGAGTGAACTTTTATTTTAAAGTTTATTTTTATAGATTTTAGACCTCTTCCATTTTGCTCTAATTTTCTGTATGTTCAGTGCATGCTCCCAGCTTCACACTGTTCCATTCCATTTGAGTTAATGTGGTGCTGAGATGTCACCTGTTGCACAGCGGGTCCTAATTTGGGATCTTGAGGTGGTTCATTGTGTGGTAGGTGTGGAAATGCCATATCAGTATATGATGCCAACTTCCACCTCCTCCTTATGTGAATTCATTATTAAGCCTTGTACTGGTTTTATAAATGTAGGAAATGATTGGTTACAGTAGAGCCCAGTTTGATTTACCTGAGAACTTGTTTAATATCTAACAACAAGTCTCCCAGTGCAAGCAGTTTAACATACATGGCCATTTTGTGGCCTCTGTGAGTTCTTATCTGTCACTTTAATAAGACTTTTTACAATAACTTCAAATATCCAGCAGCATCATTAAGTCAATGAATTACTGATAGTTGTGTTTAGTTCAGTAGTAAAGTTAACTTTATTTATACTCCAGAATAGAATTTGTTTTATGGAGTTTGGCATCCACAGAAATTATAAAAGTGGTTGCAGTAGAGTTTAAGAATTACTTCTACAAAATGTTCAATCTGGTATCAACTGAAAACATGTAAGGCACTCTGCCTGAGGTTGACAAAGAGTCCCATGTACATGGGTTCCCAAAAGTGAGCTAAAATAATACAAAAAAAGTTACTTTAACTGGATTATGGCTTTTTAACTTGGTACCTTGTACAGTATAGATTAATAGGAAAGTATTTTAGGACATTCCAGTCTGGCTTACATAACATGCTTTTAATGAAATGTATGCATTAAATAGACAAGGTGGTGCATGGTGGGGTTCCTGTATGTGAAAATCTGAGAGCAGATGAATAGTAGTTTAATGTGACATACTACTTTTTGTTCCCAGGTACGGCCATGATGAATGAAACAGGGGTTCTCCTGTAGTTCTTGCACACTATTGAGAAATCCAGTGTAGGTTAAAGCACTTAATGCAGAAAACACTCAACAGTATCCTGACAAGGAAATGTGGATTTTCAATGTGCATGTAAATGTTGTGGAGACAGACCTACATCCGTCTTCACAAGACTTTCTGCCTGTACACTTACTTCATTGGGTCAAGGAATATGCTCACTAATATTGACATGAGTAAGCATCAGGAATGCCAAGCTTTCAGCCATAACTCCACTGGTTGGGGGGTTATTTAATTTGCCTGCATGGCTGGTTTTTGAAACTGGTCTGATTTTAGAGGTTTTTTTGATCACAGCTGAAAAATTATCATAAAATGCCAACTGGCTGTCCACAGTGTTCCTCTTAATGTATCTGGGCTTGACTATTTGTGCTTGTATAATGTTTTATTTGAATTGTCCATTTTATTTTTACTGGAAAATATTAGTTAATATTTTGCTACCCCTGTGTCCACCTTGCATTCTGGAATACCACATAAAACTATCTTTCTTTCATTTATTTTTTTATTTCTTCACTAGCTGTGTTATCCTTATAAGATGGGTTGAAATCTCAACATAGACTTCAACGTGTGTCAGTCCAGTTGTTATGTCTCTGTTATATACCAATTGGTGTAAGATTCGTAGAAGTAGTGCTAATTTTTGTAATGTGCCATCTGTTAGATAGCAGAGACATAGCAACCAGACAGACAGATAGACACATAGACACTTGACCTTTTAGTAAAGTGAGTTGGTAGCAGGCACACAACAAAGTGCTCAGATGTGCTAACAGGTAAGCTGTGCAACAGTCTATGGGCTCCAATAAATCTCTCAAGCACTTCCTTCCTTTTTATGCTGCATATCTCATTTTGTCTGTAATGAGTGGGATTCATTTTCTAATTTCTCTGTACAATGATTTGATGCTTTTGAAAGAACAGCTTTCTCTGCTGTTAAAGCTATCTAACGTGCATTAGTGTTATATGCACTTGACCAGATTTGAGAGCTAAGTAACATAGGCCTATGGAATATCAGAAAGCAGCCCAAACCTTGTTTAATTTAAAAATGTTCCCTTCTAGAGTGGGATACCTGTTACCTTCTGATTCATTAGTCAATGACTAGTTCATTTTTAAGACTTAGTAGCCTCATCTCAATAAAACAAAACATTCAAGCCTTTTGATATTCTTGCAGGAAATGAGCAAAGGCATTGTGTCAATTTTACTTCTCATCGACCATACACTCCCGAAAATGAATAATAAATGAATGGACATTTTTCTTATACAAATTAACTTTTTTTCTGTAGACTCCCTCTAAACGCAATGCCATACACAAATATTTAATGCTGAGCTCACTTTGACTGATCTATTGTCTGATATCTAGTAAATCTGCCTATGAATGTTAGATGACCTCTAAAATTCATTTAGTTCTTTTCAAACAAATGGAAACTTCAGGACTGCAAATAATAAACACTGGCTGATGTTACTAATATTTATTATGAGGTGAATCCACCATTTATCACAGAGTAAATAATAAAGTAATCCTTTTGTCAACCCCTGGTTCCAGTTTTGAAGCACCACTTTTCGTTATTTTTCGTTATATCAGTGTATAAACATGCATCATCCACTTTCTAGCTTAATTATGTATAGTTGCCAAAATTTCTAGGCTTCTTGTTTGCTTATTTTGTTCACGGCCGAATTTCTACATTTGTGCTGTTGGTAATTTGCATGAGTTGTATTTGAAAATCTATCCATATCAATCCTGCTTAATCCATTTCAAGTCCAGTCAGCATCCAACGTAAGTCCATCACATTCATCCACACAACAATATTCACTTATATAGGGTAAATTTCATGTTTCCAATTAACCTAACAAGCACATCTTTGGAACTGGTGCTCAGATGAAGACCTACACAAACACAAGGAAGATGTGCAAAGTCTACACACACACAAACGCTGACTGCAAATTCAAGCTCAGGACTCAGGTACTGGGATTCAGGAGCACTCAGCAATAAACACTAATGCTTCCTTTTTAAAAGTGCCCTAAAAAATCCTTATTCAGGAAATCTTTTTCACCTCATTACACTGAATTGGATAGGGTCGATGCATTAATACAACTTTTGTTGCAAGGTTACATTTTTAAATACTGTACTACACTTATTTTTCATTACTATCCTTCATCATATGGCAGTATAGACTACTTGACTGTGTATTTCATTTTTTTTCACTACCATTCAAATTTAAAACATTAACAATGAAACACTTGTAATGAATGTGAACTCTGAGGTTTTCTGACACTTCACCTAATTAGGCCATTGCTTACCTCCTCCTTCAGTCATGCAGCACTTGCTCCAAGCATCTTATGTCTGAAGCTTAAAAGGTTATTTTGCTTTTCTGAAAAATGAACTATTTACCTTTACCTTTGCCTGCTTTATTTAGTGTTAAACAGAGCAGTGGCCCCTACAAGTGTTTTCTGGTTTTCTTGTTTGCATTATTAACACTATTTCTAATATTTACTTTCAACATGTCAGATCACACTTACTAACAATGTTTTTTTTTCTTCATTCATACAACCTCTTGAGCATTTTCAAATGTATCATACCTATTAAATAATATTTTCTCAATGGAAGTGTTTCTTAAGGCTTATAATTTTGAATAGTTTTAGTATACCTGTATATCCTTTCTGGCACACAGACTTGTGTCTATTGCTACTGAAATAGGAGTTGCCTGCCTAGCCCTTTAAAACTGGATAAACTGGAATAGAAATGGAATAGATGGAAAAACATATCCTTAAGTAAATGTAAGCCTGTGAGTATAGAGGAAAAGCATAAATCAAACATATCTTTTCTTGATGGGTTATTATAGGATTCATCTGCTCATCTCCCAAAGTCCAAAGACATGTCAAACCTGATGTGAATGTGAGGGCTGCTATTTTCTTATCCTGCACACATTACAATAGAATGGTGTCCTAAACGAATTGTGTCCACTCTTTCAAAATCCCAAAAGGAAATTACAAAGTAGGTTACATGACTGAAAATCAAACTAGTATAAAATAATATGATGTATTTTCAGGTGGATATTTGAATTCTGTTGTGTCAGTTATCTTCTGTGTCTCATGAAATCTTCATTCTGGTTTTACACTTTGATAATTTCAGGCAATAATGGCACAACTTCCGCAAGAAGAGAAAGCTAAAATTGCAGAGCAGGTGGAGAGCTTCCGGCAAGAGAAATGTAAACTGGATGCTGAAGTAGCCAAGTGGGACGACAATGGCAATGATATCATTGTGCTGGCCAAGCAGATGTGTATGATAATGATGGAAATGACTGACTTTACCAGGTATAAAAGTTTCATAAACTGAGAAGTATTTTATAGTTAGGTGGCTTTGAAATGTGGGCTTTTATGTTTTTACATAGTTTTATTTTCTTTAATAATTCTTAAGATGTACAGCAAAACTAAATATGTGATATGTTCATATGTATTTGCAGTAAATTAAATGTTGGGGCCCAAGTTTTAATTTATTAACCTGTTTGTGCATTTCTGCTTTAAATGCTTTTCTGCCATTATAAACATTAACACATAATCCAAAAAAAGTCTGTTTGAAAAAGACATTGACATAATGTGCCTGCCATGCTTACTGCTGTCACAGAAAAATTAGCAGCAGCCAAGAGGAATCAGCAGAGTGCAGTCATACATTTTCACATGCAGTTGCTAAGTTTGAGATAGCCCCAATCAGCACTCTCTTGGAAATCATTAATGTAATACCGTATTTTTGTCAAGTAAAGTAAATATCAGTGATACAAAGTTGGAGGAAAAAAATAATTCCAGATTTACTCATAAAAGTTCACCTGTCTGTTTATACCTACCACTGTTATTTAACTTTGTTTCACATGTGTGGTGAGGTGGTCTGAGGATATTCTAGCTTTCTGACTACTCCAGCCTCCTGGGTTTGTGCATCCAATAGTTACACTACAATACAATACAATTTATTTTTGTTTAGCCCAAAATCACACAAGGAGTGCCTCAATGGGCTTTAACAGACCCCCTAGCCTTGACTCTATAAGAAGACAAGGAAAAACTCCCCCCAAAAAAGCCCTTGTAGGGAAAAAAATGGAAGAAACCTTGGGAAAGGCAGTTCAAAGAGAGACCCCTTTCCAGGTAGGATGGACGTGCAGTGGGTGTCAGATAAAGGGGGTCAATACAATACACAGAACAGAACACAAGTAATCCTCAATACAATCTAATAGTGCAATAAAAATCTTAACAGTACAAAGCAGAATTCAACAGTAGATAATATTAGATAATATGATTTGGATTTGATCTGTTGTCCCTTTGGAGTTTGCATGTCCTCCCTGTGATCAGGATGGCCTTCCTCTGGATGCTCAAGTTTTCCTCCCACATCCCTAAAGACATTCCTGTTAGGTAATTGTCAATTGTAAGTTGACTTTATGTGGGTATGTGCCTAAGCTGACTCCTTGATGGACTGTTGCCCTGTTCAAAGCTGGTTCTTGCGATGCTGCCAACCCTGAATTGAATTAAACAGTTTTGAAGATGTTATCTCACATTGCGTTTATAATAACTCCACACATACAGGACTTCACCTGCAACTTTGTTTTTGTTGTTTTCTTCTGGAATTTATCCTGCTGAGGATTCATGTATTCATTTTAATGCATAAGAGGTGTTTGAAAATATTTCTAGAAAAATCACAGGAAAAATTACATTAGCTGTTTGACTCAGAGTTGAGTATCTCATTAGGACGATTTAATGAAAACCCTCAAACTCTCTCTCTCTGTCTCTCTTTCTAGGTTTAGGTCATGAAAGACCAGGAACAATGACAGTTCACAAATTTATAAGGTTGTTACTAGTTCCATTCAGAGAGACAGCAATTACCTCATTCCCATCAGTCATAATTTATAGTTACCAATTGCTTTGGAGTAGTACTATTTTTAACTCTGACACTTAAGTCTTTAAACAGGGTTTGGAGGCTTTGTGTTATTTCTTTTGTCCAGTGTTAATTGATACTTCATTGGCTAGACTTACAGTCTCACTTTTGGTACCCAATAATTGTTTTTACAAAATTCATTGTCTTATCTTTTCTTTACTTGTCCATTTGAAGGGCTTAGAATCTATTTGCTTGCAAAGGAAGGCTAAATGTCATTGTTTTAAGCATTGTGTATTTCTTGTAACTTGTTCCCAGTGGACAGCCTTATCTTCACATCCTTTTATGTGTAGCAGAGAAGGTCATTCAGGTTGATCAAAATGATTTGAATCATTTGGTTCAGTTAAAGATCTTTGACTCAATTATATTTACATTATATTGTTTGTTTATACTCCAGCTTGTTTTTCTTTATGTAATGCCAGTTACAGAAGGGCATAAAATGTGCATTTTAGATAAAATGGCTATTTAAGTTGGCTGTGATGCATGACTTTGTGGGAGTGTTCTCTGTGATGGACTACTGCGTCATTAAAGCTAAATTACTGATGCTGTGGAGATACTGTCTTGCCCTGCTTCTCTGAACCCAGTTAAGTGGGTTCAAAAATTAATTGACATTGTGGTCAGGTGGATTAATGACAGTTTCAAATATAACGGATCGTCTCCAGACGATTGAAAAAAAATTTACAAAAAGTCGCATCTTTGTGCTTCTCCCCATGCTGGAGCTTCGAAATGAACTGATCTGGTCTGGCTTCTCAGAGCTCCGTCACGCACCTCACTCGGGCTAAAAAAAGACACCTCCTCCTTGGACACCCAGGTTTTATGGTGGTCACACTGGAAGGGGCAGGACTAGGTACCCTCACCAGGTGATTTCTCTGCTCTGTGATGGAAGAAAGAGAAGATAAAGTTAGCGGCAGCTCCCCCTTTCATTTGGTGTGTTAATTGCATTCACCGACACATACTGTATAGTGTGACAACATTTAGTTCTGCATTTTGACAGCAGTATACAAGTAGTTTAGCATTGTGCCATCAGTAGTCCTCCGCAGAGGTAAGGTGTTCTATTAGAAACTTAACTAAAATGGTTATTATTAAAGAGTCTTCTGGACAGATTACTGTTAATCCAAATGTTATTTGCTTACATTATTCCAAAATAATTGTTTTTGAATAATGACAGTTAATATGAAACATACAATGCAATTATAACTGCAGATGGCTAAACTTGTTTACATGTCAAAAATGATTTTTTGAGTACTACTCATACTTAAAAAAATAATAATAATTAATAAAAAACATTACTTTGGAATTTAAAGACATATTAATCAGTCCTGGTCCTTTATTACAATATATGAACAAGTATTCCTCCTTTCTATATAAAAATATTATTTAATTATTGTGGCAAAATGAAAAGTAGTTTCAAAATATTCCTTTAGAATAGATTAGATTAGATTCAATAAACTTTATTAATCCCATGGGGAAATTCAAATGCATACAGCATCAGAAACATAAAAACAAGATTACAGATTCACATGACTGAAAATACAACCAATGAATCAATCAGTGGATAAATAAATCAATACAGAAATAAAAAATAAATAAGTAAATAAACTTAAGTATGAGTAAACTTTTTGGTTTTCTTTTTCTTACTTTTTACTGTATAGTCTGATAAGTGTGGAGTGGGGGATCTGGGGGGCTACTGTGCCTGCTTCAGCATATATATGCAGTAGCTTCAGAAAGTATTCACTTTTTGCAGATTTTATTGCGTTGTTCATTTCATTTTAATGTGATAAATTTGCCATTTTGCCCATCAATCTACATTCAATAAAACTGTTTGTAGAAAAGTTTGCAAATTTATTAAAAACAAAAGCTGAAATCTCTCATTTATTAAAGTGTTCAGATCTTTGCTTTTGCACTACAGACTGTGGTCATGTGCAGGCTGTTCTCATTGATTAGCAGTATTTATAACAGAATTAGCACCCGTGATCAGACACAACACACAATCTGAGAATTGTAAGAAATCCATAGTAAGTTTTGAGAGAAAGTTCAGATCAAATGGAGTTGGAGTGTAACATGAAATTAAAGCAATTTTCCTATCACAAAGCTCAGTGCAAATATAAGCAATGTGACCTCTTTCATCACCCCACGCATCAGTAGCATTAATTGATAAGTTAAGTTGTAATAAAATTGTCACCCCATTTTAAATGCAGTACAAGAACTCACTGTAACATAATACCATTTATTAGCAGGCCTCATCACATCCATTTCCTTAAAATGATCCTTTAGTTATATAGCAATATCAGTATTCAAGTAATGCACATTAAGGCAGCAAAACCGACAACGCAAAGAGTTAAAACACATTCCAGGAAGTGACAGTGAGATCAGCTACTGTCATGAGAGAAAGAGCATAAATGAAATAAAATCTATAATGAATGATAAAAATGATATGTAATGAAACTCCAAGTGCAAACCACTCAAACGTAAAACATGGTCTAACGCCAGTAGAACAATGCCACTCCACTCAAGCTACACAAGCCATCTTGTGATCATTTTTGAGAAAGACCACCATAAAACAACCCCTAACTGCAAGACAGAACAAAGTACAAAGACCAATCATGTGTTAACCGTCCTCAGGCTTAGGAGAACCAGGGCCAGGTACAAGTTATTGTTGCTACAGGATGTAGCAGCAGTGGTAAGGTGCCAAAAGCATAAAAGAAGCAGGTGGCAGTTGAGAGTTTCTGACCGTACTGATTTGCCCAAAGGTACTGTATATAACTACTTCAGTCCCTGTCTAGATCAACATGCTGATTGGTTAAACAACAGCACATTTCCTTTAGTTAACAATAGTGCAAATATATTTTCATCAGTTAAACAATAGTACAGTTGTGGACTGTCAAGTGGTACAAATACCACCATATGTTGATTACAGACCCATGTCCCTCGAACACATTCATTTTCAAAGAAACTAAATACAAACATTTTCTAAAGAAACAGGCAGTTCTGTTATCACAGTTCTGTATATTGATGAGATACTGATCAAAATAGTTTGGTATTCAAAACAGTTGAATCTTTTGAGAAACAGGAAAATATCTATGTCCAGTAGACAGCTATTACCAATAACCTGTAACCGAGTTATTCAGGAAATGTTCCTCTTCTATTATCATCCTAGTCTCAAACATTTCCTCTCCATTTATTGGTTTTTACATTTACCAAATACATATTTTTCCTAAAAGCAACACACAGAAATGTCAGTTTAAAAACAAAAACATTGATTACAAGCCCATTATACATACAGTTAATCTTATTTTAAATATACATTTTAATTAACATAAACACACCAAATGCATACAGTACTCACAATGGCAATACAAATAATACACTTGTGTACAGTCTTCTTAAAATAAAAAATATTTCAAACAGAAACCTAACTGGCCACCTGGAGACACAGTGCAGAGCAGGCAGATCACCTGAAGAAACAAAAAGTCTGACAACGCAGAGAGCCTCATGTACATCCTTGTAGGCCTTTTCACTTAGCTGTTGAAATCAGGAATGAGATGAAGTGTTGAACCCTTGTACTTCAAATTTTGAGACTTCCCAAAACGTTTAAGTATTTCCTGGTGTCTAATAAACCACAAAAGAAAGAAAATGAAAGCACAAGGGCATGATGTCTATTGGGGATCTGAAAATGCACAGTGAGCCCACATTACTTCTCTCTCTCATTCCTGAAGTAATGGGAACCAAACTGACAGCTTGGAAAGGATGAATCTAACCGGGTCAGTGCTCTTCATTCCCCTTGGTAACCAATAAAAGATACAATGCATCTTCAATTGTGCTTCTCGGTTAATATGTCCTTTTTCCTCATCAAAGTGTCGTCTTTGGCTAGCTGTCCCTCATGTAAAGAGGTAACATCAAGATACTGTATTACAGATTAGATATTGTGATCCTCTCTTATTTCCATGCTTAATTCCTGGAAAGACAAAATTAAAGTAGATGACTGGTTAATAATCAGCAATCAGAAGTGATTCTGGTGGCTCATCTTACCAGTCCACCATCTTTGAGGCAGGCTTTGCTTTCTTCAATGACATATTTAGCAAAATAACCACACTTCTTGACTAATAGAAGTACTTGGATATAATCCACAGAATGTCTGTGGAATTTAGGAGTAACCACCTATGGTTAAAATAAAGGATGGTAAAGTATGGAGCATAAGAACTAGGCAGTCATCTCTCCCAGCGATAACATGAGGTTCAGCAACTTGCACAGTACTTTGATTGGAATCCTTAATTTGGCCTTGTGTTTCACATGCAATTGGCTGTTGACCCTTCAGGCTTGGTTTCTACTCCTGTGTTTCCAGGATAGGCTCCAGGTACAAGTATTACTATATGTCTGGGCTACGCAACTGTCATTTCAGGCTCACTCTAATGTCACTGTTTGTCATATCACTCATTCTCATGTCACTGAAAAAAACATGGCAGATACTTCTTAGAAGTGTACAAGATGTTTCTTGAAGCTGATTAGTGCTTCAAAGGAGGTCTTTTTGAATAAGTAGTACACAATGTATCCTTACAATGAAGGGTCCTTCAGGTAACTTTGGAAGTCATATGAAAAAGGCAAAAATCAGCTACAGCATGTCTTCAGGAAAAAGTGTTTAATGCATTGTGAATGTTGGATGATATTCTTTTTTTCTTTTCTTTTTTATACCCAGCTAATCTGTGTACTACTTTATACTACTACAAATTAACGGTGCATGTTTCCAAGCTACTTTTAAGTTCATCACAGTTTCCATAGCTTGTAAAAATGCACCAGTTACTAAAATTAAACTAACTAGATAAATCTCTAGTCATTTCCATACATTTGAGAAAATGACCTTAAAGTTCCCTAAAATTGTAATAATAATAATAATAAATATTGTCTAACATGCATAGCCACTATTTTTTTTTTCATTTCATTTACTTCTTTTAGTAAAAAGATAAAATCCATGATTGCCTTATCATTGCTGCTGGAAATACTTAATTCATTTGCTTCTTCAGTCATGTAAAAGGGTATTAAACTGAGTTCCTATTGGGCCACTGTAATGGCAGATTTTCATTCCAGCCACTTTCTTTATTAGTAACTAATTCCTGCAGCTAATGAACTAATTAAAATAATGTTTAATTTTTTTTTTTCTTAACCATCAGCCAAATAATATTGAGATGCAAAGCAAACCAACAGATGATCAGCTAGCTTGATCCTATTTGCAGCTGTGTCTTCATCATGCAACATCTGTTTCAACAAAATGCTTGAAAACTATAAAGTAAAGGTCTAAAAAATATTGATTTGCTCTGGTCGTCAAAAGACTTTACAGGTGCTCCAAGGAAGAAAGAAAATCAACATTTTTGGAAATGTCTAGTGTAACAGAAGGAAAATACTAAATGCGAGGGATATTCAAAATGTTTCCACACTTTTTTTTTAAACTCTATTTTTTGAGAATTTCCAAAACAAATGACATCACTTTTCTGCATAGTTACCTTCCTTGTGATACAATTTTCCCAGTGTCATACCAACTTTTTATTGCTCAGTTATTACTCCTCCTGACTTAACTGTTTCCAACAAAAATACAAAAGTGCGGAAACTTTTTTAACATCTCCCGTAATGTTTCACTAACATCATGGATTGTCTTTTAATTAAAAATGGACTTAGAGTGAAAATAGTGAACCTCCAGTTATTGAGTTTAATGCTCCCGAGTTAGTTGGCTATCCTCCCATTATTATTGGGCTCTGAATCTTCAAAAAATAAGTCAATTGAAATAAAGGCAAAAGAACCATGTTCTACAGAGTGGTACAAAAAACTGAAGCACAGCACATGGTAAGAGGCCCTTCCCTGGTTTTGGCAGCAGCAAATATAGCCTGATGGAGTTAGCAGGAAGAAGTCTTGTCAAAAAAAAAAAAATAGTGACCCCCCCATATGAAAATGGGGAATATCAATGAGAAAAGAAGAAAAATTGGTTACAAATTATGAACTTAACTGAAATTAAAACCTGTTGCCCAAACATCGCCCTCCAGGACTTGACCTTCACAAGCCCGCCATATAAACACATTTCTACCATTTCTCAAACAGTGTGTCGTCGTTTTGTTTGCTCCATTTTTTTATGCTAAAACATAAAGCCTTTCTTTTAAAAACACATGTTAACTATAGGCAGAAACTGGTGTTCAAGAGAGAAAAATACCTTAACTCTATGAATGTCTTATGGTAAATGTATTGGATCTATTGCAGAGGCAAGGGCCCCCTGAAGAACTCTTCAGATGTGATTAACGCAGCTAAAAAGATTGCAGAAGCTGGATCAAGGATGGACAAACTGGCCCGTGCTGTTGCTGATCAGGTATCACCATGGTTACAGATTAATGCTGCTTTTCTGAAATGTGACAAGGATCAAAGTGTCATTGTCTAAATGTGAAGTTTAAATTCAAAGTGTACACAAAATGTTTTTGTTAATGCTAAACTAATGCATTCTAAATGTGGTTTAGAATAAAAGCTATTATGTTGAAAGTGCCATATTATACAATGTACTATATTACTCATGGTGGGCTACATATTGTATATTCCTTAGCTACATACTAGCTGGGTATATTCATTAAGCAAAGATGGTCAGGCCAGCATCAGACAACATTTTAAATCAACTAGTAAATTCACTAAAAGATAAAGAAGCTAGGTAAAGTCTTGGTTGAGGCTTTTAGATGGAAAAATCAGGTTATAATGAATTATGAACTGTGTTTGCTAAGGGCCACAGCATGTTTATATTAGTTAAACTTATCAACAGATTTTTTTATTAGCATTTGGATATTATGACATTTTAATATGTCTTATTGTTAATCATTCTTAATTAAATTGCATTAAATGATCTGCAGAATTGAATATTTTGTCTAGACAAATAAAAGCAAAGAGGTGGTATCAAATGATGTGGTTACAATAAAAGGCTGTGGATTTTCCTGTAAACATACACACTTAAGAGATAGAGATAAACCAAGTAAAATAATCAAGACAAAACTGGGCAAAATTTTAGGGAAAAGTGAATACTTTAAAGACTGAAGATATTGCCATAGAATGCCTATGAAGTAGATTACTTTATGAATTTCTAAGGAAATGATAGCTTTGTTTTATGAGACCATTAGGGAATTTTCGTTGAATGTTGTGTTAAAGAGTACAGGAGATGAAAGTATTATAGAGATGTATTTCTTTACCTTTTATATACCTGTACATAGGCCAAGGAGTGACAGAAAGTCCTTACCTGAATGAAGACAAAATAACAAACCACAGGTTGTAGGTAATATGTAGAATTTATTTCAAAACAATGAGATCTATAATTTTTGAAGAAATATTTACAGTATGGGCTTATCATTTTGTATTCTTAGCTAAGGCAAAAGGTAAAATATTTCCAGCTAACATTACTTATTATACAATAGGTACAGCACAGGGTTTAAGGTTAAAATGCATGAGTGTCATTTTTATGAACCCATATAGATCTACCTGGTCCGCAACAATGTTTGTGTAAATTGTAGCATTGAAATGAATCTCAGTTGATATTAAAAGACCTAATATGTGCCAATAAAATATTTCGAGCACTACTGCTTACCACTCTGTACCATTAACAACAAATTTGACCCTACTATCTGCATGTGGCAGTAGAAAATAAGATTCAGACCAGATTCTGGTTCAGAGCAGACAACATCTGGCCATTCTTCAGTTGTCCAGTTTTTGCCATTATCAGACTACTGTGGTTTCATTTTCCTGTTTATAGGTGACAGGAGTGAAACCAGGCATGGTTTTTCAATGGTGAAAGAGCTGTTACTGTAGTATTTGCAGACTTTCTATTTCATGAGTCTGGCCATTATCCTCTGACCTTTTTCCATTTAATAAGGTGTTTTTGGCCATAGACCCTCAAACATCTTTCCCTGTAAACTATTGATTGTAATGTATAAAAATACTGTAACATTAGGGCAATAGCTTATGAGATGCTTGAAGCTCCACATTTGGTAGCAACAATCATACTGCAATCAAACCTGTGATTTCTAATGTTAGATTAGACAACAACTAAGTATTTTGACATTGCCTCTACGCTATAAATGTATTTTGTAGGCAGTTAGGAATTAGAATTATAACAATAGGAAGATAGACATGAAAACAAGCTAGGATTGAAATTAATAATGCTTAACACAAAAATAAACTCAGTAAAACTAGCAAGTGGTCAAATACCAGTAAACTTTTAAGAATAATCACACAACACTGAAAAAAGTTTTACATAGAATATCCACAATCTCATTTGACGAGGAAGTGCATGACACCGTTGTTTTAAGCCATTTCAAAGATGACATCAACTGACACACTGGCTCATGGTGAATAATCAAGGCATTTTGATAAAAGGTGTGAGTGTATGTATATGTATATTGTGAGCTCAGGTCCGAACACCATCAGGCTAACACCAGCGCTTTGTCCAAGCACACGTTTATTAAATACAAAATAAGTCCCACACAGTACATCTAGTGTACTGGAGGAGAAAATATTCCTCAGCCAACAAGTAAGCATCCCTGCTCAATATATATATGTAACATCTTTAAATACATTTCTAATAGTTTTTAAGGTGTAAAATAAATCCCCCATAAGGAAGGAAATAAGCTCCATACAGGGGCAGAAAAATGTTTTACTGAAAACCAAAAGATTTGTGAGCAAGTCACTGAATCTGCTTGTTCTTCTGAACTACTGTACAAATAACATATAATGAATGAGATGGTGCTCGATATGACACATTGTAAAATTTAAAATATGTTTATGGCCCTGGCAATTGTGATGAGAATCTCATTTTTGCATCTTTTATTGTGTGGAATTAGTGAATTCCTTTAACAAAATTGTTTCCTGTAATTGACCCTCCGCTCATATGCTATAAGGCTAACCTTTTTTATTATGCAGGTCCAGGGGGGTGGCAACCTCAAAGTTATGTTTCAATGACTGATTACCAACATGCCTTTCATGTCAAATTATCACAGGTCTAAACACAAACTTTGTATATCAACACGTACTATTGCATTATACCTTGTTGTAGCCCCACGTGGGTAAAACAGTCTGAAATATTATCAAGCCTTTACCATAAAAAGCTGCATATTGACTTATCCAATGCAGAAGACAGAACTATATGTTAAAGTCAAGTAGTCCACTTCTCTTCCTTCACCTGCAAAATCCACTTTCAGGTCTACAGTGGTGTATAGTTAAGCTGGCACTCCTCATGGCTGAACTTCTTCAGGAGTTTCTCTTTTCATTACTGTAGATCTCACCCATGTATGTCCTTTCATGGTCCCTTTCCAGGTATTCTACTCTGTGAGTGCCATTTTTATCCTGGGTATTACCCTGGGTAGCCCAGAGATTATGCAATAATTGGTATTTTTTT
Organism: Polypterus bichir lapradei; assembly: GCA_026402145.1. Classification (NCBI taxonomy): domain Eukaryota; kingdom Metazoa; phylum Chordata; class Cladistia; order Polypteriformes; family Polypteridae; genus Polypterus; species Polypterus bichir. The sequence continues at coordinate 62,915,189 of JANRMT010062807.1, read as the reverse complement.
TAAGAATTTACATACGGATAATGACTAGGATATATGTCAAGGATTGCACTAAGCCTTTAGCTTGACAAATATCTGCAAAATGTGTTCATTTTACACAAGTGAGCAAAGGTCAGGTAATAAAAAACGTGGTTATCTCATTTTTGCTGATGCACATTGATTTAATACGATGTTTAACTCTGGGTTATATTCCCCAGCATATATAATGTAAAGTGTTATATTTTGAGCTTTCATGAAACTAGGCTTTTAACTATTATTTTCTATCTGTTCTTAAAAAATAAGACTGGGCTTATTAATATTAATTACTAAGAGATCAAAGGAAAAGGTAGCAACATGGGCAAAAATTAGTAAATAAAATCAAATTTTACATGTTTATAATGGACTTGACTATTTTGACTGTTGTTTAAATTTTACAGCACTGCCCTATTGATGAGTTAAAGCACAGGACTGTAAAATCTTTACTAAATGTTCATATTGGCAGGTACTATTTCAGTCCACGTCTTTTCCTTAGCTAATTAGCAAAAGATACATCAGGACTCCAAACAAACTATTGGGGGCCTAAATGAAGCTAAACTAATCAGGGGAAAAAATGTTTAATAAAACTGTTCCCACTATCTGCAACCTCAAAGCAATTTACTCTATGTAATTAATAGCAATGGAAAAGGAAATTTACTGCATTAATTAAAAAAGCATTGCCAGTCTGATTGAGGCAGTGGGGCATGATGTCCAATTTAACTGTACTATGCGAATAACTTATAGAACGCTATGTTCTATTTAATGTTTTTAATAAATAATTTTTGGAATGTTTAAATCAAGTATTATCATATTCTTTGCAAAAATGAAAATTTAGAGATTCATTGCTTTGTTCTTCTTTTTGAATTCAGTTCTGTTTTATAACTCAGTAGAGTTATTAATGAGATATGGTTTTCCCTTTATACAGAAAAAAAATATCAGAAGAATAAACAAAGGTTTATAATATATGAAGACTTGATCTTTTATTAATGGAGCTGCTAAGTTTTGTTTAAAGAGAAAAGTGCTCTTCTTTGACTAATTTCTATGCCGTTTAAATAGCCATTACTGTGCAAGGCTGCAGAACAGATAATAGTTGTCCTTTCAAATCTGAATGTGAGGTTCACTGGCTAAAAATTGGTTTTAAAAGTGTAAATGGTCTCAGTGTTCCTTATCTGTCTTAAACTGTTCACTTAGAATAACTGTGTGTCTTTGAGATGTCATGCTCAGAGAGCTACAGTTATCAGAGCAAGACGATTATCAAAGGTCTTTACCAAAAGAGGCAAATTGTCTTTTTCGCGGTTTGCTGATTTCATATGGAATACCTTGACACCTGGCCTGCGAAATGTAAATAACTTCAGAAGTTTGCTCAAGCAGCAAATATACCTATTTTAATCATTGCATTGCATCATTTTATTAAATTTTTGCTTTTTTTCTTGAAGCTACAGTTTTTCTTCCAAAAGAAAACTCATCTTAAATTGCCTTAAAAAATGATTACCTAAAGATTAAAAAAAATATTTTTTAAAAATAACAAGCATAAAATCTGATTTTTTACTACTCTTACTACAATTTGAATGGTCTATAACTGATTATTTTGCTTTCTTGCAAACATACGTTTTCTACAGGCTAAACATTCACACAGATCTTTGCACATCTTCACCAAATAGTTGTGTGAGATAGCCAACTGTTCTAATAACCTTCCCTAAACCACTGTTATATTTCATTCAAACATGATCACTGTCAAGCTGTACAAGCACAACCACCAATATTTGTACTATTTTCTTGGTTGCTAGTTGTTTTGATGTTCTGATTTGTTTTGCTCTGATTTGTTGTGCTGAACATCATTAGGAATGCGACTGTCAACACACACGTTTGTGACTTTTGTGAATGTCCTTTGCTAATTTACAATATAAGCTCAAGGAAGCTCGTGATTATATTTAGTATATATGTGCATATACCATACCATAGCATCTCTAAAGCTTGCTTAATCCTGAGCAGGGTTGCAGTGGGTTGCTAGAGCCTACACCAGCAAGCATAGCACACAAGACAGGATCAATCCCTACACAGGGTGCCAGTCCATCGCATGGTGAACACACTCATACAAACTAGGAACAACCTGTTATCTCCACTCCACCTAACTTGCATGTCTTTGGACTGTGGGAGGAAACAGGAGCTCCCGGAGGATACTCATGTAGATATGGATAGAACATGCAAATTTCACACAGGGAGGTCCTAAGACATGATCTTCTTAATGTGAGGCATAATGTGTATGACAAGAATATTAATGGAAACTGCTATTACTAGCTAGTAGCACTCAAGTGGGGTGTAATAACAATTAAAATCTGTTTACAAAGAAGAAATCATTTTCCACTATTCTAGAATTTTATAACAAAGCAACAAAAGGACTTGATTGCAGTGGAAGTTATATTATTTTCCTTGATTTTCTAAAATCTTTAGGTAAAATACATAAAGAAACACTCCTTATGAAAATACAAATATTGGCAATTCAGGGGAAAATTCACAAATGGTCACAAAATTGGAATAAACAAAGAAATCCTATAGTTAGCGGTGTGACACACTTTTCCAGAAGTGTGAGATGTTAAAAGTTGAATTTCAGTGCTGGAACCACTATTTCATTTAAATGTATTAATTCATATACAAAGGCAACTGACAAGCTAGCTATATCTGCCGAAGACCTTAAACCAGGTGGTTTAGTGAATACCCAGAGTTCAAAAATCATTGCAGTTGAATATGAACAAATTTATACATGCTAAATAAAATTTTTTCACCAGACACTCTGAAACCTGAAAGTAAATGGTATGAGAAGGACTATGAACAAATCATAGTTTCTAGTTATATTGGCTCAGACTGTCCTTCTTTGTTAGACACATCTTGGCTCAGATTATTTGTTCATAGGCAAAATTGTGAATGCTGTATTTTTGTGTTTTAAATATATCATATCTTTGCATTGATAAAGAGAAAATAATGTAGCCATCTGAAAAGAAACAGCTGCTCATAAATAGACAGAAAAAAGAATTATTTTATATAAAAGGAGAACGCAATTCAACTGTTAAATGTATGAAAGAAATTTCAAAGTTACTGCATAAACAATTAGAACAATTTGGTATTTGGAAATTATGGTTTGATTTTTTCACTCTCATGTTTATCATTTGAAAGTGTTGGTAACATGTCAATGTAATTAGCTTGGAAATATTTTCTGTCAGTCAGCCTATTTAAGAAAATCTTCATTGTGTTTGTCAAGTAAATAACAAAACTGACAAAGCACCTCTCAAGAAAGTAAAGCTGCATTCTAGCATCTATGTAATTTTTTTGTTGTTGTTTTCTTTAATTTGGCAAGATCATAATTTTGACAGACCATTCTGATAGAAAATCGCTGTTTTTTTATGTCACAAAAAGTCATGAGAGCAAAAGTATGTCTCTTTTTAAGCCCTCAACAGCAATGATTGAAGAATGAAACTGAAGTTTTACTCTGAATTCTCTTTTAGTCCTATTAAGGCAAGTGTAAGGGTTGGGCAATAAGTCAGTTCCCTCAGGCAGCACTTTGGTTAGGGAGGCATTTCCATACAAGAGTATTTTTTAAACATTATAAAATAATAAGTTCATTATCTTTTTTTTTTTTTTGCTTTTTTCAAAATATATTATTATTTTGCCTTTCGTTCTGAGGATATAGTGTATTGTGAGACTACTGCATTATGAAGCCTGTGCCACAATTCGTATTGCATGTGGATTAAATATATACACTAATATCTAGTAAGAATATGTGGGGGTCGTGAGGTCCACAAGTGGTAAAAATGTGCTTTGCCTTAGCTCAGTGGTTCTCAACCTGTGGGGCGGGCCCCCCTAGGGGGGTGCGAAGATGTGAAAAAAAGATAACAAGAATCAAAAATATGTAAAAAACATCTGTTGAAACCAAAACAAATTAACGTAAACTACATTCTGATACTAGTACAATAAATATAAAGTTAGATAAATGTTGATAAAAGTAGGTATAATAAAATATGCATCTACATTTCAAAAAAATGTTATGGGGCGCGATTAAAACTGTTATGAAAATTCAGGTCGCAAATACTTAAAGGATGAGAAACGCTGCCTTAGCTGGTATTATTTAATGTACTGGCCCCTGAGCCCTATTCTCACCTGTTTGGTTCTAAATATGGTTAATGTTATATTCTTGTTAATCGTTTACATGACACCTTATCAGTTATTTAATGATCAATTTATTCATCAATTTTCTTTTTCAAGCTTTGCAAGAGGTGTATCAAAAATTGGAGACAAAAGAGGGAGAAAGAATAATTTTTAGAATAGTGAAGACTAGGAACAAGGCTGGAAAGGATTTTAGCCAGGTAAAGCAAATGAAAGATGAGTAAGGTGTGGTCTTAAATGAGCAGAATCAAGAATAGATGGAAGAGGTGCTTTGAAAAGCTGTTGAATGAAGAAAATCCAAGAGAAGTACTCCATTTGGGAATGGAGTCCCAAATGAAGATAAGCAAGGAGGAAGTAAAGGAGGCATGGAAAGGAATGGAATGAAAAATGGAAAGGCAAAAGGACCAGAGAAATTAGGTTTTATGCCATGGAGAGGAATTACTAATGCAGTCTTTGAATTGAGACAGTTAATAAAGAAGTTTTGAGAAAAACAGAAAGGCTTGCATATGGTGTTTATTGATTTGGAGAAGGCTCATGATAGAGTGCCATGTCAAAAGGTCTGGAGGTGCATGAGAGAGAAAGAAGTACCAGAGAAGTATGTGAGGAGTGTGCAGGATATGTATGAGTGATTGAGGACTCAGGTTAAAAGCAGTGTTGGAGTAACAGACAAGGTCCCTGTTAAGCAGGTCTGCACCAGGGATCTTCATTAAGTCCTTACCTCTTTGATCTGGTTATGGATGTGTCAAGTTATGAGATAAATGACCAATCCCCCTGGTGCATGCTTTTTGCTGATGACACTGTGTTGTATAGCACCAGAAAAGAGAAAGTTGTAAGAATGGAAAAGTGCTTTGAAAGATAGGTGGTTGAAGATAAATAGGGAGAAGACAATCTTTGAAGTTTAATGATAATCAGAATTCAGAAGTTAGTCTGCAGGGTGTGCTATTTAAAAGAACTGATACCTTTAAATATCTAGAATCAGTGGTAACCCAAGATGGAGAATTAGATGCAGAGATAACCTATAGAGAGCAGTGTGGATGGAGCAACTGGAAGAAGATATCAGGAGTATTGTATGATTGAAGCACTGAGAAAAAAGGTAAAGGTAAGGTTTTTAAGATAGTGTTAAGACCAGCAATGATGTATGGAGCTGAGACATGGGTAGTAAAGGGACCACAGGACAAGAAGTTAGATGTGACAGAAATGAGAATATTGAGATGGGTGTTTGGTGTTACAAAAAAGAACAGAATAAGACACAAGACAATCATGGGTACAAAAAAAGTGGAAGAAATATTTAAAAGTAGGAAAGTAGGTTGAAATGGAATGGACATGTGATGAGGAGAGACAGTGAATATGTGGGCAAAAGAGTGATGGGAATGGAAGTACAGGCGAAGAGAAAACGAGCTAGGCCAAAGCGGAGATGGATAGATAAAGTAAAGAAGTAAAGTTAAAGAAGATCTGAAGGAAAATGGTTTGAATAGCAAGGAGATGCAGGACCAAGCTTTTTGGAGAAGGCTGATCAAGCACATCAACCCTACACAGAAGTGGAAAAAGATGAAGAGGAAGAAGAAGAAGATCAGTTTTCTTTGCATTTTTTCATTGAAGACATCGGTTTATCTGGTTTGCAATGATTGTTACTTAGGACATGACTACTGTCACTGGGCCCATGTGGAATCATATCCGCAGTGCCATCATCATATTTAAGAAAGGGTCAGAATGTTTACACTTGGGTTCATTTGGAATTTAAATAATTTTTCTTAGCTCCTCTCAAATGTTACCAAAAGTTTTAGTTGTTGTGGTTTCTGACTATTGTATTTGTAAACAGCTCTGTTTTCATAAATATTTTAGGTTATTTTCTATGGCACTCAAATAAGTAATTAGTAATTAAACCATCCTTCGTTTTGTTTAATAGATACATTAATTTGTAGTCAACACCATTCAAGTTAAAATTATATCCTATATTCTTCTTTTAAAAATCCTATTTTTCCTAAGAGGAATTTTAAAAATAATTGATCCCATTTTGTTTTTTAGTGTGTGTAGGAAAATGAGCAATCTAAGTTAATTAGTTTTAACCAAATGAGAAACATCCATTCTCCATCAATTGTCTAGGCTGCCAAATCCATTTTAGGGTCACAGTAAATGACAAACATGCACTTATATAGTAATCTATCACATGAAGCAAACTAGCTTTAAATATGTCAGTCCCTTTTTGAGAGTTATCTAAAACCAGTTTGTTTAAAGTAAAAGATCCACTCCCAGATCTGCTTTCTCTGCTGTTTTGCAATGTTCATGACAAGGATGGACATCAGATGAAGTAAAAGGCTTAATTTTAAATACTCAGTCTGACCTCTTAGTGTTTATCACCACCATATATTGTAGTTTATATACAATTAGACACAAGATATAAATAGCACACCATATGTTTTGTGCATAAACAGTTCAAGTTTTGAAATACATTTTGATTTATTTCTCTTAATACCTCTACTTTGACATCACCAACTTTCTTTGAGTATTTTTTTAATTCACACATTTAGAAAGATTTACACACAGAATGTCCAGATGATAATTTAGTTCTGTTTTGGAATTTTTTCCCAGTGTATTTCTGCTCAAACTAGTTTTTACTTATATGTGGAAAAAAGAGGAGAAATTAAAATTATGTGACTGGAGTTACAGGAAGTACAATAGTGTTAAAATAGAGTTTTAAAAGATTATATAATATAGTAATTTTGTTTTGGGTTAAACACCTATTGTTGTTCATACCTGGAGAATAAATCGCTGTTGTCCATTACTTTTTCCATTATGTCCTCCTTCCCTTCTCATGTAATTGGCTGTTGAGTTAGTGACAGCACCACATGTGCAGTCAGTATTGTTTAGTGCAAATGGATTTTCTACCTGTATATAAAAGTATGAGAACAAATCGGCACAAGAAAAGGTTTTTGTGCATATGAACACAGAATTGTAGTGGCTAAGATTTTGAGATTTTCATTACCAGTATACAGAATGAAAGAGACAAAAACATAAAAAGGGGTATTTATAAAAGAAAAGGCAGCTATATAAATCGTTAAACAAAATACATGAACCCAACCAGGTATATCTAAGAAAATTAAAACAATAATAATATCCTACTTCATCATATGATTTGCATATCCAACATTTTGTAAGGTGTAGTATTAGTACTTACTGTAATCTACACTTTCAGCGTCTCTACACACAATAAAACAAAGATAATCAATTCTTGCATCCATAATAGTCAAGGCAGCATGTTTTCCGAAATACATCATGCCAGCCTGTACACTGTTTGGTTTTTCAACATTTTAAATTTCACCATAGAATAATATAGAAATAGAATCATTCTTAAAACATTTTTACTAATTCATGAACTCCGCCTTTTCCTTAATGTATGGATCCATGTTTTCTTATTCACTGTGTGTCAAGAGCTGTAAATTCAAGGATGGAAATCTTAGCTGTGGACGGTTTTGTTAAAACTAAATTAAGCAGATGTAATGTGTGATATTTTACAGTTACTCTGCCAAAAGGCCAAGCAAATGGGGTGACAAGGTCAAAAAGCATATTCTTTTGAGTTTTGCAGGAACTACTACTTATTCCAGAGCCTGAAGGTCTGTTCCAGAAAGAGAGATTAGACAATCCTGGATCTTAAAATGAATCTCAGTTTGCTACAGCACAATAATTTCTGGTGCTAGAACACCAGATTTCAAATGATTCAGGCAATCCAAGAGAGTTTTTTTCAGGTCTAACATGCATTCACAGCAAAGTTTACAAGCCTTTATGAGCTGAGCGCTGAACAGCCGGTCAGCCATGGACTGCAAATCTAAGAAATAGCACACTGACAGGTTTATTCTAATTCTGTGTGTGCTCTTTAAAAAGGAACAATGCCATTGTCTCCCTCATTCACACTTTGTGCTTTCTTACAGATGTGAGTTCCATCCACACAGCCAATTGCATTTGGAAATATTGTAATGCATCTTTTCATATAATGAAAGTTTTTATCCCACACCAGCTTACAAGGGGTGAGATCTAGTGGAGTAAATATCTATCTGGATGAGTGTGGCTATGAGTTCCACACAGAAAGCTACATAAATGATTAAAAGTTAGTGGGAAAAGGGGCGCTAAGCTAGCAATAAAAAGTACTTTAGACAGTAGGAGATGTCATCGGCCAAATGAACTACATCAACATACAAGAATCATATCGGTCCTTTATTCAATTACAGAAAGCCAAATTGAAACTGCATTAATGTGCTTATAGGTATGGGTATTCTTGGAAGAGGAGAGTCTTCTTTTAAAAGGTGAGGGACTCCACTGAAGAGATGAAGGTGAGCAGCTCATTCCACCAGCTAGTTTATTATCAGTTATTATTGCTTAGAAATGCTGCCATGGTTTAAACTCCACTGCCCTACCTGTGATTCTGTGAAATATCTCTTTAATGGTAGTTATTTATTTCTGTCTCTGTAAGACAGATCAAATGTGCATATGTGTGGGGGCAGATGCCATTGCCCAGTAACTGAGCTGGATTTCATGAAAGCTTACAAAGCAAAATTAGTAAGTTATCTGCAATTTTGGACTCGCAGATCAACTAATTCAGGCTTAATCTGTTGCCAGAAACACAGGTTTAGCTAAACCCAGGTTTTCTGGAAGGAAATCAGCCAGATTTTTATACATTCTGATTAACTTGAGGCACATTTCATAATTATTCTGGTTTCTAGAATAGGGTTTTGTCCTCCAATGGGTTAGGTCAATCTCAAAGCATGGTTGGTATTTATACTCAATAATACCATGAATTCATGCACCAGGGCAACCATGATAAGCATAAAAATAATAACAATGGCATAGCAACAAGTTACTAATTTATGAGTAAATTACATCATTGGTGCACAATGCCACAAGGCTCAGAAACTAATCCAGGAATCTAAAAAGAAAATAATTACAAGGTGACAATGTCAGAAAACAATGAAAACGTACACATATTGAGAATAATTTGATTAACCACCCGGTCAGTCCAACCTAAATTTGAAGTTCATTTGATATCGACATTTGGTAGTTGCCACTTCAGAAAACAGAAGAAAACACTTGCTCTTTTATTTATTTTTTTTTAATTATTTTTTTTATTAATTTTATTACAATCCATACAAAGCAATCAAGTTTTTACAAAGAGAAAAAATTAAGAACAGATCGATCCCCACCCCTGAGAGAGAGAGCAAGCCAAACGGCGTTAAATTTAAGGCTTGTAAACATACCTAAATTAATAAATTCTCTGTGCCTTATGAACTTATTTTAAAATATTACTGATTAGATCCTGCCATATTTTGAAAAAAGTCTGTACGGATCCTCTAACTGAGTATTTGATTTTTTCCAACTTCAAATAATATAACACATCGGTTTCCCACTGACTTAAAAGAAGAGAGTTTGGGTTTTTCCAGTTTATGAGAATAAGTCTACGTGCCAAAAGTGTAGTAAATGCAATCACAATTTGTTTGTCTTTCTCCACTTTAAACCCATCTGGAAGAACACCAAACACAGCTGTTAATGGGTTAGGAGGGATTGTGAGTCCAAGGCTATCTGAAAGGTAATTAAAAATGTTTGTCCAGAATAATGTTAATTTGGTGCAGGACCAGAACATGTGACCTAGTGAGGCTGGGACTTGGTTGCAACGTTCGCAGGTTGGATCATGCCCTGGGAACATTTTGGAAAGTTTTAGTCGAGACAGATGTGCTCGATATATAATTTTGAGTTGTATGATTGTATGCTTTGCGCATATGGAGCTCGAGTGAATTCTCTGCATTGCTACTTTCCACTCCTTTTCTGATATATTAATTGAAAGATCTTTTTCCCAGTGTCTTCTTGGATCTTTGAAAGGGAGGGATTGTAAAATGATTTTATATATTGTAGAGATGGAGTCTAAGTCCTTGAGATTGAGCAATATTTTTTCCAGCATGGATGAGGGTGCAAGATGAGGAAAATCTGGAAGGTTTTGTTTAACAAAGTTTCTGACTTGAAGATAGTGAAAGAAATGTGTAGCTGGAATGTTAAATTTGGAATGTAATTGTTCATAGGATGCAAAGACGTTGTCTATATAAAGATCTCTAAGCAAGTTAATTCCACATTTTTTCCAAATATTAAAAACTGCATATGTTTGTGAAGGTTGAAAGAGGTGGTTCTCTTGCAGGGGTGCCACAGATAGAAGCTTCTCCGTCTTAAAATGCTTCCTACATTGGTTCCAGATTCTAAGTGAGTGGAGCACAATTGGGTTATTAGTGTATTGCCGATAACGTGTGTTTATTGGAGCACAGAGCAAGGAATACAAAGAAGTACTGCAGGATTTTACTTCTATTGTGGACCAAGCCCGTGTATGTTCTTCTATTTGTGTCCAGGTTCTTATCGCCTGTATATTTGCTGCCCAGTAATAAAACTGGAAGTTAGGAAGAGCCATGCCGCCTTCTGCCTTTTGTCTTTGTAAGGTCGCTCTTTTGATGCGTGGATGTTTTGAATTCCAAATAAATGAGGTTATTGTCGAATCTAATTGCCTAAAAAATGATTTATTAATGTATATTGGGATGTTTTGAAATAAAAAAGGAGTTTAGGAAGAATATTCATCTTAACAGTGTTAATTCTTCCAGCTAGTGTGAGATGAAGGGTTGACCATCTATGTAAGTCTTGTTTAATTTTTTCCATGCAAACGGCGAAATTTTGTTGATATAGAGCTTTATGTTTACTTGTGATGTTTACCCGTAGGTATTTAAACTGTTCTGCAATGATAAAAGGTAGGGTATCTAATCTAATATTATATGCTTGAGAGTTCACTGGAAAGAGTACACTTTTATTCAGATTAATTCTGAGACCAGAGATCTTTTGAAATTCTGTGAGTGCTGCTAAGACTGCAGGCACGGAATTTTCTGGGTCTGATATATACAGTACCATGTCATCTGCATATAATGAAATTTTCTGTTCCAGTCCTTCTCTGCTAATCCCCTTTATCTGATCAGTATTTCGACAATGTATTGCCAGTGGTTCAATGGCAATCGCAAACAGCAGCGGTGACAAGGGGCATCCTTGTCTAGTGCCACGTTCTAGTTTAAAGTAGTGTGAGCAAATGTTGTTGATGCAAACTGAAGCTTCTGGGTTAGTATACAGTAATTTAATCCATGCACAGATGTTTGGGCCAAACCCAAACTTCTCCAATATAGTAAAAAGGTATTTCCATTCAATCATGTCGAATGCTTTTTCTGCATCCAATGATAATAATATTTCTGGGGTGTTTGATTTAGTTGGTAAGTATATTACATTAAACAGGCGTCGAAGATTGGAAGATAAGTGCCGGCCCCTAATAAATCCAGTTTGGTCTTGTGATATTACCGAGGGGAGCACTTTCTCCATCCTTCTGGCTAAGATTTTAGAGAGTATTTTAACGTCGTTATTCAGAAGTGAAATTGGTCTGTATGATGCACATTGTAATAAGTCCTTATTTTGTTTTGGAAAGACAGTGATTAGTGCTTGGCGAAAGGTTTGTGGAAGAGATTGGTTATCTCTGGCTTCTGTAAATGTTGCTAATAAGTGGGGAGCTAGCTGAGCGGAGAATTTCTTGTAAAATTCTGCAGGGTAACCATCAGGGCCTGCTGCTTTCCCGCCGTCAGAGGTTTATCAAGTTCCTCCGCACTAAAAGTGTCTATTTGTGGTATCTGTAATGTATCTAGAAATGTATTAGATTGTGTATTGTCTTCTTTAAACTCAGTAGTATATAGGGATTTATAGTAGTCTCTGAAAGTATGCATTATATTTTTGTGTTCGACGATTTTATCTCCGTTCGTGCTAGTGATTACCGAGATTGCGTTGCGCACTTCTTGCTTGTGAATTTGTTGAGCTAAAAGCTTATTAGCTTTCTCCCCATGTTCATAGTAATGATGTCTGGATTTGTAAATTAGTTGTTCAGTTTCTTTAGTTGTCAAGAGGTTTAATTCTGAATGTAGAGCCTGCCTCCTCCTATGTAGAGTCTCGCTTGGTAGTCTGGCGTGTTCTTCATCTATTTTAGTAATTTCGCTTTTTATCTCTGCTAGTTTCTTGGCTTCGGATTTATTTCTGTGGGAAAGATATGAGATAACCTGACCTCTTAAGAAGGCCTTAAGAGTTTCCCAGAGTATTCCTGCAGAGATCTCGGGGGATGTATTTGTCTCTATAAAGAATTTGATTTGTTTGGATATAAATTCCGTACAATTCTCGTCAGCTAATAGAAGCGGGTTGAGGCGCCATCTGCGGGGTGAGTGCATGGGGCTTAGTAATTTTAGCTCCAAGATCAAAGGTGCATGGTCAGAAATAACAATAGCATCGTATTCGCAAGATTTAATCAACGGCAAGAAGTTATTGTCTATAAAGAAGTAATCAATCCTTGAGTAACAATGATGCACTGGTGAGTAGAAAGAATATGTTCTTGAATTTGGGTTTAAAAACCTCCAGGGGTCTGATAAATTGTGATCAGTTATAAACTTTGTAATTATCTTTGCAGTGTTAGATGCCGTTCCCACTGTGGAGGAAGTCCTATCTAAAAGTGGATTTAGAACACAATTGAAGTCCTCCAGCCATTATAACTTTATGAGAATTCAGATTGGGAATGGATGCAAATAAATTTTGTATAAATTCCTTATCATCAACATTAGGTGCATAAACATTTATCAAAATCATTTTACAGTTAGATAAGTCTCCCATGACCATTACATATCTCTCTTCAGGATCCAATACTACATCTGATGCTACAAATGGTACTGTTCTATGTATGAGAATTCCCACCCCTCTAGTTTTCTTTGTAAAACTTTGTAAAACTAGAATGGAACATTTGGCCAGTCCAGTCTTTTTGCAGCCGGAACTGATCCTTGCTTATTAAGTGAGTTTCCTGTAAAACTATTTTAGCATTTAGACCTGTTAGGTGAGAGAGTACTTTCTTTCTCTTTAATTCGTGATTCAGGCCTTTAACATTCCAGCTTACGAAATTAACTGTCCCGTCATGGAGACACTGATTCTGAGTTTTTGATGTCATTTTATAGTCTTAACTGGAAGTGAGACAGCTTTGGCCTTAATTTCCTATTTCCCCTAGAGTTGTTGCCATGCAGCTTATTATTACGTTGGTAGTTATAATTATTAAGATTAATAGGATAGATTAGGTATAGATCAAGCCTGCTCTCTTTCTCTCCCCCCCTTAACCCCCCACCCTCCCTTTTTGCCTCCCCAAGTGAGGCTAAAACCCACTTCACACAGTCCCAGTCCTCTGACATACCCAGAGACAGAGCATGTCCAAAGCAAAACAAGCCCCAATGCAGCGGTGCTTTAGAGTTAAAAGATAGAGATATCTGTTACCAATATAGTCTTTAAAAAAAAAAAGAATTTTGCACTTAAAATATATATATAGTCTTCAGCAGTTTTAGTGCATTAAGATGATACACCCAGATAATAAACCCGGGTGATGATGTTAAAGATGTGTCCAAAATAAGCATAACAAGTCTTAATGCAGTAATAGCAATAACAATAAACCAAGGGTATGATATTGAACAGTCTCGTTTAGGGTAGAGATGAAGTAATTAGAAAAAAAAAAAAAGGAAAGAAAAAGTAATTAAGCACAATAAAACATAAACATAAACAGATAGCGCCCTAGTAATACTAAGTAATAATGAGAATATATGTGAATATATGCTGATAAAAACCCGTATTTTAAAACGAATAGATCAGACAGTAGATTATTAATCCTTGCTTTAATCATTAACCGCCATAACTCACTATTATGTATCAGAATAGTCCCGGGATCAGCTTTCTTAATTCCTTTTCTGCTTCATCCTTGCTAGCGAATACATAGAAATGACCTTGCCATTCCACTTTAAGTTTTGCCGGATACAAGAGGCTGTATTTGACGCTGGCTTGCCGTAACCGCTGTTTGATGTTGTAGAAGGCTGCGCGTTTAGTAGCTGTTGCTGGAGAGAAGTCAGGAAAGATACGAATGTGGTTATTTTCAAATGTAATATCTTCCTTGTTTCTGAGGAGTGCCATCACCTCTAGCTTAAATGATAATCGTTCAAAACGAACTATAAAAGACCTTGGTCTGGGTCTAACGGTGTTTGATCCGCGTACGCGGTAAGCTGCTGCTATCTCAGATTCTGCTTTAAAGTCGTCCCCGATTATTTTAGAAAAAAGTTCAGCAGCGAATTTCACAGGGTTTGAACTTTCTCGATTCTCAGGCAGACCTTCAATTCTGACGTTATACCTTCTACTTCCATCTTCCAAAGCAGCCAGTCTGTCTCCGCTCTTTTAGTAAATGATAAATGGTACAATCTGGGACACAGTACTGTTAAAGAACACGTGTGTCCTGTGAATGTGAATCCACTTATTACTGGACTGAGGCCAAAATATCCACCAAGTGAGTTTTGACACTTCATTGTTTTTTGTTGTGTAGTTTCTGTCCTTGGCTGCAGTTCCAATCACATTGGAAGCAATATTTTTTATTGTTCGTGTTTTTATGGCATGTTCCAAAGCTTTCAATTCTGCCTTACTTTCTTCACACCTTTCAAACTTTTCTGTGCATAACAAGCAGAACTTAGATACCATACCTATTTTATGCTAATGTGAGGAAACTTCATCCATCCATCTATCCATCCATTATCCAACCCGCTATATCCAAACTACAGGGTCATGAGGGTTTGCTAGAGCCAATCCCAGCCAACACAGGGCACAAGGCAGGAAACAAAGCCTGGGCAGGGTGCCAGCCCACTGCATGTGAGGAAACTTACAACATCTTATATAATTGTCATTAATCAAAATGCTTGTGGGGAGGTTAACAAAAAACAGAAACACAGAATGATTTTCTGGATGACCTGGATCAGCTGGATTCTGTGTAACTTCGGTGAGGATAATACAGTTTCTCACAAGGACATTATTGTTTCTCATGGATTGACAATAAGAAGAAGACCGAGCCCTGTGGTCTAGAGTGAGTGGAAGTGTGACTTGAAAAATTAACTCTTCAGGGGGGATAAACATGGACATGTTGGAATGAAAGCTGCATCAGAAAGAGGTATGGAGTTATTATGAGGAACCCATTACAAGCAGATTGGTAATTGGATGGTGGAGAGGAACTTATTTTTAAAAGAATACTCTCTCATCCAGCAGCCAGACATCCTTTAAAACCGATAACTTCTATGATGGGATAACTTCAATGATGGGGTTCTGGCCCTATTATAGCCTGCTTTCTGGCCTTTTGCATTTCAGAGTGTATCTGATCGTGGGAGAACAGAGCAAGAGAAACTTGCCTAAAAAAAGCATGTGTCCTAATAACATTATGCTGAGGGTGCTTGAGAGAGACAGGGACGTAACTCAGTGAGGTCCTTCGGCACATATGAGCCCTTACTATGAACCTAAAATTGATGCCAAAATTTGGAAGACATCCTGCATAATTCCAATATCTAAAAATGTGTGGTCTAGTACTCTTAAAGGCCACAGAAAAGAAGCTCTCACATCACACATCATAAAGACCTTTGAGAATATTGTCTTCAAACACTTGGCTACAGGTGATTTCACCTTCCTGCATATAGAATACCTACAATATTCTCATGCATTGGGATCCCATCCTTCAGTTTGTCCAGCAGGAAGATATGAGTAGATTACATTCTAATTTACGTACTCCACAGATTCTTATATCACCTGGACAACGCTGGCAATATGGGCAGGATCATGTCCTTTAATTTCTTTGTTACCTTAAGCAAAGCCTATCCTTTCTGTTTGGGGAAAAAACTCAAGATGATAGAGGTAGATACATCTACAATGCCCTAGCTAATGGAATATCTAATTGACATGGTGCAGTTTAGAAGATGGTGATTATCAATACTGGGACTTCCTAAAAGCGGACACATTATCTCTTCTCAGTCTACTAATTTAAATGTAGCTCAAATTAATTGTATCTACAGATGACTCTCTCACTTTAGACTGAGAAGGAATATTGAAACATGGTGCGGGTACATCCAGACGCCCTCCAGATTGCCCGGGAGACTGTTTTTTATTTAATATTTTATTTACTTTTTACCCTCTTTCATGCCCATACAACAATGGGTTTAGTAATTTATGACAATGCAGTGCTTTGGGGCATTGAGAATGAAGTTTCACACTTGGCTTTTTAACTTTTTAAACCCCATCCATTGTGGCCAGCTGAGATTGAGCACTCTGGAGTGCTGACGAGGACAGAGGATGCAAGACGCAGCAGAGAAGCCCCACGATGAAGAACAAAGAAACACCAGTGGACACATGCCAGAGTCTAAAACAGACTGAGGAAACAAGCCCTTTGGCCTTCACTGCCCAGCAACAAGCTGGACAATGAACTTGATGAAATCAGAGCAAAAGTGACTTTCCAACAGGACGTGAGGTACTGCAACATACAGTACTGTTTTACTGAGACGTGGCTGACTCCCCTAGTGCCAGATCAAGCTGTGACTTCTTCTCTTTGTTCCATATGGACACATTTGCAGAGGCTAATAAATCTAAAGGTGGGGAAGTCTGTTTCATGGTTAACACCAAGTGGTGAAAAGCAAAGAGCGTTTCTGTTCTCTTTCTCTCCTGCTCACCTCATCTGGAGTATCTAACTATTGGGTATCATCCATTTTACCTGCCTCATGAATTTAGCTTGGTTATCACTATGGTGGTCTACATCACACCTCATGCGGAAATAGGTACAGCATTGTCAGACTTTGTCAATGTGCTTAGTGTGACTCAAAACAAACACCCGGACACAGCAATGGTGGGGGACTTTAATAAAGTGAACCTCAGACAAGTTGTACCAAATCTTTATCAATACATTACATGTATAACCAGAGGAGCTAACACACTGGATCACCGTCACACACTGTAAAAACAGGGCTACAAAGCTATTTCACAACCGGTATTTGGGAGATCAGACAATAAAGCTGTTTTCCTCATGCTGGAATATAAACAAAAGTTTCATCTGGAAGCTCCGGTCACAAGAGAGGTAAAGCACTGGTCTGCCCAATCAGAGCAATGCTACAGGCCACGCTTGATGGTGTAGACTGGGACATGTTCTGGTCATACGCAGACAACATCATGAAGTTTGTGGAAGTAGTTTTTAGCTTTGTTGGCACACCTGAAAATTACATTATCCCCACGGTAACAATAAAGACTTTTGGTAACCAAAAAGTGTGGGTTGATGGAACTATCTGTAATGCAGTGAACTCCTGTACTGCTGCATTTAACGCAGGAGTCACTACCGATGAAATAAACACTTAAGAAGCTGCTTCATATGCTGTAAAAGACGCAAAACACCAGAACCGCTAGTGCCGACTCTAAGTTTGCCAGCAAACTTCATGCATTAAACACCCATTTTGAGGCTGATTATGCTAACACCAGTGACAGTCACAGCCTGCTGACGGAGTGCAGTGACATCATCACCATCGCAGAGCTGGATGTGCGCAGGGCGCTGCAGCAGGTCAACATGATGAAACATTCAGGGCCAGATGGCATTTCTGGGTGCTTGCTGCACTGGCCAACTTCCTGGAGTCTTCACCTCCATCTTCAAGGAGTCTCTGGCTCAGTCTGTGGTCCCGACATGCTTTAAAATATTTATTATTGTTCCGGTACCAAAGAATGACTATTGACCTGTTTCACTGACTTCAGTAGTCATGAAGGATTTTTAGAGACTTATTAAAGTTTTCATTACAGCAACCATCTCCAGGTCCACAGACCCACTCCAGCTTGCCTACCGCCCCAACAGATCAATGGAGGACGCCATCTCCCACGTCCTGCATACCACCCATAGTCACGTAGATATGAAGCATGGGAATAATGTGAGATTACTGTTCATTGGTTATAGTTCCGCTTTCAATACAATTACCCCACATAGACTGCTCACCAGGCTGAGGGACCTGGGACTGAACAGCCGATTGTGTGCCTGGGTTTTCAGCTTTCTCACAGGTAGACCACAGAAGGAGAGAGCTGGTAGTTGAGCCTTCAGCATCATTACAGGAACTCCACAAGGCTGTGTACTCAGCCCTCTGCTCTGTGCTGTGATGGAATGGATTGGCTCCATGCTCATGTTGCATCTGGGGAGCCTCTTGAATCCACCACCGTCTCTAACATAACAAAGATGAGCTGGGCAAATACATATATAGCAAGTGTAGTTGTAAAATGTGAATACAGTGCTGTTATTTAAAACAATCAAAACAAACAGTGTCCAACAAGGCAGTGCTTCAAATGTTCAATAAATAAATAAATAATCCTTAAATGTCAAAGTGATTGTGGAGATAAAAATCCAATAAATATACATTTATGAAACTCAAGGTTAACACATGACAGGAATCATCTCTAAAAAAGAATCTCCATCCCCAGTGCTTAAATTTAAAGCGGACATCTCCCCAGCTTACCTTGATCTGGTCTTGCAGTTCAGAGAGACGTCGTCCAACAGGCACAGCCAACCATCGTCTACAGGCCCAGGTTCCTACCGTCCTTAGCTCTATGCAGGGCTCCCAATCCAAGTCTCACCTTGCTCCATTTCCTGCTGCCTCTCCCTGGATTTATGCAAGAGTGAGCACCTGGTCTCTCCAGCTCCTTAATCGCTCAGCTGGCGTGGCCTCCTTCAGCTCCCCACCACAAATATTTTCAACTGTTCATTATAACACAGACTGAATTCTCTACCTTACTGTTTCTCAGCTGCCGCCATGTCATTTAAGTCTTTTACATTAACATGCAAATTAGCACACTGCACTTGCTATACATAGATATTCTATTCTATTACATTTGCACACTGCTCAGATCTTGTTTATAATTGTAATGTTTATTTGAATATATACTTTTTGTATATTGTATAACCTTGAATCCACCCTTTTTAAATCTTTTTAAAATTTCTTTTAATTTAAACTTTCTTTTTTAATATAATTTAATCTTTTTGTTAACTTTATTGTATAGTCTAATGGGCAATTAGGGCACATTTCACTACACGTGACAACTAAAGAATCTTGATCGACTTTGCCTATGTAATGCAGGGACAGCCATCTGCAAAACAAAGTATTTGTTTTTGGAATTTCTGTGTACTTGGGAGCTCCTGAGATCAGTCACCAACATGGGCATAGTGGTGGAGGTATCACAGACCTATAAATATCTTAGTGTCAGTGTGAACAGTAACCAGGTTTCCATCCAAGGAGTTTTTGCGAAAAAATATTTAGCGCTTCAAATTTTAGCTGATGGAAATGTTAATTATCGATAAAATGTTGTACATGTCGACATAATATTTTTCCGTTTAACTTTAGCGCATAAATTCCATATCGATACTTCAGATGTCACAAAAACTACATTGGAAACACGTTTTGTCGGAAAAAAAGGGCTTTAACGCAAATAAATGTGTCACATGATACATTTTCATCACGTGCAATCAAAACGAGAATAGCGGAGCGGTTCGCATGGTCTGATGAAGAGACTCGTTATTTCTCGTGATGAGCCAATGCAGTAGCGGATAGGCTGGGTCTCCTGCTACTAAAAGGGGTACCTGAACTCCCTCCACATCAACTGTAGCCTGGGGGTGTCTCTCAGGATGTCTAAATAATACAAAAACCGCAAAGGTAATTTACTGTGCCAGTCAAAATATTTAATAAACCGTGTGTTTCATTATCTAAACATTTTTTTCTTATTATTAAATGGCAGATGTTTTAGCATATATGAGAAATTCTCTCATTAATATTAACTTTAGTTTTTTTTTGATTAAACGTCATTATTTTGTATTAATTCAAATTTCAGTTTTAATTAAAAACCTTAAGGGAAGCAGGTTACAGTACTAATTCAGTTGTTATCGCACTGAGAAGGGATGTTGAAAGGTGGGCTCACCTGTACAGATCCGATGCTGCAAACACAGCTGCATCATGGGCACTTCCAGGAGTGCCAACGCAAATGTCTTGTATCATGCACCTGTCATCAATAAGGGCCGGGAGAACAATAGATAGCCATCCTTTGCGATTAATGTAATCGCGGTAGCCTTCCGCCGGGGGAAGAATAGGCACCTGCGTGCCATCCAGCGCACCGTAAATCTGTGGCACAAGATGCACCAAGGAATTGCGGTATGCAATTTCATTGGCCTCCGCTACAGTCGGAAGTCTGATATAACGCCGCATTAATTTTTCTTTAATAGCGGTGCACACAGCATATACACATCGATGGATGGTAGTTTTACTAACCCCGAAAGTTTCTCCAACTACTCTATGCTCGGCGCAGGTTGCCAGCTTGTAAAGGGCGATGGCAATCTGCTTTTGGGTTGGAACCGGTGATCGGTGGCAACCTGTGATGGGCGCAACATCAGGACTAATGAATCCACACAACATCTCAAACGTCGGCCGTGTCATTCTAAAATGTTGCAGCCAGAGATTTTCTGTGAAGTGTCTCTCCACCACCTCCTCCCAGAAGGTCTTATTCCGTCGTCTCTACCATACCCGTGGGTTTCGTCGCACTGGGGTACTTTCTTCGAGCTCTAGGGCTATCGGACAGGCAACTGCTTCATTCTGCTGTCGTCTTCGGATATTATGTACAATTCCAATTATTTGTGAAACTAAAATAACAGTAAGCTGGTACATTTCAAAAAACTGTCTGAATAATCTCTCCATTTCTTTGTTTCTTTGTTTAGTGGAGGGGGTGTAACGTGGAAAACAAAAGGTAGATAATTTGCGACATACACAAAATTATGTATGGAAACGGCTCAAGGGTAGATTTTTTTCGCGATACAACAAAACTTATGCGACAGTTCGTTTTGCGGGGGGGGGGGGGGTGACGTCATCACGCACACCGTTTTATCGATAAAAAGCCAGTTGGATGGAAACAGGCTGGAGACAGCAAATTTCGCACAATTTTTTTACGTATATTCTGTTTGTCGATAACAAAACATCGCAAAAATCTGGATGGAAACTTGGCTAGTGAAATGGAATGGGGAACAACACAAGCTGCACTGCCCAAAAAGTTCTAGTGCAGGCTGTTCATTTTGGGATAGACATGGTTTATTTAATGTGTGTGACCTTCTCTGAGCTTTTCTGAAGATTATATGTCACCTGACACAAAAAAATATCACAGAAATAAATGATAATACGAACATGAGAACATGTTCTACCACTGTTTTGCATACCGCATAGCTATCAGGACTAATGCTTCTCATTATCTTCCATTGAGTTTTTGTCACATTAACCTAACTTCAGAAATATCAGTTTGCTTACTTGTCCTACTTGCATGTTCTTCTTATAGCTGCACACTAAACTGATGAATGTAGGGAGGAGAAGATGACCCCATCTACTCTTTTTGAATGGTAGTAGTGGTGTATATACTTTAAAGATTTGTAAAACTGTAGAGATATCAGTAGCACATTTTCCAGAGCTAACGTTTACAGAAGAAAAACCTTCTAGTAGGAAGCAACCATTTTCTTGAGGACAAAACAATATTACTTTGATGGTTTGGGGAGCTAGAACTGTACAGTAGCTCTTGTACAGGAAGGCCTGAAATAGCCAGGTACTTTATGTGCTTATTTTTGCATTTCTTCCCATGCATGATATTGCCATTTTTGAACTGGCAACATCCTGAAGAGCATCAGGAAGTGGCACTATTAATATTTGTAAATATCCTATTTTATGCCTTTAAAATTATATAAACTTTTAAAACATACGGTGGCACAACCTAAATGAATGAAAACCATTTTGTACATTTATTAGACAGACTGATCATTGGAAGCTATCAAAGTTATCATTTCAATCTCCTTGAGCACATGAAAGTACACGATTTTTTCCCTGCAAGGTAAAAAAAGTCCCAAGTCGCTATGATTTGGATCACTCCTGATTAATTCAGAGGCCTGAGGGGGCTCAGAATTAAATGCCAGGCGATTCTTCCATTCCTACTTTATACATTCAGTAAACATACAGTTGCTGTAGATCATGAGAGATGTGAGCTGACAGTCTGCATCTAGCCACTGCTGTGTCCTTAAGGGATTATAATAAATGGTCCTTTATAATCAAGGTTTCTGACAGAACTGCAAGCTAGTACACAAGGAGTTCACCTGCAAAGATGGCTTGCTACTTCAGGCTTTAACCTCAGTTTTTTGCAGCAACCTGAATCTCATTCCTATGAACTGCATAAAGATTTAATATTTGGATAATTAAATAAGACTATACTGTATATAAGACACTTCTGCTACAATGATTGCATTGTTTTTACCTTCCTATTTTTTCTTAAACGTTACAGCATGAAGCAAGTGCAGTGGTAACACAAGTCCTCTTAGCATAGCCTGAAAGAACGTATGTAATAGCAACAATTATTTAAAAAGTTAATCTTTAGGACAAGTACAAATTTAAAAAGTTATTAAATAAGCTCTCTTCTTAGTGCATTGACCAACAGTCCTATAAGGCTTTTATTTTTGCACTGGCAAGTTACATTTAAGTTGTAAATTTTTAGTGCTTTTTTCTGTTCTGCATGAGTAGAAATTATGCTCTTCAGAAGGTGAAGCTTGTGAAATAAACCTTTTAGTTAAAACCATTTATTTATTTTTTTTACATATAATGTACATTTCGAGTTCTATTTCTGAAGCAGAAAAATCAATCATGGACAGTGTGCTTTTAAATGGAGGCACAACCAAAATCATAATATGTGTCTTCAATTACTCTGACAGAACTGCGCAGTGATTTAAAAACAGAAAATTATTCATAAATGACCATAATGTTTATTAAGCATTCTGTTCACGACTCTTTTTTAGTCTCCTCATTCAAATCCAAATTTAATGCTGTCCCATTCCCAAAGCTTTTATAAAATGAAAATTGCCACTCTGCCATTTAATCCTGAAGCAGAGTAATCTTAACGTTTCTAGTTCTAACCTTTTACAGCCTTATCTCTTTGTTTTATGGGCATTCCATGCACAATGTTAGTCTCCTTGTTTATTGATAAGTGTATTTAATTTCTTTGGAGCAAACACAATGGCACAGAATATGCTTCACACTGAGTGGCTTAAGTTAGATACTTTGCTGGGTTATTTTCAGGCTATGTGAGGTTTTTATGGGTTTCCTTTAAGAAGTCTGGGTTCAACTCACCATTCGTTGTATCTAGTTAGATTGATTTGCTTTCTGTAAATAATTTAGGTGTGGATCTACAGTACTATAATTATGTTTAGGTGTCAACAGAAGTGAATTTATTCCTTCTGCAGTAATTTCTGATGCAGCTCAGTGAGAAAAGCGTTATTTAAAACCAAAATCTAATTGGCTCAGGATTTACTACAAATTACCCAGTGACAAATTCAAATTTAAACTTGAACTGCCTTCACTAAAAGAAAATAAAACAACAACACAAAAACCTAAGAATTTTGACAAACAAGAACAGCCCATTCAGTCCATCAAGTTCATTTGTTTAGCTAATAGTTAAATTGTCACGATATCTCATGCAGATTCTTCTTAAAGGTTTTCAAGGTTTTTGCTTCAATTACCTGTCTTGGTAGTTTGTTCCAGTTTCCCACAACTATTTGCATTAAGATATGTGTCCTGGCTCCAGTCCTAAATGTATTTCCCATTATTTTACACTGGTGTCCTGTTTAGTGCTGGACCTGCCTTATCAGTGCTTTAGAGAATTTTGAAAACCTGGATTAGGGCCCCACATAATCTCTTCTGCTAATGGCTAAACAGGTTAATTTAGTATCTCAGAGTATGACATATCCTTAAGTCCTGGGATGCACTTAGTTGCTCCCCTCTGCACAGCTTCAAGTGCTGCTATGTCTTTTTTGTGGCTTTACAACCAGAATTGCACACAATATATCAGATGTGGTCTCACTAGTGCATTATATAGTCTTGGCTGATGCGCATGGCTTAGACAATGAAAATGTTGTGTCTGCATAAACCGTTAAATCCTTTTTCAGCAGTTGCTCCTTTGGGACAGTGTCACCCATCTTTTATTTATAATTCACATTCTTTTTGCCCATATGTAGCTCATACATTTATATTAATCAGTTATTATTTTATATAGTACCTTTACCAGCATTCACAATCAAAAGGAGCTTCAAAATAGAATATAAAGTTGAATAATTCAGGAAAATCGGGGAAAAAAATACATAGCATACATGGAAAGCACCACTGGTATACATGAGAAGGGCCTTGGATATTAACCTGATAGATTTTACACTGCAATTGTCAAAAAAGCTTTACAAACATATACCTTTAATATAAAATTACAAAATTGACTGCATGACAACAGTGAAAAATAAACATGAAGAATCTACAAACATATAAAGCACAACAAAAGGATAACGCTAGAAAAAAGAATAGAGTAATGGAATAGGGCAAGGTAATATTGTACAATGAGGAAGCAACAGTGAAATCGCATTGAATATCAGGAACCATGAAGACTCATAGATAAGAGACAGCAATTAAAACACCAATGAATCAGGGGGTTCTTCAGTCGGGATAGGAACCTTAAAAAATGATCTTGGATGAGAATTCTGCTCAGTAGAATTAACAAAGCAGAGTTGTGAGTTGGGGTTTTGCTGTTAGAAGAGTCAAAGATTCGTGAAAGCTTTATATGCTGTTAAAAGTATTATGAAATATAGTGGAGTGTGGACCAAAAATAGGAGAATGTACAAGACAAGACAATCCAATATTTGAGTGGATTCCGGCATATAAAAGCCATTCGATTGGTAACTTTGTCAAAGCATTTTGGTTGGCTGAAGACTCTTTAATTTTTTAATAATTCTTGAATGTATTGACAGAACTGTTTAAACCAACAACATTTGCATACATTAACACATAAATTAAGATAAATATTTAGTAAAATAGGGCAATTTTGATTTGATTAAAATAAAGAAATGATGACAACATACCATTATTAGCAATATAAATGAGATATGGTCAGCTGACAATAGAAGAGAAGAAAACATAAACTCTGGTCAACAGTATTCCTTGAGAAAATAAATGTCTCAGTCAGAACTAGATGAAATTATACCCCCAATCCCCCCCCCCCCAAAAAAAAATGGCATTGTTCAATATTATATGTATGTTCTGTGAAATTTAGTAAGTTTTTTTATATACTTTTTTATTTTTATTTTTTATATTTGGTTTCTATGGTTCCCATCATCCCTGGAACAGGAACAGCAGGATACTAAGAAATAAAATAGAGTAGGGTCAATAACAGTTCATGTTGATCATCATGCTTGTACTATATTTTCTGCAAATGACTAGGACAGAGTTAAAATATGAATAGCAAATCTGCAGCTCTAATCAGGGTATTCTAGACTAAAGCATAAATCTTCAGGCTGGATTCAAATGTTGAAACCAATTATGGACATCTTTTATGCAAGCAGGCAGATCATTACTCCTCTTTATTTCTCAGTAGTCAAAACCTCCATCTCTCTGAATGTTCTGAATCCTTAGTAGACTACCTTTCTACAGATGTGGTCTCACAAGTGCATTATATAGTCTGTGCTTCGGCGCACTGCTTAGATGATGAAAATGTTGTGTCAGCACAAAAATACACACACACACATACACACACACACACTTTGTAGCAGGCTTGGGTCAATTCAGGAATGAACTGAACAATTTCAATTTTCCAAAGTAAACAATTTGTAACTATGTATGTATAATTATGTACTCATCCAAACCTTCACTTTCTAAATAATTTTTCATGCCTGTCCTTGAAAACATTTCTGTTCCCACTAAACACCTTACATTTTTTTTTTACAGTATATTGGAGTTTTAGTGCAGCAGCTCACACATCTTCCTCTGCCTTGTATTGCAGTTGTCCCCTCAAAGATTTGATGCATTTTTATTTATTTATTTATTTTATTATTACTATTATTAAATATATTTATATATTTTTAATTTTGTTGTTGTTGCTTTTTCTTGCATTTCACATCCAGAATAAATTAAGTACTTACTTACATTTTCATACCAGCTTTTTTCCAGTGCTGGGGGCAGTGCCTTTCTTGAGAACCATTTATACAGGGCAGGAAACAGTCTGCACAGGGCACTCACTTGTACCTATACCATTCACACAGTGTTGAATCAACCTAAAAATCACATTTATTGTAATGCAAGTCAAAAATTGCGGAACAGTGACGTTTGATCGATGTGAAGAGGAGAAGGGGGTTCCCCACATGAAACTGTAAGTGGCAGCATGGTGTGGCATGATAAAAATTCATTTCAAAAGCGGAGAAGGGAACAAGGTCCCTGTGTGAAACTGCAAGTGGCAGTGTGGTGTGACGCAGAGTGATGTAATACAAACACATTTGAGCAGTGGGGCCCTGTGAAACATATGGGGACGTATGGAATTTGTGTTAGTGCTCATACTAAAATGTACTGTATGTTATAAAAGACTAAACTGATTAATAATATAAAAACTGTGTGGTTCTATATTATTGAATATTACAGCCCTTTGTAAAAAAAAGTAGGAAAAGTGGCCTATCCTGTTACCCTACTAGTAGCAGAATAATGCACACATGTAGATTTACTACATATGTCAAGACAAACAATTTCATTCGCCAAAGAATACAGCAAAATTCAAAAATCATATTAACACTGGTATAAACGATGTTATATTTGTATGCCAATGAATAAAAAAAAAAATCAATTTCTATTTATTTTTTAATACTGACTGTGTCATTATTGACTTTCTTGGAATCAAAAAAAGATTTTGGTAATTTTGTGCATTATCTTGCATCTCTTTTGTATAGGAAAAAAATCTAAGTCCTTTGTTTATTAAGCATTCTGACACCTAGTGTGGAGGCGTAACATGCAGTGTGTGGGATTGAAATATAGAGGCTTCAGATCCTGGGTGTATTAAACCATTTTTGATTAACTTAAAATACATTGGGGGAAAAAGAATGTTTGTTGTTCAGAAATGAGCAGCTTAGTTGCCAGCAATGGAAAAATCAGACTTCAAAGTATACAATAAAATGGAGCACTAACCCAAAACAAGACATTTCAGCTAAAGAAAGTCTTGAACCTTGCTGTTGAGCTGTATACATCCCCAAGCTAAACTTAAAGTTACTTGCTCTCTCTTCACCTTTCCCTCTCACTGCCTCTAACACTGTCACTCTTACATACTGTAGGCTTTTCCAGTGGAGAAAGTAAATTCTCTAGTGCAGCTCATGCTAACACCCATGATTCATATTCTGTCCCTTAAGTGCCAGAGACAGTTGGTTTACCAGCTAATTGTCTCCTGATTTTATACTTTGCAGTGAAATTGTTTCTCTTAATTATTCTCTCATGCATATGAATTCATTTTCTTGCTCTGTTAAACAGAAAGCACTCCGCAAGGTATTTAGGTAGCTATTTACAACTTAACTATTTTAGTGTGTGAATACGTTTGTGCAGCCTTACCTTCTCTAGAAATATATTTACTCCTTGAAAAATGGAAATTATATAAAATGTCCTTAAACCATTACTTCTCCCCAAAATCTTCCCCAATGAATTAATAAGCCAGTTTGCATTTACCTAGAAAAATTCCCAAAAGTAAAAAATTAAACTTCATACAGTGCCATCCCAGGACAGAACCCAATTTTTCAGCTCCTTAAACATTTTGTTAGTGAAGGGCTTAATATATTTTGAAAATGCATTCTCCTTTATTAACCTTATGGTGAAAAACACTATGTAATATCTAAGCTAATAAGTGATACAGAGAAAGTCAAAGTTAAAGACATCATTAGTCAGTACACAGCAGCTCTTGATGATTTGACTGCAAATGTGACACTAAGTTGGGGGAAGGAGGTTCAATCAAGATAGTTTGTCAAGAACCTCACAGAGATGGATAGTATAGGGAACAGTGCATAAGATCATTATTACACCCAAAAATCTTTTACCATTTTCCTACCATGTCTAGGAACAAATCATTAAAAACACTGGGAAGATGTGCACTCCAGCTGAAGAAAAATTAAAGTTTATTTATTTATTTTATATGTGTGCCTCCATGTCCAATCTGTGTTGGGTCGGGCGCATATATAGCGCCTTTTTACACTATGTATTTGAAAAATATGTACGATATCTAAGATAATAATATGTAAAATAATAAGACAGAAAAAGAAACTTGATGCTAAGAAAAGATAGAAAGGCAAAATTGCTATTATCAATTCAAGAGCTCAGTACCTAAGACTGACTGATTAATTTATATATCTTGCTACCATTTTGAGTATTGCATCATTACATGGCATAACAGCAGCAAGTAGTGTTTAGAGAAGTGTTTCCCAACCTTTGCGGTGTCATGAGCCAGTTTTTCATATGCCAGTGTGTTCGTGACACACCCCTGGTCCCCCTTTTTGAAATGAGTATGACCACCAGGGGCTTATCTGATGCTCTCACCAGAGCTTTAAATGAATTAGGCACAATCATCAATGTTTTACCTCCTTGAATAATAAAGCATGGTCATCAGAGCAGGTTTTCGGGAGGTCATCCAAGATCCATTCACCTGCAATGATTCTGCTGTGAACTGAGCAGAGCGGTGATTCTGGGGGCAGGCACAGCTCACCAGCATAGGTTGGGAAACACTGGTTTAGAGAAGCATTGTAACCTATATATAGATAGTATGTGCTAAAACAATGTGACTGTGTGTATGACATTTCTGGTATTTCTGACTAGATTGTAATATTAACTTACTTTAATTATTCATTAGATGCATAGTGAAACAATATGTGCTCTGCAACCTCGTCTGTGATTCTGCTGGAGTAGTGTCAATGTTGTATGGCACCTTTGCTATAGACTGAAAAATAAATTTTCAATGGCTCTTTTTTTAACAACTTCCTTAACAGCAGTTCTTTTCACCTCCTATTAACACGGTGTGATGGCACACCATTTAGTCCATTCCCATCCGTCCATTATCTTAACCCTCTTACGCAGGGCAGGGTTGCAGGATAGCATGAGCCTGTCCCAGCAATCATTGGTCGCAAGGCAAGAACAACAGCTGGGGTGCCAATTACACCGTTTAGTGTGAATGCATATTTTACAGCCCATCTTTTGCAAATGAAGTTTCCATTTCTTTCAACCTCACACTGATTGCGGCAATGTCAACATAATGGTGAGCAACAGACATAGCATACAGCCGATGGCAGTGCATCTTTCACTTTTGCGATTAGCTCAGTGATGTCCATGAATGTCAGTGAATGCCAAAGTATAATGTGGTTTTACAGAAAGGTTCTTTCTTTGCAGCAGGTTATTTTTACTTTGTTAACACATCTAAAGTGTTCCGCACACACACACAACACACATTTATACATTTAATTGAAGCCTTTTTAAGAGTTCAGCCATCAAAAGTTTATCCATTGTGACCACTGGCTTGCTGTCTGTTGAACCAGTTTAACAAGCACACTGTTGATTTTTGCTGCTTAAATCCCCGCTTCTACTCTGAGCTTCACCTTCATGAGGTGTTGTATTGGTTTAGAAAAATCACATTCAGATACATGTATACATTTAGCTCTGGGAGACTAGTTATTACCAAAAAAAGTCAGATCAATAACTGCAGTTCATTAAATTCTTTTGGTTACTGTGTACCTCAGTTAATCCAATACCTAATACAAACACCCTTTAAAAGCCATCAAAGCTCTGTCTTTGCTAAATGGACTGGTAGATTATTAAAGACTAGACATTAAGCCCGTTACAATAACGGGCGCTAGAACAGTAGTGCATAAACATTACTAGGAACAGTCTATATTAAATGGCAAGGACCTTGACCTCATTCTCTTTCTTGTCTTAATTTTTTTTTGTCAAAAATATTTTTGCAAGAAGCCTAAAGTAAAATAATAATAAAAATAAAATAGAAACGTATGACAATACAGTAAGTATAATTAATATTGCCTTAGTGTAAACCTTTGTAACAATCTGTAATACACAATATCTGAAGAAGATATTTAGGAAAAATTTTCTATTTTTTTACCTCATGAAATTTACATTTCTTGTAAATATTCTGTCTGAGTTTGGCAAGAGTTTGCCTTGTTCAGGACCATCTACAACCTTGACAACAACATCTGGATAACTTCTAACTCTTGATAATGCAACATATAACTGACCATGGTTGAATACTGGTTCTGGCAAGTAAATGCCAACTTTTTGTAAAGTTTGCTCTTCTGAGTCTCTCTCTTTTAGAGTTTTTCTGACGCTCATTTTCTTTTTCTTCAATCGATCTATTTGTTCGTATTTTTTTTTTGTCTTTCAGCCTTTCTTTTGTTGATGTTTACTTGTTGAGCTAACTGTTCTTCCAGGACATGTTACTTATATAGGATTTGATTGTCTGTGTCTTTTGTCCTACTTGACGTGTCCTTTTTTTTTCTGGGTGGCATGTTGTTAGTAGATATGTCCGTAATATTTTCTCTTACAGTAATACTGGCTTGTATGTGGCTGTAATATGCGTCAGTGTATTGTGTGCCTTTAAATTTCTCTCGCAGTAATACTGGTTTGTATTTCCGTAAAATGCCTGTAATTTTCTCTGACAGTAATACTGGCTTTGATGTGCGTAATATGACTTTAATTTTCTGTCACAACAGTGGGCAATCAGCAGAGTGTCCCCAGCAACTGATGTAATGTGTGGAGTGCAGTTGATAATCGTGACTGTGTCGTCTCCCCAGCAAGTACTGTGTAGTTCCACAGCAAGTATTTTAATCCGTGCTGGCGTGTAGCTGATTATTGTATGTGTGGCGTCTCCCTAGCAATGGATTTTATATGCGCAGCCGCGACTACCTAATCAGCACTCTCCCAGCAATTATGTCTTTTATTTGCTTATCATGCGCTGCCGTGGCAAGGCCATTCACTGTGTTCCCAGCTTCGAGTGTGTGTGCGACCAAGATGCCGTGCACATGGGCGAGGCACGGTGCGATGTGCCGGCCCCACTCATGCGCACTTCACCAGAAGACACACACACACGGGCACCTGGACGCACACAGGGCTTTTATTAAAGAGGATTCCCATTTGCCTTTGTGCAAAGAAGTGCTTCTTGAATTCCTTCATGAATGTGCTTCCCCTTGATTGGTGACTTCAAGCATGTGATTTACTCATTCACTGAAAAAAAATTCTGTCTGACTTCAGTTGTCAACCTGTCCATCACCATTGCAAACAGGAAAGGGCTCAGAGCTGATCGTTGATATAATCCCACCTCCACCTTGAATTCATCCGCCACTCCTACCGCAGACCTCATCACTGTCACCAGGCTGTCATTCCTACTACACACCCCCTCCAGCCTCACATACTTTTCTGCTATTCCTGACATCCTCATACAGTACCAAAATTCCTCCTTTGGCACCCTGTCATATGCTTTATCTAGGTCCCTAAACATGCAATGCAATTCCTTCTGACCTTCTTTGTACTTCTCCATCAGCACTCTTAAAGGGAACATTGCATCTGTAGTGCTCTTTCCTTGCATAAAACCATATTGCTGCTCACAGATCGCCACCTCTTCTCTCAGCCTAGCATCCATCATTCTTTCCCATATGGTGCGGCTAATCAACTTTATACCCCTGTAGTTACTGCAGCTCTGCTCATCTCCCTTATTCTTAATAATTGGTACTAATGTACTTAACTCTACTGCCATCTCACCTAAACATCTTCATGTCTCCACTGGTATATGGTCTGGGCCAACTGCTTTTCTACTTTTCATCCTCTTCAGTCTTGCTGATCAGTTCTTTCTGGTTTACTATCTCCACTTTATCCAACCTACACTCTCTCTCATTTTCTATATCCATAAGTTCTTCAAAGTCCTCCTATCACTTTTTCAACACGTTCTCTGTGCTTGTCAGCAAATTTCCATCTGCATTCTTTATAACCCTGACTTGCAGCACCTACTTTGCAGCTTGGTCCCTCTGGCTGGTCAATCAGTACAAGTGCTTTTCTCCTTCCTTTGTGTCCAGTTTCTCCTATATCTCAATATACAACTTTTCCTTAGCCCTCGCCACCTCTCTTCACCTTACATTGTATTTCTTTGTACACCTGTCTGCTTTCAGCACCTCTCGGGTTATCCCAGTTCTTTTCCCTAACATCTTCCTCTTTATGCTTTCCAGTACTTCTTCATTGCACCACCAAATGTCTTTATCTTACTTGCTCTGTCCAGATGTCACACCAAGCATATGATAGTGAAATTTATGCAAACATAATCCACTGACAACTTACTGTGTTTCACTCAGATCTTAACAAGTTTCCACAATGTGTACTACCTTATGTCTTCAATGCACTTCTATGTGGATTTATTAATTAATAATACCTTTGACGCAGACTACTGATGGGATTTTTGGAAGGTACTGATGGTCCTAAGGTTGACTAAATGTTCTGAAGTTATTTGTGTAAAGATCAACCAATGTCACCATCTTACTCTAACTAGTTACTTTATTCGAATTCTGGAATTTAGACGGTCAGCCCACACTCATGCTGCTGTCTTTTGCAATTAGGAACCACTGGCCAGTAAAAACAATTTGCACAATGCATTAACAAACCACACAAGGAAACCCTAACTCATGTGAAGCCCCTGGTCATTAATGCTTCTCCATTATTTGTGACTGTGAAGCTGCTTTATTTACAACATGATGCAGCAAACCATCTCCATGCCATGCCTCTGCCTCCAAAGTGCTTGATTTTAACTTCTTCTTCTTTTGGCTGCTTCCGTTAGGGATTGCCTCAGCTGATCATCTTCTTCCATATTGTCCTGTCTTCTGCATCTTGCTCTGTTACACCCACCACCTGCATGTCCTCTCTCACCACATCCATAAACCTCCCCTTAGGCCTTCCTCTTTTCCTTTTGCCTGGCAGCTCTATTGTTAACATCCTTTTCCCAATATACCCAGCATCTCTCCTCTGCAAATGTCCAAACCAACGCAATCTTGCCTCTCTGACTTTGCCTTCCAACCATACAACTTGAGCTGACCCTCTAATGTACTCATTTCTAATCCTATCCATCCTCGTCACACCCAATGAAAATCTTAGCATCTTTAACTCAACCACCTCCAGCTCCATCTCCTGCTTTCTGGTCAGTGCCACCATCTCCAACCCATATAACAAAGCTGGTCTCACTACCGTCCTGTAGACCTTCTCTTTCACTCTTGTTGATACCCGTCTGTCACAAATTACTCCTGACACTCTTCTCCACCCATTCCTCCCTGGCTTCACTCTCTTTTTCATCTCTCTTCCACAATCCCCATTACTCTGCGCTGTTGATCCCAAGTATTTAAACTCATCCACCTTTGCCAGCTCTACTCTCTGCATCCTCACCATTCCACTGACCTCCCTCTCATTCACACACATGTATTCTGTTTTGTTCCTACTGACCTTCATTCCTCTCCTCTCTAGAGCATATCTCTACCTCTCCAGGGTCTCCTCAATCTGCTCCCTACAATCGCTACAAATCACAATGTCCTCAGCATCCAGGTGTCTTCCCTGTCACAACTGAAAAACTTTTTTCAGAATAATGTTTAACTTTAAATATTAACTCCATTATATTTTGAATGATATAGTGTTTTGTAATATTATTTTCTTTGGTAGCACCTGTGAATTTCTGTTCATTTTGAAAGGGGATATACTATTTGAGTGTTGAATTTTCTTGTACAATTTTGCTCAGATTTCAAGAGTATACAACAAATCTCTTTAAGGCAAGGATAAGTTTTGAATCAGGTGAACAGAAAAGAAACAGAAGTCTAACAACAAAAATAATTTAGCACGAAGCTTAGAGCCGCATGTATTAAAAGACAGAGAGCTTGTCCTTCAGGCACTTTGAACACATTCTCAGAGAGGTTTTTTTTAATGTGACCTAATTTTCTTACTTTTTTACAAGGTCTTACTATTACACTATATAAATTATTGCTTATAAAAACAGTTTACAAATTGATTTTAACAGTGTTTTTGAAGTTCAGGCACTATAATTTTGAAATCAAAGTAATTCATTATTTTTTAAGACTTGAAATAGAAAATTACTGCAAGGTTGATTTGGCAACATTTAAACTTAAAATGTAAATCAATAAATGAATGGTGCGATAGTGCTTGTTACACGGTCAGCTAGTGACATATGGCTGTTTCGTGCTCCTCACACGTTTCAGTGGCTGTCCCTTGCATAATAGATTTGAAAATTAACAACTTGGAACCTGTTGTTTTTTTATGATTGTATTAGTTCTTATAATGAGTGCATTTACTGGAACCAATGTTTTTTTAGTTTAATTGTGCCATACTTCAATAACTGTGTTCCTCAGAGAAAAGGAAAAAAAAGAGAGAGAGAACACTTTGAATTTTCTTTCTTAATTTTGCTGTTTTGATTGGTCTTTCAAAGTAAATAAATGTAGGGCAATGCATTCAGCTGTTAAATCATTTAAATGTGGTTACTTAACTTTTTTCTTCTTATTTTTAGTGACCCACTAACTTATATCCAGTGAGTGTATTTACAGTATCTAATTTTTGAATTAATGTGTTATTCTCACTAAATGCTATCAATCAACAAGCAAAAATTAAAATAGCCATTTTCCATTCTTGCAGTAATTGTAGGTCTATTTAGAACTGCTTCAACTTAGTGACATTTGCAGAGTTTTCAAGCATGAATTACTGGGCTTAGTTTCTGCTAAAGTATTATTATTATATCAGATGATTTTATTGAAATAAATTACATATGTGTGTGATTAAACAAGTCAATATTTATGTACAATAAAGAACAAAAAGATAGAGAATATCACACTAAAATTTAGATCAAGACTTACAGAATCCATTCCGACACTTTGCCTTCCTTTATTCCTCATGTATTCTGTTACAGACTTACTCTGTTTCACATTATCTTTGTGAATATAGTACTTCAACAGCTGGATGGCCAGATGTCCTGTGCCAATCCTATGATACAGCAAAATATGTGGTTCATCTGTAATGACAAGTTAACCAAGACATGATGCAGCAAAACATCTCTATAGCATGCCTCTGCTTGATTGCTAGCATGATGATCATATTGTGGACTGCACAAACATAAAAAAGCTCCTATCAGGCAGAAATTTTTAATTTGTTGTTTTCATCGTCCGAAGAAGGTTGCTCCAGACCTCCTGGGGATTGTACAGATGCGTTTTTTTTGGCAAAATTGTGGCAGTTAATCTCTGCCTTGTTAGTTTGCCATACATTTCTTTTTGTCTAGCATCTCTCTAACAGAGAAAGCAGCATGCAGATTTTGCAGTAGGGTGTTGTCTGAATTCATTAGATGTTTTAAGCATTTATCTGTATCTAACCATACCTGTTCTAAAGGATAGCTGGTCTAATGACTAGTGTTCCATACTTTCTCTATGTGAACATTATGGCTGTGCAAGTGGATTGGTGCATTTGCTCACACTGATAAACATCAACTTTTCTTTTTAAAAACTTTTGCTGCAATGGTATGGCAATAATGACTCAGTTTGTATTCTTAACCAAAGTATTTAAACAGTTGACAATTGAAAAACACAGCAGGCTTCCAAACAGAAAAAGCTATGATCAAAATTCATAGTAATTTAAAAAAAAATCAGACAGGCTGCAGGTAATTTTTGCAAATCTATACACGCCGTATACTCTGTTTGTAAACTTTATCAAAAAAATCTCTGCAAAAAAAAAAAATCAGGTCTGCTTAAATGGTTCTGTAACACAATTACTTGCTGTTAGTTTTTGTTTTTGACTTAACACATAATTAGATGTTTTTGCCACACTCCTCATTTTTGTACATAATCGCTGTCAACGTCAGCAGCTTTGTGCCAGTGGGAAACAAGAGCTTGTATCCCCTTTTTGTACCAGTCGGCATCCTGCATTCATAACCACTTCTTCATGTCTTGGATAACTGCGTCACTCCCAAACCATTTCCCAAGGCTCCAAAGATTTGCAAATATACTTCCTAACTGACTGAGAGTGCTTGTTACTGATTCCTTCTCTGCTTCAAGAAATTCAATAACAGCTCATTGTTTAATCACAGGTGGCCTGGTTTCCTTCCATAATCCAAAAACATGCAGATTAAGTAGATGGGCAATGCTCAATTGTCCCCAATGTGTGTGTGTGTGTGTGTGTGTGTGTTTTCATTCTGCTATGGGCCAGCACCCTGTCCAAGGGTTCTTCCTGACTTGCACTAAATGTTGGTGGTATAGGCTCCAGCTTTCCCACATTCCTGTGCTGATTGGATAGATGGCTGGCTGTTTGTCCACATAAACAGATATTGTTTTTTAACACTCAACATCATTCTGAGAGCCATTTGCATGTCTGCCTGAAAATGGATTTTTTCAATACGCTGCATTAGTAAGTGGGACTTTTCCATCTAAACTTGTAATGAGTTACAGACATTTTGTTAACTTTGACTGAAGTATAAAATATGAAGCAAAACTGCTTGGACAGCACTATTTCAAGTTGTAATAAAATAGAAGTAAAAATAAAAGTTTGGATTGTGTTTTTGGTTTTAATAAATAATGCTGTTTTTTTACAGCATTCACATCTCTTACCATGACATTATACTTTGTTTTCCTAGTGTCCAGATTCAGCTTGCAAACAGGATCTGCTTGCATACCTTCAACGCATTGCTTTGTACTGCCATCAACTCAACATCTGCAGCAAAGTGAAGGCTGAAGTCCAGAACCTGGGGGGCGAGCTCATTGTGTCTGGGGTGAGTTAAGACAACAAAGTATTTGCTTTGCAGAACTTCAAAAATAACTTTGCATAGGTGCTGCAATTATGTGGCTAAGGAGTTAAACTGGAAACAGGACCATGAAGTTCAATATGTACCAAACTGCGTATCACTAATATGTGAACCTATGCTCGTAACTTTGAAATTAAAAAAATCATGTAGTACTGTATTCAAAAAGCAGTATAGAAGGCACTTTATGAAATAGAGACAAATGACCATAAGGGCTATTCAAAACTCACTATGTTCATTTATAAGTGGTCACTATTTATTATTTTAGTTGAACATGTTTAACATCAATAACAGATGTGAGCAAACAAACTTTAATGTTCAGTATAATCATTGCTCTATGACCTAGTAACTAAGCCAACACAAGACTGCTGGCAGCAAGTACTCCACTTGTAAAACTGTGTTATCAGTTTTACCCTTAACGTGACACACCTAAATCATCACTGGGGTAGCAAGTTGGTTTTAGAAGTCACAGAATCCCCTGTCTGGGATTTCAATAGATTCTAGTATAAATGCATCTTTTCTAGAAGGTCTAACTTGTGGTGAGTCAGTATCATGGCCTAACCTACACATTGAAGGTAAAAGAATAGTCCAAATACCTCTGTGAAAAGGTGAATGAAAAGCACAAATCAGAGGGATGGAAACAGCAAAATTTCCAAGTCATTGAATACCCCTTGGAGTCCAGTTAAATCAATCATTAAGAAATGAAAAGAGTATGGCACAGCTGGAACTCTATCTAGAGTATTTCATCCAGAAAAACTGAGCAATCATGCAAGAAGAAGACTAGTAAGGGAGGCCATCAATAGCTCTGAGGGAATTACAGACTACAGCAGCTAAGACTGGAGAGACTATGCAGAAACATCTGTTACCCAGAATACTCTGATTTGATATTTGGGAGGTGGGTAAGTGAGTGAGCCACCTAGAAAGATGGATTAGATTACAACCCTAATTCCAAAATAGTTGGGACGCTGTGTAAAATATAAATAAAAACAGAATGCAATGATGTGCAAATCTCATAAACCCATATTTTATGCACAATAAAACATAGAAAACATATCATATGTTTAGACTAATAAAATGTACCTCTTTAAGAAAAGAATAAGGTCATTTTGAATTTGATGGCAGCAACACATCTCAAAAAAGTTGAGACAGGGCCATGTTTATACCACTGTGTAGCATCCCTTCTTCTTTTAACAACAGTCCGTAAACATCTGGGAACTGAGGAGACCAGTTGCTGGAATTTTGGGGGAGAAATGTCCCATTCTTGTCTGATATAGGATTCTGTAGGATTCAACATTCCTGGGTATTGTTTGTTGTATTTTTCGTTTCATGATGCTCCAAATATTTTCAATTGGTGAAAGGGTCTGGACTGCAGACTATGGAGCCATGCTGTTCTAATAGATTCAGTATGCTGTTTAGGATTGTCTTGCTTAAATACATATGTAAGGCCTTCCCTGAAAAAGACGTCATCTGGATGGGAGCATATGTTGCTCTAAAACCTGTACAGTATATACCTTTCAGCATTGATGGTGCCTTTGCAGATGTGCAAGCTGCCAATTCCATAGGCACTAATGCACCCCCATATCATCAGAGATGCAGGCTTTTGAACTGAGTACTAATAACAAGCCGGGTGGTCCCTCTCCTCTTCAGTCCAGAGAATGTGGTATCCATGTTTTCCAAAACAAAATTCAAATTTTAATTTGTCTGACCACAGAACAGTTTTTCACTTTGCCTCAGACCATTTTAAATGAGCTTTGGCCCAGAGAATACAGTGGCGTTTCTGAATCATGTTCATATTTGGCTTCTTCTTTGCATGATAGAGCTTTAACCTGCATTTGTGGATGGCACGGCAAGCTGTGTTCACAGACAATGATTTCTAGGAGTGTCCCTGAGTGATTTCCATGACAGAATCGGGCCTGTTTTTAATGAAGTGCCTCCTGAGGTCCAGAAGATCACAGGCATCCAATATTGATTTTCGACCTTGTCCCTTGTATACAGAGATTTCTCCAGATTGTTGACTCTTTTGATGATATTAGGTACTGTAGATGATGAGATATTCAAAGTGTTCACAATTTTATACTTAGAAACATTTGTAGACACAGTTTTTGCAGATTGGTGAACCCCTGCCCATCTTTAATTCTGAGAGACTCCGCATCTTTAAGATGCTTTTTTTATACCCGATCATGTTTCCAATTAACCTAATTTGCTGCAAAATGTTTCTCCAGCTGTTTCTTTTTAGTATCACTTACTTTTCCAGCCTTTTGTTTCCTCTGTCCCAACCTTTTTGAGACATGTTGATGCCATCAAATTAAAAATGACATTGTTCTTTTCTTAAAATGGTAAATTTTCTCATTATAACATTTGATATGTATTCTTTGTTCTATTATGGATAAAATATGGGTTTAGAAGGTTTGTATTTTGTTTTCATTTACATTTTACATAGCGTCCCAACTTTTTTGGAATTTGGGTTGTAGATACTGTAGAACTTTATTTGTGCCCAGGGTGGACTCTGGTTTTTACAGAAGCTCTTTCAATGAATAAATACATAAACAGATACATAAATAAATATACAGTATAAAGAGCCACAGTAGCATTTCTTGACAGACTCCGCTGAATAATTTGTTAGTTAAAAGTCCTTTGTGTTAGTGGGTCAGAGAGAAGATGTGTAGCATTGTTCATAATGGCATAAAGTTTTATTTTAATTCTTTCCTTTGTTTCTACCTCTAGGGGGTCCAGAGTGTGTCCCATAAGTGAGCCCCCCCCCTTTAATTAGCTTTGTTGATTTGGTGGGCCTCTCTGGAAGTTATGTCACTGGTCCAGCCCCCTGCAGAGTAGAAAATCACACTAGCTGTAACAGAGGGAGAATATCACTACCCACATTAAAGGAAAGATGTCTCCTTAGGAGAAAGAGCCTGCTCTTCCATTTCTCATATACTTCCTCTCAGTTCTGGTCAAAGCCCCTTTGGTTTCCTTGGCTGCGGTAGCATAATGGCACCCTCACTGTCCATTTTGGAAAGTCAGTATTAGTATTCGGTGAGCAGATTGTGTGCCCCTTCAGTTATGTAAATGGCACCTCTTTGTGTTGTGACAGATAGGGGGTGCTATCAGTCCCTTGAACCCTCGGATCAAACGTCAGACACCAGATAAAAGTCCAAATATTGACTTTATTATAATTACACAGTACAAAAAACACCCTCCTCTCCACAATACTTATACAATAACCAATTCTCAATAATAAACAATTCCTCCACTCCCAAACACGTTTTCACCCTGCCACCCAGCTCAGCTCAACGTCTGGGATCTCTCACAGTCCTTTTATAGTCTGTGACCCGGAAGTGCTTCTGAACCCACAGTCCATGTGACTTCCTAGCACTTCTGGGTCAGAAGAAAACTCCTCTTCTTCAACCCAGAAGCAAGTCATTCCCTTTGTCCA
This sequence comes from Polypterus bichir lapradei, assembly GCA_026402145.1. Lineage (NCBI taxonomy): Eukaryota > Metazoa > Chordata > Cladistia > Polypteriformes > Polypteridae > Polypterus > Polypterus bichir. The sequence goes on along the minus strand of JANRMT010062807.1, from coordinate 62,874,985 downwards.
TGTGACTAGGACGTACTTCCGGGTTGTATGCAAAATACTCATTGCTCCTCCCTGCAGTGCCTTCTAGTAGCCCCTGTGGTATCCAGCAGGGCTGTGGATGAAAACTCCATTGTCCATAATTCCCTGCTGGCATTCGGGGCACCTCCATGCTGCAGGGAGGGCTCCACCTGGTGGCCTGGGGGTATTGGCCGGGATGACTGGCTGGCCATAGTCCACAGTGTACATATTGCAGAATTTATGTAACACACTCCCCTTATCTTTCTTAATGTGGCCCCGCAGGTGACTACTTGCAGATGGTATCTAACTAGACCTAAATCCTCTGTGTTATGAGACCAGTCCAATTGATCATTGATGTAGATCTCCAAGTACTTGCAGCAATGCACCACCTCTGCATTCATTCCCTTAATTGTGATCAGGTGTAGAGGCTCTTTGGTGCAATGAGAATCAATAACCAGTTCCTTGGCTTTGCTGAGTTGCAGTCAATACTTTCTTCACCAAGAAACAAAGTTCTCCACTTGACTCCTACAGTTTGTCTCATCACCCCCAACAATAGACCCAATTTGTGTAAAATCATCAGAAAAAGTGACAAGGCTTGGTTTTATATTTATAGCCTGAAATGGAGACAGGACTCATCCTTTTGGTGCTCAAGTGTTGCTCATGTCCAAATCATAGACTTAGTCCTTGAGACTCACAAAATGCATAAACAGGGATGGTTGGATGGTTTTGAAGACACTTCAGAAATCAAAAACATAATCCTCACATTTCTGCCGGCTTTATCCAGGTAAGAATAAGCCATGTGAAGCAGAGAGATAATTGCATGCAGCACTACAGTCTTTATCCAATAGGCAAACTGCAGTGGGTCCAGGTGGTCTACCACAAGAGAACTCATATAGTCCAGGACAAGTCTCTCAAAGGACTTCATGGTATGAAATGTAAGTGCAATTGGTCTGTAGTCATTAAGTGAAGAAGTGTCTGCATTCTTTGGAACTGGATCAACTCTTTTTGGAGCCTTAAGGTTAGACTGAATAGGTGACAGAGGATACCACAAAGTTGGTGAGCACAGACCTTAACGACTAACTCTATCTAGTCCTGTGAATATGTTTGTGTGTGGCTTCTTCAGTTTTCTCCTCACTTGGTCTTCAGTAATGGACAGCACATTCTGAGGATCAAAGGTGGACTTATCAGTCACCATTCCAGCTGGAATGGTGAGAGCTGTTAATGTAGTAGGTATAGTATGGGATTACTGGTCATTGGACCAAGATGGCAGTGAAGGGAAAAATCAATTAAAATATTAGCTCAGGGTATTAGCTTTACTGCGGTGGGCTGGCGCCCTGCCCGGGGTTTGTTTCCTGCCTTGCGCCCTGTGTTGGCTGGGATTGGCTCCAGCAGACCCCCGTGACCCTGTAGTTAGGATATAGCGGGTTGGATAATGGATGGATGGATGGTATTAGCTTTATTCTACATCCTCTTCTAGAACCTAAGACCTGGATTGCAAGCATCCAGTATTTATGTCCATTCCATTCCAGGCAACCTGTTAGTATTCTTAAATTGTCTCTTCACTATGACACCCAAGTTCTTTTCATAAGATGTACTTTCATGTTTCACACTTCTGATTGTGCATTCATATGTAACATTTGAACTTTTTACTTTTAATACATTACTTATATTTACATTAAATTTAACCTATCACAAATTTGCCCAAGTCTGAACATTGTCCAGATCCATTATAATAATTCAGCTGATACTAGATTTTCTGCTCTTCCACCAGGTTTATTCCCAACTTCAAAGTTAACCAGCTCATGACTTAGTCTTACCATTTATCATTATTATCGTCATTCATTTATCGTTATTAAAAAAAATAAATAAGCAGCACCACCAACTGATCCTTGAGGGACACCACTTTTAATATTGACTAATTCTGTAAAACGTTCCTAGCACCATAACCCTTCCTGTGTTTAGGTCAATTTTGCTCCTGTTTACAGATTATGCTATAAATATGATCTCAGCTGAAAGATGTTAGCAGAACCAAATGAAACTATAGTCAAGTTACAAGCATCAAAGCCCAAATAGTTAATGCATAAATCAAAATTGTTTGACAATTGAAAGTTGCAGAGGTCCAAAAAGTAATACAGATTTAGTATTTAGACTTTGTAACTCAGCAAAAAGTTATGGTAATGAGCCTGTTCGAACAAACAAGTGAAACAACGTTTGGTCACTGCCAGTTTATAAGTTGTCAAGCAATTAAAAATAAGAGGGGTAACAAAAGACAGAATGCACATCCTGTAAAAAGTAGTTAAGTAAAATTCACCAAATGATTTTTTTTTGTTTCCAGTAATTAATGAAAACATAGTGAAACTTTTAATGTTACTTATGGTCAAAGCTATTAATGAGACCTCATTTACAATTAAGTATGGCATCTTACATTTATATACTTCTGTGATCTTGGACTCAAAGATTAGTTTAACATCTTTTCTGTTTGAATAAAATAACAATTAGAAAGTACCTCAGGGCTGACCTGCACCTTTTTTTAACACAGTCTTTCCATTTATTGAAAGCTGAACTACTGTTTGCATTTGAAATGGCTCCACTCAGTCACCTTTGATCCTTATTATCATTAGTGTATTTTCTTAATGACTTGCCAGTGAGACACACACATTATGAGGTATTCTTCAGCGGTTAATGGCATGTATATGCTTTAAATCTTACCATGACCTTTGCATTGAAGACTGACGTTGCTCACAAAAACATTAATATGATCAGAATGATTGTTAATGTTAGAAAATATTATGTAGGGCAAACATGTTCATTTTACAAATAGTAGGAGTTTCCAAAGAAATTTTCATTAGATTCATTAATCTGGCTTAAATTCTCATAGATACAGAAGAATGTTGTTGATAGTACAACAATCAACCCAGAATGATTCTTCCATTTTAGCCATAACTGCCAAAATTGATTAAATATTTTACAAATTGTACTTGAGAACTAAAATATACAGGTAGGTAAATGACCAATATATTTAATTTATACATTTTTTGTTGAATTTTCATCTATGAAGAGGACAGTGACTTTATTTTAGTTACAGGGAATATCAAAGAAATTCAGAAAATTTACTGAAAATGTAGAGAGCAAATGGCTGATAAGACTTAAAATGCTACACGAAAATAAAATAAACTATCTGTTTTGGAAAGACCTTTGTAATTAAAATTTTAGTGTGTACAGTGAAGAAATATATGGAAGCAATTTTAAAATACAAACTAGTAGAATAACTATGGCACCTGTTGTAATGAGCAGTCAACAAAGGTTTAAATGGGAGAGTTTGCGATTCTCTAATTTGGTGGCGTTCATGAGGAAACAACAAACATATCTACTAAAGTAGAATGCACACTGCTATAAACCATTTCATAAGGTACTCCTTGAGAAGTTAATCGTAACAGGTAATAATTTAGGACAAACTGAACACATGATGTGGACAACAAAAGAGATATATACTGTAAGAATCTTTTTCTGTTCTGCATGTGCTACCAAGCTACTGAGGATGATTCAAAATGCATTGGTATATGTAGTTGTCAGCCAGCTGACATGGGCACATGTCACTGCTCCTTTCAGGTCACTCACTGGCTCCATGTTGCGGCACACAATAAGACTAAGTTCTTGATGTTTGCCCACAGAGTACTCAGTGGCTCAACACCAATGTATATGAAGATATATGAAGAAGTCCAATGCTTCTTCTCACCCGCTCAAGTCTGCTACTAAACAGCGTCTAATGATAATAATAATAATAATACATTTTATTTATTTGTAGGTGCCTTTCTAAACACTCAAGGAAACAGAACAATAGACCAAACACAGATTATAAACAAAAGTAAAATACAAAAGTTAAAATCAGACAGAGCAATTGTAATCAAAGAGAAAAAGCAGTCTTAAACAAATAAGTTTTAAGTTTAGATTTGAAAAGTGAAAATGATTCAATATTTCTAAGCTCAGGTGGTAGTGAGTTCCAAAGCTGGGGAGCAGAGCAACTAATGCTCTGCTCCCCATAGTGGTAAGATGGACGAAGGGGACAGTGAAGTCAAAGGAGGAAAAGGATCTAAGGGTACGGGAGGGAATGGCAACATGGAGGAGGTCAGACAGATATGGAGGGGCAAGGTTGTGGATAGCCTTAAAAGTTAGTAGGAGAATTTTGAATTGAATTCGGAACTGAACTGGAAGCCAATGAAGCTACTGCAAAACGGGAGTGATATGGTGAATAGAGGGGGTTCTAGTAATGATGCGGGCATTTGAATTCTGGTCCAGTTGAAGCTTATAAAGAGATTTACGAGAAAGACCAAAGAATAGGGAATTGCAATAATCCAGACGTGAAGTGACAAGGCTAGCAGTTATGTGGGGAGTGAGGGAGGGGCGAATACGATTAATGTTACGCAAGTGAAAATATGCAGACCAGGAGATGTTATTGATGTGGGACTGAAAGGATAAAGTACAGTCAAGGATGAAGAAAACCAGGATTTAATTTCTGCTATGCAGTCAGTAAGTGAGGAGGGTGGAAAGGAAGCAGTAGGTTTGCTAGTGAGATAGAGCTGGGTGTCATTAGCATAACAGTGTAAGCTAATGTTATATTTACAAAAGATATGTTCAAGGGGAAGGAGGTAAATAATGAAAAGGAGGGGTTCAAGGACAGAGCCCTGGGGCACACCTGAAGTAACAGCGGAGGGTTAGGATATGAAAGTTTTAAGCTGAACAAACTGAGTGCAGCCTGAGAGGATCTGAACCAATCTAGTGGAGTGTGGGTAATGCCAATCGAAGATAATCTATTGAGAAGATTAGTGTGACAAATAGTGTCAAAGGCGGCACTCAGATCAAGGAGGATGAGAATAGTAATTAAACCAGAATCAGTTGCCATAAGGAGGTCATTAGTAATTTAGTAATTAGTACTAATTAGTAATTAGTAAGTGCTGCTTCTGTAATGTGAAGGGGACGAAAACCAGACTGGAACTGTTTATAAAGATTATTTTGAGATAAATGAGAATGAAGTTGAATAGCCACTATTTTTTCAAGAATTTTGGAAATGAAGGGTAGATTAGAATTGATGTGTGGCATCAATTCTTAATCCAGAATCTTTTCCACATTAATCCTTTTCATGTGTAGCTCCTAGCTGGCATAACAAGCTGACACGTCCACCAAACTGCTGACTCCATCTATGTGTTTAAAAAGTATCGTTGTGAATATCTGTCTAATTAATAATGGGTTTAGTACGATGCAACTAAGGAAAGAGTAACCAGGTTTGCATTCTGTTTGGTTTAGCACTCTTCATTTGTGATGATCAGTTTTGTACCTTTGCCCTGTAACACTTGTTACCAAATAGTCCCCCAGACTAATGTTACTTGATTATGTTGACCTGTTTGTAAGTCACTTTGGATAAATGAAGGTCAGTGCTGGGGATTCTGATACTTTGAATCTGCAAGTAATTCTGACAAAAAAATTAACCTTTAAGTTAAAAATGCAGATGACACAATTGTAGTTGGATTAACTAACTGGGAGCCAACAAATCATATAAGGGTGGCCTGGGTAAGATTGACAGATGGCAAATACATAGCTAATAAAACTGAATTCAGAGTATATCATTGTGTGTACATAGTACAAATAAAATTGTTACTCTCCAAAGAACAGTTGACTGAAGTACAAAATAAAATAAATATACATACCAAGCGAACATATATAGTATATACCAAAATATATTTGTTCTGAGCAGAGGTCAGCTCAGTGCCAGTAATATTCTATGCCACCTTCATCACCTTCTGCAGTGATTTTTTGAGCTGAACCAGGATGTGATGCAGCCAGTCAAAACAGACTCCACTGTGTACCAGTATAAGTTCTTGGGAAGAGATAGAGAAATGCAAGCTTGCCAGTAGTCAAATCTTTTTGTCAGTGATAGTCGCACCAAGAAATATAAAGCTGCTCACTCTTTCAATAGCAAAGACTCTAATGCAGAATGTAGTGCAGCCTGCCTTTTACTTTCCAAAATCTACAGTATGACCAGCTCCTTAATTTTCTGGCATAAGGGGATGAGAGTATTGTCCTGCCACCTTTGAGTCTGCAGGTAGACCTCTTCTCTCTTATCTATCTTATTGTTCTTGGTAATCAGTCATCAGCAAATTTGAAATAAAATACATGATGGAAAGCATGCAAAATATATTTAAAAGGTTAATAGGTTGTTGGATTTCATAACAATCATGTTGCATTGGTCTCATTTTTAAGAAAGAAAATGAATTAGAAGGGTCCAGGGAAGAGCAATAGGACTGAGCCGAGAAGTATATGGTCTGAGATATAGAGAAGGATTGAGGCAGATGAAAAATTAAGAAAATTAAGATTTATTTGTAACATGATAGAAATCTTTAAAACTGTAAAAGTCATCCTTTGGGTTATTGGCAGTTGTTACTTTAAAATCAGTTTTTTAGCAAGAATATAAACGGAAGATAATTAAAAAGATACTGTATTTCACACTAATGTCATAAAAATATTTTTTGGCACACAGGGAAGACACAGGTACTTGGATCAAGTTACCAAAAATAATGGTTGAAAATAGCAATTTGGTGGAGATGAAATGATAAGCTATGTTGGTATATATTGTCTTCTTATTATTGCTGACCACCACACTAAGAATTATTTACATCCACATTCCACTTAGTAATCTCAAGGAAGATGTTATTTCCAGAAATGAAGTACAAGAAACTTAAACCCTGTCTGCTTTGAAGTGAGCAGTGCCGTGCTGGAGATCATTTTAAAATGCACAGTGTCATCAAGCTGTTTGAAGGATGACCTAATATGGAGGTTATGACAGTAATGCATCAAGGCTTGAGAAGTAGGGTCCAATTCGTGCATTGGCTCAAAGATCAAACTGATTCCAAGTTCACAGCACTAGCAAGTCTTATGCTGGTTACAGAAGGGGATAAAATAATTTGAAACGTACAGCTTTAAATGTGTTTGAGAGCTCATAAAAGTTAATTAATGGGTGCTTATATTAGATTATATTAGATTATATAGAAATGTTACCAAAGATATGACAGTGAACTAGAGGTTGTAAGGAAATACATAAAGTTATAAATGTATTTATTGAAGTACTAGCATAGATAGAAAGGTAAAAAGACCTTTAATGCGTTAAAATAGTTTACATAGTTCAGTAGTTATAGTTTAATTAACAGATTATTTGTCTAGAAATAGAAAACATTTCTATTTCCCTTTAAACTAACATATATACAGTATTTACCTTCTACTAATCTTGCATTTGAATGACTGTGACACATTTCCACCAGCATGAAAATGAAGTTTTTCGTAACAAATAACAATGCAAACTTCTGAGCTGACACATGTGTTTAATCCAGTGATAATAACTTTTGGTGTTATTACCCTGAATTGATACCCTCCAGTGCATTAGTGTAATAAATGAAGTCTTATTAAATAAACAAACGTGTTAATAATCTTAATGAAACAGCTGGAGGAAAGCAGACATGTTATCGATATAAAACTTGGAAGTAATTTACAGCAAAAAAGTTCTTTGAGCACTTGAGTGTTTTATTGAAACTTTTTTTTTCCAGAGTAAAGAACAGCATTTACAGTTTAAATGTAGCATTATACATAAAAAGGCCATTCATACCCATTTTAAAAGTAAAATGTACATTGTAACTGCTGATACATTGTAGGATGGATAATATCTTGTGCCAAAGGACTTACGAAAAGAAAATGGTCAAAATGACATTTGTGATTTCCAAATCAATAACTGTGTCTTGCTTTTATTGTACAAAGCAGACGGTAATTAGGAGGTAATAAGTGCAGCTTTTTCCTGTGCATCTTGAAAGTGTACTGTCTGAGGGGATATCATCTTTTAATGCTCATCATTTTGATTACCATTTTTAAATCTAGATATTCACTTATCTTCATATCCTTAGACCCTACTTACAGACCATTTAATAGCAGTCATAAATTGTTTTGAAGAATGTTTCACTTAATGAAATTAAAAAATCATTATATTACAAAATAATGTGTGTGAAAAAGTAAGTATACGCTATGCAAGTTTCTTTTCTTACAATTTTGGATTTGATACTGGAAATCTAATTATTAAAAATAATATTGCAAATGACATTTTTGTACTCATTTGTAATATTTAAATCCAAAGAAGTTCAATTCCCTTGTCTTTAAAAATTTTGGACACCTCTGCCTTTATCACTGCATCAAATACCTACAATTAGAATCAGTTGTATCCCTTTGGGTGTAATTGTTTAGAAAATCATTAGAGAGTAACTTGGGGGGGGGGGTCCTGCCTTAGATAAACATCACAAACTTGTGGTGTTGTTTGGTTTTAGAACTTAACGTATGTAGTTACATCATACAAACATCAAAAGAGCTATCAGTGGCACATACAGTGAAAAAATATTATCAGAGAAAATGTTTTAAAGCTTTTTCCAAACAATTTGCAGGTAATCATTTCACTGTCTAAAGGGTCAGCTACAGAATGGAAAAAACATTTTCAAATCACTGCCAGTCTATCCAGGCCATGTTTTCCCATCGAATTCCGCACAAGACCTGACTCTAAAATGCTAAAGGAAGTTTCAAATGAACCCAGGATAACATCAAGTCATTTATAAATAATTTCTTGCCTTAGTAAAAGTCAAAGTGCAGAAGTCAACCATATAATAGAGAGTGCACATTTTTGACATGCAATACGAGATACACAACTGAGGTTTACCAGACACTAACTACTGTATGTTAGCAACAGGACTATTAGAATAATATCCCCTGAATGAATTAGGCAAATGTAGAGTGGTTTGTCCACAATGCCATATGTAATGTTGGATGACAATTAAAAAATGCCCTACACCAAAAGGACCTCCTAACAGCTACAAAGCATGGAGGTGAAAGCATTCATTTTTGGGTGGCCTTTTTGCCTCAGGAACTGGGCATGTTCTGTTTACAGAGTCAACCATGTACCACATTGTATCAGACAACACTTAAGGAGAAAGCGAGGCAATCTGTCAGAAGCTGAAACTGAACCATAAGTGGGCATTGCAACTAGAAAATGGACTAAAAAAATCATGCATATCCACAAATGAATAGCTCTAAAGGAAGAAATGCGAAGCTATAGAATGGCCACATGAAAGACCAGATATGAACCCCACAGAAATCCTGGGGGCAGTACATGTAACAAAGCTTGCAAACATCAGATAGCTGAATACATAAACATTTCTCCTAAGATGATGTACAAAACTGTCACAAGAAACACCTACAAGAAGTTATTTGTTAATTTAGTCACCTTAACTAATTAGTATTGTTGAAATGAAGATTATACATCCATACATGAAAATATAGTGAAGAATACATACATTTTCATGTGGTGTACTTAACATTTTTATAGCAGTGTTTTAGGCAGATACAGAGAGTGATATCTAATGCTTAAAACTCTTAAAATGAGGTGTCACAGTGCATTGGGCAGAGTCTACTGCTTTGCAGCCAAACTGATCACTTATAGGGATCATTTTAAACTCTGATTTAATTACGGGGAAACTTGCACCTTTTAGGGAGGATCAAATGCAGTGCAGGAATTTGTCCCATGCAGAACAACACTTAATTGTAGTGCAGACTTACACACACACCTACTGTCTTGCCAACAAAATTTACCAGTCTCACAAGACCTTCAGCAAGGGTTGCTGTACCCCAATTCAATGAAAGATATCAATGGGTTAACTACTCTTGCGACAGATGCAGGGTTAGATAATGAGGGGACCAGTAGGTATAGGCTGATACTCCCACACACCGGCTCAGATGATCCCATTGAGTGTAAGCATCTTGAGTATGGCTTGTGCCTTTAAGAGAAGGTTGGAGTGTAGAATGACAGAACCTCAAAGAATCACCCCAGAAACTACCAAGGCTTATTCTTGACACCGGACAGCCTACTCCAGAAGTACATACTGGCTCCTGTTTAAAAGACCCTTCTAACCACTAGTATGATGAAATTGAAGTTGATTGTGTGACAGACAGAGGTTCAAATGCTCAGAGGAAGAGACAAACCAGAGGAAGAATAAAGAATTGGTGTGAGTAGAGGAAAGAGGCAGGTAAGTGAGCTAGGCATCTTAAACAGTGGCCAGAGTTGAGACCCTATTTTAGACAGACCCAACAGGACATAGTTGTTTTATGATTTTTTTTTTGTATTATTCATGTATGATGTCTCTTAAAATCATACACTTTCTGTTACATCATAACCTTTTTTCAATATATTCATTTTTATTTTGACCTACTTTATTAATTTTTTGACCATTGTCTGCTCTAGGGCACCCTACAGCACACACAATACTATACACACACATATACTGTATATAATTTTTATATCTTCAGTTTTTATCTTATACATTTATTCTATGTTAAAACTTGGTGTAGCTTACAAAAAAATTAATTCTGTTGGGAAATAAAAGAACAACATTACTATGACCCAGTTACATTTATATATTGCAAATATTTACACCAAATATCCAAAGTGCTTTATGCGCTCATATCTTTTTTTCTTTGAGGAAAAATGTGTTTAATGATGAAGGTCCGTATAAAATTAAAATGTCCACAAACTGTAAATACATTTTAAATCTATCTGTTTAATGAGCAGACCTTCAAACACACATGTATTTAAGTGCATTAGAAGGCAAATTGAATTATTCAGTGTTTAGTCCAAATATTTAATTTATTGATCAACATTAATTAGCAGGTGTAGAAAATATAATTAGTGGCAGTAACTAATTTGGCATCGAGAAGAGAATTTTGTCTACCAACGATCCTTAGCTACCTCAAACCAATATAAACATTTCATTTGGATATGGCAAATTAACTTTCTGTAAGAAAATTTCTGATGGTTATTAACAGCTGAAGCAGTTCAGCTGTCAAAGTGTTTGATTACTAAAACCTGCCTCCATGCTTGTTTTGCCTTGGTAGAGTTCTATGTTATTCTACTTTCCCCTTTTGTATTCTTTATTGTGTAGCCTTTGTCAAAATGCCTCAAATCCCATAGACTTACCACTGTTGTAAGGTATTGTACTTTATTGTACTGCTCCCCATCTTCCCTTCTATATCTATAACTTCATGTGTAGAGTAAAAGACAAGCAGGAGTTAAGCTGCAATTTAAATAATCTATTATTGATAATATTCACAAAATAATAACAATAAGCAAAGTATATGTGCATATTGGCAACCATGCAACCTGAGAAATGCTAGATGTGTAGTTTCAGGGCACATAGACTTGTAGTTACTTAAATGTCTCTAGTTACACCATCTTTTCTTGTCAGCTTTCTTCAGAACAGGCCACATGCCTGTCTCAATATGGCTGCCCAGTTGTGCTTTCTGCTTGTGTTCTCCTCTTCATGGCCATGGTGTTAGAAAGAGAGAGAGAGGGAGGTAAAGCAATAACATTTATAGATTCTCTGTCCAAATCCTTACACCAATAGGACATTTTGGTACAGAATGGCCTCTGATTAAAAGCCAATCCCAGACAGCCATACTTTAGACGAATAGGTGCACACACTACCTTTTCATAGCTGCCCCCAAGACCATTTGTTGAGCTGAAGTTTCCCAGCTAGGTAGTTTATTGCCATCCTGTGGGGGTTGGTTGAGAGTATCTCCTGCATGGAAATCACTTGCCAAACTGGTTTGAGACACATCCCCTAAACCTGCAATAAATTCCACATTCTGAGTCATTCCTAAAGACTGGGCATTGCTAGACATGAAAGCATTGCTGTTCTCATCAATTAAATAAAACATTCTTTCTGTAACACTGTTACATTTGCTTTGTCTTAGTTCCAAATAAAGACATACAAAATATTTATCATCGTATATACAACATTTCATACCAAAACAACACTGCATATGGTTTTCCATCTTCACCAGCTCTCCTTAAGCTTTTTACTGTCCACTTCAACTTATATTTTATTTCATTTTATTTTTATTTGCAGGCGGCTGTCTGCATCCCCCTTCCATATGTTTGCTATTATCCAGGCAGCATTCTCCACAAATTGGTGCCACTCTCTGTATTTGCTGGCTAGGGGCCATTTCACTTGTTGACAAAGCTTCAGATCCTTGGAGGTGCTGGGCTCTGTGGGGTGATTCCAGGCCAGGCTCCTCCTTTGTCTCACCAGTATCAGACCCTGTGGACTGCACTGTAGAATTCTGCACCAAGCACTTCATCTTGGTCTGATGTAGTGTATTTTAAGACTGCATAGGTTCATGCAGGTCTTTCCACAGATGCATCTCATAGTCATATTTCCATTTGTGTTCATCATCATCCTTAGTTCTGTGCTTGTGGGGTTCTTAGTCTCACGCCCTGTCATGCTCCCCTGGGTGTATGTGCTTGAATGTGGTTCCATCTTTTGTTGCGGGTTCTTCCTCTCGAAAGATGCAGTTCAGGCTGCTAACCCTCTCGGCCCCTGTTTACCATCTTTCTGAGCTTTCAACTGCTTTACCAGGAGTTATCAAACTGTTCTTGGTTGTCAACTAAACTGTTCCGGGTGTAACCAGACTAAACAGGTGAAATATATATCCTATGGATGCTCTGGGACACCTCATCAGTGATGTTTCCTGGGTTCATAGGGAGTTTTGTCTCATATCATACACCATTTGCCCAGGTGACCCAGCTGAGGTTGATCAAGCCTTGACTTGTGT
>JANRMT010062807.1:62786651-62861901 GCA_026402145.1 Polypterus bichir lapradei | reverse complement strand
GCATAACCTCCTTGGACTTGTACTCCACCCACCGTGCTATATAACCTAACATTCTGTTAGCCTTCTTAATGGCTTCTGAACACTGTCGGGAAGTTGATAGCTTAGAATCCACTATGACTCCTAAATCCTTCTCATAAGGTGTACTCTCGATTTTCCGACCGCCCATTGTGTATTCAAACCCAATATTTTTACTTCCTATGTGTAATACTTTACATTTACTGACATTAAATTTCATCTGCCACAAATCTGCCCAAGCCTGTATGCTATCCAAGTCCTTCTGTAATGATATAACGGATTCCAAATTATCTGCTAATCCACCTATCTTGGTATCATCTGCAAACTTAACCAGCTTGTTACTTGTATTCCTATCTAAATCATTTATATATATTAAAAATAGCAGCGGCCCTAGCACTGACCCCTGTGGAACACCACTCTTAACATCGGCCAGTTCTGATGAGGTTCCTCGCACCATTACCCTCTGCTTCCTGTGTCTGAGCCAATTCTGCACCCATCTAAAAACATCACCCTTAACTCCCACTTCTTTTAACTTGATGCCCAACCTCTCATGTGGCACCTTATCAAATGCTTTCTGAAAGTCCAGATATATAATATCATATGCTCCACTTTGATCGTATGCTTTTGTTGCAACCTCATAGAATTCCAGCATGTTAGTAAAACACGACCTCCCTCTTCTGAACCCATGCTGACTGGTCAGAATAACTCCTGTCCTTGCCATGTGTTGCTCAATCTTATCCTTAATAATTCCTTCCATTAATTTTCCTGTGATGCATGTTAAGCTTACTGGCCTATAGTTGCTTGGATCTGCCCTGTCACCCTTTTTATATAATGGAATGATATTTGCCATTTTCCAGTCCTTCGGAATCTCTCCAGTGCTCAGTGACTTCCTAAAAATATGTGTCAAGGGTTTATATATGTACTCACTAGCCTCCTTAAGAACACGAGGATAAATATTATCTGGGCCTGGTGATTTGTTTGATTTCAGCCTATTTAATCTGAGCAGCACTTCTCCCTCTTCAATTTCCAAATCCCTCAGTACCTCCTTAGTAGTTGCGTTTACCTCTGGGAGGTTATCCACTTGCTCACTTGTAAACACCTCCGAAAAATGTAAGTTTAGGGCATCTGCTATTTCATTGTCTGTATCTTTTAATTCCCCTTTACTATTCCTGATGAACTTGACCTCCTCCTTGACTGTTCTTTTACTACTAAAATACTGAAAGAATCTCTTGGGGTCTTCTTTCGCCTTATCTGCTATATTCCTCTCCAACTGTCTTTTAGCCTCCCTGATATCCTTCTTAATGGTTGCTCTCATATTTTCGTACGCTCTACGATTCACTTTGCAGTCATTAGTCTTATATGCCTTATACAGCAGTTTTTTCCTTTGCAACTTCTTTTTTAAATCTTTATTAATCCATCGTGGAGTTTTTTTTAGTTTTCTATTAATTCCAAATTTAGGTATGTATCTGTCTGCATTACATGTAAAACATTTTTAAACCTGTTCCACTGCTCCTCGACTGTCTCCACACTTAAAAGCTTATCCCAGTCTATCCTACTTAGACTTTGTCGCATCTTCTCAAAATTAGCCCTACCAAAGTTCAACTTAACAATTTTAGTCTTTGCATCCGTACTATTACAAAATACTGAGAACTGTATTACATTATGGTCACTTGACCCTAGTGGTTCAATCACCTCTACACCCTCAATTCTATCCTGATTATTACAGAATACTAAATCCAGACAGGCTTCACCCCGTGTTGGTACTTTAACATGCTGTGTTAAAAAACAGTCGCTGATTACTTCTAAAAACTCCTGCTCTTGTGCTCCTCCATCTGTAAGGTTATCCCAGTTAATATTTGGATAATTAAAGTCCCCCATGATTATAATGTCCCCCTGTAAACTTGCCTTTTTGATATTACTAAAAAGATGTGCGTTGAAATTATTGTCTGAATTGGGTGGTCTATAACATACTCCTAAAATAAGACCTCTTTCCCTAATATTTTCCAGGCGAAGCCACATGTCCTCACTAAGATGGGGCTCATCATCCAACTGAAGAGGACTTACATTTAAACCCTCTTTGGCATAAACAGCAACCCCACCTCCTTTTCTGTTCTGTCGATCCTTCCTAAAAAATGTGTATCCCTCTATGTTACACTCATCCCCATCTTTGTTATTTAGCCAGGTTTCTGTTATTGCTATAATATCATAATTATGCTCTGCTACATACAACTCCAACTCACTTACCTTATTTTTGATACTTCTAGCATTAAGGCAAGCTATTTTTAATGTGTTAATACTTCTACATTTACGTGTTTGCTTAGAATTTACATTACTATGCATTTTTTTTTCTACACCATTGTTTGTTCTTCCATATATAGATCTAAATCTGGCCTGTCCTAAACTCCCTGCCCCCCCATTCCCTAGTTTAAACAATCCTCGACTAGCCTACACATACGCCTCCCCAATACATTGGTGCCCCTCCGGTTCAGATGTAACCCGTCACGGCGGAACAGGTCCCATCTGTTCCAAAAGGAGTCCCAATGCCCCATAAACCTATACCCTTCTACCCTGCACCAAGATTTGAGCCACGCGTTAAGCCTTCTAATCTCCTCAATCTTACCTGGACTGGCGCGTGGCACAGGCAGAACTTTGGAGAAGACTACCTTGTCAGTTCTGCTCCTCAGCTTGGTACCTAACTCTTTGAATTTGGATCGCAGAACTGACAGACTACCCTTATGTATGTCATTTGTTCCAACGTGGACAATGACAACTGGATCCACCCCCGCTCTGGCCAAGAGCCTATCCACCCTTCCAGGGAGGTCTCCCACCTGTGCTCCCGGAAGGCAACACACCGTGCGAGACTCTCTCTCTCTGGAGCACACCTGCGCTTCAATCCCCCTAATGATTGAGTCCCCAACTATCACTACCTCTCTCTTTCTGGGAACTGGTTTTGAGGTGGCCCGTTGGGGCTCCTCAACCCTGCCTACCACCTCAGAATTATCAGAGTCACCGTCCAGCTCCACAAGGACATGATAACGGTTAGACACTTCTAATTCTGGGGTTGATGCCCCCGGACAGTGTGCACCCTTTACCTTACGCCTTGTGACCGTGACCCACCTATTCCTACCTGTCTGGTCTGGAATCTCCTCCCGCGCCACCTTAGGGGTGCACACTATCTCTCTAAAGGACACCTGGGCCAAGTCTGCCAATTCTCTATTACAACGCAGGTCAGCCAACTCCTCCTCCAGTTCAGCGACCCTGAGCTCGAGGTGATGGATCAGCTGGCATCTCTTGCAGATGTAGCCCTCATAGATAACTGGCTCTTCCAAACCATCATCTAAAAAGTCCAACATCCAACAGGACTTGCATTGCACTGGCCTCATTATTAAAATTTGACTTGGGATTACTAAACTGCCTTAACTTTTTTTAACTTTTTTTTTTTTTTTTCTTAAAATTAAATTTCTTCTTCTTTCAGCTGCTCCTTAACTTAAATGGTAACGCTAAGATCTACTACAGATATTTTACACCTTATCTCCTTAAGCTCCTGTACTGTTCTCCCTCTCAGCTGCCTGCTATTTGTCTATGAGGTTAACTTACTTTTCTCTGCCTCTTCTCCTGACTTTGCGCTCCTCTTACTGATAAGCTCTCCACTCGCACTGTTTGTATTCCCCGTATTAATGAACCAATACGCTGTCGCCCACTTAACTGTTCTACCTCTGGACCGCTAAGGGCTGTTTAATCTAAAATAAACAAATAAATAAAACTTTACTACCTTATTTGCTCCTACTGCTCCTTGTGCCTGATCGGCGTCAACGCTGGCCGTTTACCTGCGCGCTACTGAGCTTCTACCTTTTACTGTTCTGAAGTCAGCCGCGGCCTTTTTTTTCTTTTCCTTTAAACTAAGGAATCTCTGTTACGACGACGCGGTTATTTATTTACAAATGCCGATATCAGTTACTGCTGCTTTCTACCCTGCCGCCTCGATGCTAATTCAAATACAGATAACAAGACAGGTACAAGTACAAATAACTTTTCCAAGCGCACTTCCGAACACCCAGCTACTTTTGCTCTTGTGCGGGCGAAAAAAAAGCAAAAAAAAACCCTTCTAAAGGGAAAAAAAGCTTTAAAAATTCCCACACGGCTCCTTAGTGGCAACCAAAACCCAAGTTTTTAAGAGCAAAATGTATTTTTTTTAATTTAAATCTCACACCACAGAACAAACCAACAACTCTCAACAGACGCTAGCGTTTGCAAAGCACATCCGGTGGAACATTGTGTCTTATGTATTTTATGACTGGGACAGGATCAAGGTGTGGACTGATGACGGTACAGGAGATAATTATACTACACAGGAGCACTATAAGAGTGAAATGCTTAAGCTCTTCACCTATGGTTCTGCATGTGAGTTGATGGCTGCCACTGAATTGTTCGGTTGTCTCTTTCAAGTGTACCGAAATGGCCAAATATTTTACACCTTTCGACAACCGCCAATGCCTCTTAAACATCTTAGATTCACAGGTGACGATTTCAGTAGTGGACACTTTGATGTTTATGAATGTTTAAACTCTCAAAAGCTGGATGTGAAGTTATCGATGAAACCGGTTGTATGCTTACAACGCTTGACAGATGCCGAATGTCACTTCAACACAAGTCCTGCAAATACTGTCGTAATTGAAACAAACCATGAAACTCAAACCGATTATGACAGCAGCAATCCAAGCTGTGAGATTACTGTTCACATAGCCAACTGTACGTTGCATGCTCAAGAGTAAGCTCAGCGCACAGCTTGGTCATATTACAACCGGAGGGCCGAACTCACAATGTGGTATACAAAGAGATCCTTAACAAATAATTATTGGCATATTTTCCCTCAGTTTAAAAAGGTCTAATTTTCTTCTTAATACAAATTTTAATGCAGTACTTCGCCGCTGCAAAGCGCGGGTATTTTGCTAGTGTAATATAATATAATATAATATAACGGCAGTGAAGCAATATTTCTGTACATTAAATCTCAAAACACATAAATCTCAAAGCACAAACAGTTTAAACTAATTTAAACTAATCCAAAGGTATACATAGTATGTCAAAGGTATGATTAGATATCCTACAGTTTTTGAATAATGATACAGTATAAGGTTGGAAAAGGCATAATTATGGCATGAAAACCCACCACTAACTTACAATTGATCCCTTAGCAGAGACAGATAACTCACAGTGTCACCTTCCCCTAACAGCAAATGTACACACTGAGAAAGGCAGGGATGTGCACTTAGGATGCAGGAGCTTACAAGCAGCGTTTCCCACCACTCAGCATAATGGACAGCTGCTGGTCTGGTGGCTTTCCTGTGACTCCAGAATTAAAACAGAAGTTGCTAGATTAAAAATTACCTGAAATTTAATTGGGGGTTTTCATATTTGCAGAATTGCCCTGAGTCAAGGTCGCTGTAATCTGAGGTCTGTCTATATTACATTTTGTTTGAAGATTTGAACACCTTGAAAACCTTGCAGTAGAAAGGGGCAAATACTTTTTTAAAGCACTGTGTTAGGGTTTAGAAACATAACAGCCTGGGCTGATGTTTTATCCTAGGCTAATTCCAGACTAGCCAACACAGTGTTGCCAGAGTAGGCTGTAGTGTCTCACAATTCTTTGCTGAATTAAGTTTTAAAACTGCATAGATAAGGGGATGGATGGATCACATTTTAGTTCTGTCCATTGTAATCAGTATTTTAAACAATTTGGATTTGATCATTTATTTGTTTTGCTTAGTGACTCAAATGTGGTTTACTATGAGGATTTATTTTCAGCATTTTTGTGACTGTAGTGGAATTTCTCATTCACAGAACATTGAACTTTCACATACCATGAACTATATGCAGTACTGACTGATACAGTATATTACATTTTGGTCACTTATACTTCAAAACTCTCATATACCCTTACATATTTCAAGTGGGCCCTTCTAAGTAGGGACCTCTAAAGGCTCAGCACAAGTCTTCTTGTTTTGATATTGTTTTTCTAAATTATATGTACTGTACATTGTGTTAGATTCTGTATTTTGCATTTCATATAACACTTTTTTTAATAATGTGCATATGAATTTAAGCTGGACTCTCACCTCATATTCATTCCCTGTGAAGACTGACACTTACAATTTTATTGGACATGGAATGCATGCTGCATCAATAGAATTTGTAAGGAGATTGGTAGCTGTAGAAAAGCCGTCCAATTCGAAGCATAATGCCTCTACAATTAATTCAGCTGTTTCTCTACAATAAAGCCTGTTTGCAATAAAAGTGCCAAAATTGTGCATAAAGCAAAAGCATGCTATCTGCTTGTTCAAATAACCAGGCCACCAGGGCATGCATCTGGCTGGAGTGCTATGTGCTATGAATGTGTGTTTTGGCTTTCTTTAAAAGAGAATCCCATTGCTCCCTAATTATAGTTCAAACTTAAGAAACAAAAAAAAACCATTTATTTTAATATTGTCGGCTTGTATCTGCTGGAGGTTTATTACAAAAGCTTTCTTTACTGCTTCTTATATTTGCCGTTGTATTTGTTTTTGTGTAACACATTGTGTAACACTGAAGTGGCACATTAATTCCACCTGAATGATGTAAATAATAAGCACTTGCTAAAACTGGGGAGGCCCAAAGAAAGGCTAGAAGGACTTCCTGAAGTGTTCTCTCATGGCCTGCTCCATTACACACACACAATAGGCAGCTAGAGAAACCTGCTGGGGTTCCTGCACTTTGGAAACTGTGGAAGAAAATAAAAGCCACAATATTTAATTTAACAAAAAGGTCTTCATTAGCATTAATGCCAATCCAGAATTTTTGCAGCCTAAGTAGCAGTATATCTTGCATCCATAGGTGGCTGTCAGCTTATCTTCAGTCTAGCTTGCTTTGGTACCATATAGCTTTTGAATGGAGTTTTGAAACAGTCCACATGCCTGTCTCAATATGGCCACCAAGATAGAGTTGTCTTCATCTTGTTCCTCTGTTCATGACCAGTTGGTGAGAGAAAGAGAGGGGTAAAGGTGCATTGATCAATTCTTTAAACAAAATGCAAACCAATGGGCTGTCATAGTACAGAATGGCCTCCAATTCAAAAACAATCATAAATGGCCATACTTTAGACCAATAGAATTAATTCTCCAGTTCCTTTCTGACCTGTTACCAGTCAAAGTGGTCAGGTAGAATTCATCCCCCAGTTGCTTTATTTAGTGAGTTTATAGCCTTCCTGCATTGATTGGCTTATAGGCTCTAAGTCCAAACACAATCTGTCATCCTTGCCAAGATGGTCTGATGCTCCGTCCCCCTCACTATAAATTCTTCATCCTCAGTCAGGCCTAACGACTGGAGGATTGGTTAGGTAAACATCAAAGCACCGTTGTTCTCATCAATGAAGTGAAACATGCCTCCTGATTCACTATCTAATATTACATTTGTTTTGTCTAGTTTACAAATAAAGACATGCAAAATATTTATCAACTTATATGCTAGAAATCAGTTCACCACAAGATGGAATGTCATGGAAGGAGTTCATCACTTCGAACAACAATGGACCCATCAAAAAGAGCAGAAGACAGTGGCAAAACATCACCTTAGATGCCAACCCACTGTGCCTGGGAGGCAATTCCTCTGCCCGTCTTGCCCCCAGGTCTGCCTTTCCGAATTGGGCTGTTCTTCCACCAGTGTAGACACAGGAAGGGCAGAGACAGAGATGGACAAAAGGATGGACAGCATCATCTTCAGATCGACAGACAGCCATGACACTAAAACTGAAAAGAATCACCACTGTAAATGATTTTTGCTTCTCTTCTGCTCTAGTCCTAAACTCCTTCCTGTTTGTAAACTACACAACTGCTGGTTCAATCCCTGCCATCAATTTTGTGCCATCCAGAGCAATTCAAATAGCCTGCCAAGGCACATCATCAAAAATGCCTGAAAAGTATAGGTGCTTTAGATCTGGTGTCATGGAATGCAGTTCATGATAGAAAGGCACTATAAAATAAATGAACTTTGTCAGGTTACACACATCCTCAGCATCTTAATAAGCTGGAATACTTGGACTGTGTTGATCAGGCACCCTCATGTTAAACAATAAAACCCAGGCAGACTCGAACTTGGGGTGCCAAGGAAACATGATGGGTCCAAGTTGGCATCTACAAAATCATGCCTCTTTAGATACAACTCCTTCTGCTTTCAAAAATTCCTAGGAAGATCTTTTCATGCATACATATATATAATTAGGAAGTGAGGTAACGAAGAAAACCAAAATAAATTGATAAGGTCAGAGTCTCCTTGTGCATTTGCATGCTTCTAATCAATTAATTGTTAGCACTGATTCAGAATGACAGTCTTTGTTGGATTTTTGGCATGCTGAGAATGAGACAGTAACCCTGCAAGCTAGGTGTATATTTCCCATTTGAACTGAAGTTACAATAAATCCTCTCTCGCTTTATCAGAAACCTTTCAAAGGAGTCTTCCCATGAGCTTTTAATATGCATTTCAGATCGCATTTTCAGTCCATGGAAAACATGCTTATCTCCAAAACATAATGCATTTTCTATTAAGCCAGCAGTTCTCCAGCATTGTAAGTGCTAGTCAAAATATTTTTTTTTCTTATAAGAGTAAGATAACACTTAAGTAAAGGAATAAATAATTTGCGCTATTAGATGAAAAGATGCAAATTGGCATTCACATTCATATCTCATTTTTCCTTTATTGTCTCAGTAACAAAAGATCCATTCATATCTTGAAGGTATATCAATATTAATTTCATGAAAAAATATTTTATTCTGTAAATTAACGAAAATAAAACAGCCAAATAAAAGCTTATATTCCTTTGTTGTACTTTGAGTGGATAGCGAAGACTACTTTTTACTTAAATAGAAATATTAAGGAATAATTTACTTTGGTGCTTTGATGTCGTTCAGTGAATTTCCATTTGCATTCACTGAGGTCCGGAGGTTGCCTTGGAGAAAAAATTTTGTTCGCAGTTTATTGTAAAACATTTAATGAAATGGCACTTGTGTAGGTTTTAAATATTCAACCATTCAATACAATTTTCAGTTTTCGCCTGGACTGGAGTGCTTTGAGAGCTGACTTTTAAAAAGTGTTTACAAATACCAACCAAACTGGCAGCATCACTTTAATGATATAAAAACAGTGAATATGAAATATATATTAAAGTGAAGTGGAGTGGCTCAGTGGTTGTGCTGCCACCAAAATTCTGGGTTCAAATGTCAAAGACAGACATGCCAAACGCACATCTGTCTAAGCTAATTAAACAATTAGCTTAATTGTTGGCCTATGAGATGGTGCATGCATTAAGGTGCCCTGCAATGGCCTGTATCCCATCAAGAGTATTTGCCTTACTTGCTCCTTTTACCTTGTGCAATTTGGCAGGTTTGAGAATGCTATATTTTGGTTTGCTACACCATTTATGTGCTTCAGAGTACACTGGAGCACTAGTGTGATTTCGGAGTCATTAACATCATGGAGGCAGGTTGTGAATCAAATCAAATAATTTTTGTGATAGGCTGTAGATTTTTGTTTAACAATGATAAAGTAGTTAAGTGTGTATTTCTGCTTTTATTATAGGGTCTTTTTAACTTGTAAATAAAGATCTTCTGGAATCCAACACTACTGCTCTAATTCAAAAGGGTGGGTCACCCTCAGTGGCACCTCTTCAGATGCTTACTTTGTAGTCACCTTTCTCTTGTAATGGGCAAGTGGCCTACATGGGTTCACTTAGGCACTAATCACCATAAGCTAAAAGTGATCATGGTCAGCTATTAGGGTCCATTTAAAAGGTCTACCTGTATCCCTTACTCTTAAACCTTAGGATCTTTACAAGGTTTTTAAAAAACTTTCGTACATTAAGACAATTACATGAAGAGCAAGGTAGAATTTAACTGTACAAAAACTTCTTTTGATACACTAGTTCCAGCCTTAAATATTTCAGAAATTTACATTTCATAAATTCATGGCAATGGCAGCAATGCCAAGCTTGTTGTCTGAAATAGGATGAACAGTACGTTTTAATATGATGGTTAAATTTGTTTCCTAAATGATCAAATGTATATTTTTTAAGGATGCATTCTGGACTGCCATTTCTTGTAGCCAGTGTTACATACACTTTGCTATCTATTTGTAAGTTTCCTTTCATCATTTAAAAACAAGTAGTGTATTTGACTAATAAACTAAATTGTATGAGTAAGGGATTTGCCATGAGATTGCTCTGTGATCATGACATCACCATACATACATACCCCCTAGAACTCTGTACACATATCATGTTTGTACTATAGTCTACACCAGAATTGTCTTTGCTCAGCTTTACCAATACAACTGTTTACACTTTATTGTTTATATTATTTAAACTGTATTATGCTTTATTTATTCAATTCTGTTCATACTGTGCATAATGTATACATTGTCCATACTGTATACAGTATGCCATATAGGAGTATATATTATATTAATATTTTAATAATAAATAGTACTTTTTCTGTTGCTCAAAGCACTTTTTGTAGATGGTAGGGAGCCATTTCAACCACCATCAATATGTACCACCTACCTGGATGATGCAACTGCAGCCATTATTGCACCAGTACGCTCAACACACATTAGCTATTTGATGGCGAAGGGCTGAGAGAAATGGCCAGTTAGAGACAGGGGATGAGTTGGAGGCCAAAATGGACAAGGCCATGATGGGCAGTTTAGCTAGGATATCAGGATACACCCTACTGTTTTTGAAAGATACCCAGGGATCTTTTGTAACCACAGAAAGTCAGGACCTCCGTTTAACCTCTCATCCAAAGGACGACGCCATATTTACAGCACAGCGTCCCCTTTACTGTATGGGGGCATTGGGATGCACACACAGTGCCCCCTACTGGCTTCACCAATACCTCTTCCAGCAGCAACCCAGCCTTTTTGTAGATGGTCTCCCATCTAAGTACTGGCTGGGCCCAAAAATGCTTAGCTTCAGGAGGACGACCTGTTCCGAAGTACAGGTGGTTTGGCTGTTGGCTAATATTACCCAGACTGCTGAGCAGTTGATAGAAACATGAAGGGGTGAGGAATCCATCAGCTTTAGTGTTGCACTTATTTGGTAGTAGTGAATGAGTAAACATGTCAGTGAAAAAAGCTGTAGTTTTCATTCGAGAGAGGTAAGTACCAATTATCAAATTTTTGGGAGCAAGCATTAGTGAATTCATGCTTCCTGTTTGCCATTTTCTGCAAGAAATGTTGCTGTTCTGATATTTTATTCTATTGATTTTATCTCAGTGATGCACGGTGGAGAAGTTGATAGCACCTCACAACATTAGGGCATACTTTTGAACACAAAAACTGGTCCAGCATAATTAGCAGATGCATCGCTCCTCCTCCCTCAGGGTCACTTAAAAGACCATTGCACCCTTATAATTCCACTCTAGTTCAGTTTCTCCTTCTCCATTGCTTTGAATGCATTTTCACTGAGGTGAAGATACTGCATATTTCCAAAACATAAACTTGAGGTGAAAAACATTCAAGAGGGCTCAGTCATCACTTATGTTCAACAACAATAAAGTTGAATCTAATCCAATCTAGTCTACTCCCATGCAAGACACATTGCCAATTCATCACAAGGCCCACTTGTGCACACAACCCACAGTGACAGTTGTAACTTTATTGTTAACCCAATATATACATCTTTGGATTATGGGAGGAAAGTTCAAGTACCTAAAAAGCCCACAGAGACGTGATGGAGAATGTTTCAATGCCACACACACAATAACCAGGTTCTAAATGTGAACCCAGAACAATGGATTAAGCTGCAGATCTTACCACTATACAGCCTTACTACCTGCACTGCAGACAGCTAAGTAAGTAAAAAGATATAATATGAAATAATAGTTTCAAACCCACTTAATTCAAATGAGTAAACCTATTCCTTCATCTCCCCATCCAGTTCAATTTCAATTACTCTTATTAGTGATGAGCAACTATACCTAAAATACAAAGCCTTCGTAAGACATATTTGAATTTCATTGTTTAAGATCCTAATAGGACATGCAATTGTGCATTCGATTTAAAATACATTAATCCTAAAATGGAAAAAGAGCTTGCATTTGCTTGATTCAGAGAGGAAAAACCTCTGGGGGCCCATAGTCCTTACAGTTAGAATCTAGCAGACCCCTGCCAACTGACCACTCAACTGCTATGGTACACTTTTTGTTCTCAATGATGATATTTGTTTTCAGAGCACGCTCATCAAATGACATTTGAAAACTGTGGTTCAGTTCAGATAAATATGCAAACATCCATCTGCCCTGCATGACCACATCTACTGTATGCACAGTGCCTCACATTTGATCACAATCAGCAGATGGACTATAATGCCTTGCTAAGTTAAAAAGTGACAGGTTGCTGTTTATCTCTTTCCTACTAATTATTAACATTTTTTTGCCTGTTTAAAGGCAAGTGGATATCACTCATCCAATACTGTAATGTACTGGTACAATACAAGGACATTCATTTGGTCAAAAAAAAGATACAGTTGAATATCATCTGCGAAGGAGTGAAAGTGAATATTAAGTTTTCAAATGACATCTCCCAGCAGAGTGTACAGTCAAAAGAGTACTAGTGTCAGCAATGAGCCCTGAGGGATGCCATATTAACTGTACGCCAGAACGACAGAGTACTTTCATGAGACTTCTGTGCACAGTTAAATCAATTTTTTAAATATGAACTAAAAGCAATGCAAGTGCAGCACCTGAGTACGCAACACCTCTTGCATAACAGAATAGTGTGGCCAGTGGTGTTAAATTCTGGGTTTAAATCCAACAAAATAATAATTGTGCTGTATTTATTTCATCAGAAGACGTCAGCGTGTCATGCACAACATGAGCTAAAGCTGTTTCTGCTCTGTGAATCTGTGATCAGTGCAAACTGAAGCACTTTATGCAAACTCTCTTTTTAAGCTCTTCAGAAAGAAAATTTATGTTTGAAATGTATCTAGAATTATTAAGTATATTTGGGTCTAGATGTAATTTTTTTAAGGATGGTCTTATAATGGACACCTTTTGTTCATTATGATTTAATATTTATATCTGTTTTTACATTTACAAGATCAGAGCCTTTTACCAATATACTCATACGATAGTTAAACATTATCAGTACTGAAAGTTGTAAATAATCATACATTTATTCTACACCTTGTAATCTTTTGAACCATACAATGTTTATAACACATGAAGTCTTTCAAAGTACTTGGTTTCAAAACAAATTTGCATGCAAATTTCTATTTGGTGTATGGCATCTAAATATGGTAAATTGTGATTTAAATTAATTTATATTTTTTTATATGAGTATAACACACAGCACATGTAATCATAGGTTGCAGTACAATTATGTGATTCTCAGAAATCCATATAAACTCCGTGTGGTCCACAGCACATAGACAAAACCTATCGTCCATGGCCTGAAGGACATATCACTAGAAAACTGTGCGCTTCATCAACACAGTGGATGCCTTCATATGCATACTGTTCATATCAATCATTTGTCAATTTTCTGACTCCATTTACCCTAAAAGCATTAGGAATGTATCAGTCAGATGGTATTGTTATTCATTGTGGCCTGCAGGGGGCATACCAGCTCCCCAAAACCAACACAGACAGACGTGAACACAAGCTCCAGCACAACACAGGCTTTTATATAACTCTTCCCAGTCATTTCCCACCTGCAGTGCACAGTAC
Organism: Polypterus bichir lapradei; assembly: GCA_026402145.1. Classification (NCBI taxonomy): domain Eukaryota; kingdom Metazoa; phylum Chordata; class Cladistia; order Polypteriformes; family Polypteridae; genus Polypterus; species Polypterus bichir. The sequence goes on along the minus strand of JANRMT010062807.1, from coordinate 62,848,135 downwards.
ACAAGCCCAATAATTACAATAAAACACACAGCACTTTGCATTCTTCTCTTTTCTGTGTCTCTGTCTTTCTGCTTCCACTGCTCCTCCAGCAAGCTCTGGCTCCCAGAACAGTGGCAGGCAGCTCTTTTTAAATAATCTACCGAAGTACTTCCAGTGTCCTGAAGCCTTCAGCTCCCCAGTCCCTGTAGCAACCCCCTGGCAGCACCTGCGACACCCAAAATGGCTGAGTCACAGAACTCTAATTCTCATGATGCCCTGTGAGAAACTGTGGCACTGCTGCAACCCATACCATCTAGGGCTCCAGGGGAGACAATGCCTTTCACTCCCAGTCCTTCCATCTCCTGTCTCGGCTGGGGTAAGGCTACCAAATGTTGCTTATATAATTTATTGTTTTACATTGAGCCTTAAGGCAATTAACAATTTTGCAACTCAAGAAAAAATTAGATTGCCTTTACAGGAGTATATAGAGAGTTTTATATTAAATATATATCAATATGTTTATATATAGATATTTATATAGATATATATATATATAAAAGTGATATTCTATAAAACTTTTTAAATGCTACCACCAGCATTTCAATGCACAGTTGTAGACAGATCTAGCTAATTATTTGCATATTTGCTTACACCAGATTTACTTTTGCACAAAATACAACTTTATTGACTGATTTACAATACATTGTCATATTTTCTGTTTTCTACATTTTTCTCAATTTCTTCGTAGAGATGATTTTTTTTTCTCTAAAATCCAGTATATGTAATTTTCAAATTATTTGATTGACAGGTTGTATAATGTAAATGCCCATGGTAGCAGAGTAAAATCCAATGTGTTTCACCATTGATTTATCAAAAAATGTTACATAAATCTGATGATAGTTATCGGAGTTTCAAGTAAAGCCTATTTCCAATTTTTATGATTTTCAAATTTAACTGCTACTCTCAGCATCTCATTCTATTGGATCGTCATACATTCACACAGCTCATTAACTGGCGGAACTAGCTTGCTGAAGCATTTTTATTCTCACAGTAAGAATCTGCATCTGAATGAGAAGAGTCTGTCAGAGGCTTGTGCTTTATGTATTTCTTTATCTGGATATGGTATATAATACCCTGACCTCAATCATATACCATTGAAGACTCATTAAATCAAAGCTGAGCACAGAAATTTGTTCCAAGGATTAATCAGCACACTAAGATGTAAGAGCCAATGCTGACACCACATCCCTGTCTTTCAAGATACTACATTTGCTTGAGAAGCAGCTCACATTCGTTTAACATTTAATGCAGACTAGTCATTTCTGTTTAGCTAATGCATAATGTTTCTCTTTCGATTCATTTGATGTCTATCTTTTTGCTTCCAAACTACACAATTCCTCAACAGAATTAAGGCCAAGATTCTTGTCTTACCAGCTGTAAGTGGAATGTGAAAATAAAAATTGTATATTTAATGATCTCTAGAGGGACTATATATATATATATATATATATATATATATATATATAATCAAAGACGCACATACTAGCTATGTTAGAAGGCATGCCTGAAAATTTTTATAAGACAATGGGCCACGGTTATAGTGTTGTTAGTCAGTTGAGAGTATCAGAAGTAGCATGTAACTAAGTACTTTTCTGTATACAACATTTGTATGTTTACATACAAAGGGCTAATATAATTGGCAGACAGTATGTCATAGTGGTTATGATGTTGGATCAGGGACCTGAGGTTGTGGGTTCAAAACCTGCTAATGACACTGTGACTATGACCATTTCATTTTACCTGCCCATGCTCCAATTGTAAAAACAAAAGAAATGTAATCAGTTGTGTCTTTAATGTTGTAAGTCTCCTTGGATAAAGGCATTAGTCAAATAATAGTAATACAGTGCATCTGGAAAGTATTCACAGTGCATCACTTTTTCCACATTTTGTTATATTACAGCCTTATTCCAAAATGGATTAAACTCATTTTTTTCCTCAGAATTCTACACACAACACCCCATAATGACAACGTGAAAAAAGTTTACTTGAGGTTTTTGTAAATTTATAAAAAAAAAACAAAAAACTGAGAAATCACATGTACATAAGTATTCACAGCCTTTGCTCAATACTTTGTCGATGCACCTTTGGCAGCAATTACAGCCTCTAGTGTTTTTGAATATGATGCCACAAGCTTGGCACACCTATCCTTGGCCAGTTTCACCCATTCCTCTTTGCAGCACCTCTCGAGCTCCATCAGGTTGGATGGGAAGCGTTGGTGCACAGCCATTTTGAGATCTCTCTAGAGATGTTCAATCGGATTCAAGTCTGGGCTCTGACTGGGCCACTCAAGGACATTCACAGAGTTGTCCTGAAGCCACTCCTTTGATATCTTGGCTGTGTGCTTAGGGTCGTTGTCCTGCTGAAAGATGAACCGTCGCCCCAGTCTGAGGTCAAGAGCGCTCTGGAGCAAGTTTTCATCCAGGATGTCTCTGTACATTGCTGCAGTCATCTTTCTAGTCATCTTTTATCCTGACTAGTCTCCCAGTTCCTGCCGCTGAAAAACATCCCCACAGCATGATGCTGCCACCACCATGCTTCACTGTAAGGATGGTATTGGCCTGGTGATGAGTGGTGCCTGGTTTCCTCCAAACGTGACGCCTGGTATTCACACCAAAGAGTTCAATCTTTGTCTCATCAGACAAGAGAATTTTTGTTTCTCGTGGTCTGCAAGTCCTTCAGGTGCCTTTTGGCAAACTCCAGGCGGGCTGCCATGTGCCTTTTACTAAGGAGTGGCTTCCGTCTGGCCACTCTACCATACAGGCCTGATTAGTGGATTGCTGCAGAGATGGTTGTCCTTCTGGAAGGTTCTCCTCTCTCCACAAAGGACCTCTGGAGCTCTGACAGAGTGACCATCGGGTTCTTGGTCAGCTCCCTGACTAAGGCCCTTCTCCCCCGATAGCTCAGTTTAGATGGCCGGCCAGCTCTAGGAAGATTCCTGGTGGTTTTGAACTTTTTCCACTTACGGATGATGGAGGCCACTGTGCTCATTGGGACCTTCAAAGCAGAAGAAATTTTTCTGTAACCTTCCCCAGATTTGTGCCTCGAGACAATCCTGTCTCAGAGGTCTATAGACAATTCCTTTGACTTCATGCTTGGTTTGTGCTCTGACATGAACTGTCAACTGTGCGACCTTATATAGACAGGTATGTGCCTTTCCAAATCATGTCCAATCAACTGAATTTACCACAGGTGGACTCCAATTAAGCTGCAGAAACATCTCAAGGATGATCAGGGGAAACAGGATGCACCTGAGCTCAATTTTGAGCTTCATGGCAAAGGCTGTGAATAGTTATGTACATGTGCTTTCTCAATTTTTTTATTTTTAATAAATTTGCAAAAATCTCAAGTAAACTTTTTTCACGTTGTCATTATGGGGTGTTGTGTGTAGAATTATGAGGAAAAAAATGAATTTAATCCATTTTGGAATAAGGCTGTAACAACAAAATGTGGAAAAAGTGATGCGCTATGAATACTTTCAGGATGCACTGTAATAATGTTATAAGGTAACTGGAGCTGCTTAGTCTTGAACACGCTATATACAATTGTTCATGAGAAAACCTTCCTGCTGTAGATCAATTACTGCTTTACCTAGAAACCTTTATTTTTTGTCAATTGCATGTGGTCCCTGTTTAAAGTCCATAAATGCAATTGTATATGTAAAGAATTTGAGAGTGTGGGGGGGATGGGGCATCACCATTCAACATAAGCAGATGTACATGTAAATGTAAACGTCAGTCAAGGGGTGTTTCTAGGATCTGTAGGTGTTATATTTACATTTACTTATTTGAATGACTTCTTTATCCAAGGTGACTTAAAATATTTGTGATACAATTGGTTGAAATTTATTTTTTTGGTCTTTCTGATGGAGCACAGGCAGGTGAATTGACTTACACAGGGTCACACAATGTCAGTAGCAGGATTTGAGCCAAATTTGAGTCCAAAGCCTTAGCCATTATACCACACTGCCTTCCGTATTACAGTTTGTGCAGCCTCTGTGATTGTCTCCTGTGATCTTACATATTTAAAAAATCTAATTGTCCCTTTGGGCTTTCGCACACATTTAGTAAATGTTATAACATTGTTTGGGGCTATAATGCATATTATGGACAAAAAGATCAGGGGCTTACTGCTATTGATCATGAACATAATCAAGAAAAGAACAAGGTCGGGACAGAACAGATCTGTGGTTTAACACTAGAATCCCTGAAGCCTACGATAAACTTGTAATCCTAGGCCACCTTAAATTTCTTCACACCTCTCCATCAGCGTCTTTTATTTTGGAAATGTGTTGATCAGCACAAGCAGCAAGCAGCCTGCTATTCCATCCCCCCACCAACGGAGCTGAGTCCGTTGCAAAATTCTCAGAGCTCAAGTGTGTTTATCTGGGTGCGAGGTGCTTGGAGTTGTATTGGGTAAATAATATATCATTATTTGGAACAAATGCATTTCATGTGTTTTCCATGTCTACAACAATCTGGGTAAATGTAGGATGACGAGAAATGTATGTTCTCAAAAAAAAAAGTATTACTGCATCCTCGGTACCATTCCTCACGTACTGAAGTGTCAGCATCGTACCCTAATCCGATTTCTTTTTTTTTTTGGTTATATTCCTGAGTAAAAGCGCACTTGTTTTGTTATACGTGTACCTTTTATGAAAGTGTTTGTTTGATATTTGGACTTCACCTTCACGCATTTTGCACTTCATGTCAAAATTTTGTCATTAGTATTATAACATGAAAAAAGTTACTGTTTTAGGTATGTGTTCAACATTTCTTGCCTCACATTTCCTGTCATCTGTGGTGGGCTGGCGCCCTGCTCGGGGATTGATTCCTGCCTTGCACCCTGTGTTGGCTGAGATTGGCTCCAGCAGACCCCTGTGACCCTGTAGTTAGGATATAGTGGGTTGGATAATAGATGGATGGATTTCCTGTCATCCTACATTTACCCAGATCTTTGTAGACACGGAACACACATGAAATGCATGTGTTCTAAATACTGATATATTATTTACCCTACACAACTCCAGGCACCTCACACCCAAATAAACAAGACTTGAGGTGGGAAAACTTTTTGTCCAACTTGAGCTGCGGTGGTGGGGGGATGGGAGATCCCTCTGCTTGCTGCTTGTGCAGATTGACACATTTGCAAAACAAAAGACGCTAATGGAGTGGTGCAAAGGAATTTAAGGTGGCCCGGGATTATGAGTTTTTTCGTAGGTTTCAGGGATTCTAGTGTTAAACCTCTGCAGCACCTACCCACCTCCCAACACCATTCTGTCATTGCTAACAGGTCTTGGATCTGAGGATGCTGCTCCCTGTGTTTCCCTCTACATCTCTTTTTGGTTCTAGCAAAGCAGCACACTTATGCTCAAAGCCACAGCACCTGTCACTAGCACTCGATGTTTAGAGTGCACTTGCCAACCACTGAGCATCGCATCTTTCTTGAGGTTCCCTGAATTTTGTCATTCCATTTCACTTCTGACTGTACTTGATAAACAGATGATTGCGACTTTTTACCTTACCAGGACACAGCCCTTTCTTCAGTCATCCATCTGCACTAATGGTTAATGGTGCTCCTTGACCCACCAATTACTTATGCTGTATCCTTCATTTGAATTAAGTTACCCCTAAGCACAGCATAATTTTAACAAATATCACCAGAAAAGTTTGTTGACAAATAAAAAAACTCAGGTTGGCTTATTTTTATTTCTATACAGGGGGTCCTCGGGTTACGACACAGTTCCGTTCCTACAACAGTGATGTAACCCGATTTTTTGGTGTAAGTTGAAACGCACTCTAGCCTAATTCACTTACCTATATTATCACATTTGCAAAATCATAATCTAGAACATAAAAACACAAAATATAACCCTGAGAAAAAAGAAAAGGACATAAATATACTGTACTGTACACTGCACTGTAGTAACAGAAAAAATGAGTGTAAAAAAATACTTACCTTTATTCCTTCTCATGTCTCAATGTTTTTAAGTTTTTATGGGAGCGAGCGTTATAAACTCGAAACGTTGTATGTCGAAACGTTGTAACCCGAGGACCCCCTGTATTGTCAACAAATATCTATCAAATCTGTCAAAACATTTTTGAGATTTTTTTGGTATTTAGCCTTTCTATTGTGGGAGGTTACCTCTGAATAGTAATATATCAACATGTCCTTTCTTAATGAGTACCTAGTGCCCTTCATGTACTGTACAATCCTGCCCAATTTCAGGTTTTTAACTAAACCAGAAATAGTTTTTTTGTTGATGAGTGAGTGAGTGAGTCTGTGAGTGAATAAATTAGGTAAATTTAAACTTAATTCTCTCTTTTCTGTTTTGACCCTTACAGCTGGACAGTGCAACATCCCTTATCCAAGCTGCAAAGAATCTGATGAATGCTGTGGTACTCACAGTAAAGGCTTCCTATGTAGCTTCCACAAAATACCAAAAGGTCTATGGAACTGCAGCTGTGAACTCACCTGTCGTGTCATGGAGGATGAAAGCCCCTGAAAAGAAACCCCTCGTCAAAAGAGAGAAGCCAGAAGAGTGCCAAACCAGAGTCAGGAGGGGCTCTCAGAAAAAGCACATTTCCCCTGTTCAGGCTCTAAGCGAGTTCAAGGCCATGGACACATTTTAAATGATCGCTCTCTACTATGAAGAAGAAAAGGCAAAAAACATATATTTCTGTTGGAGCTCATGCCTGCTAACTTATATATCTGACATGACAAAACTTACAACCACTATACAGTGTGCACATATTCAAGTAAAGAAACTGTTTAGAGCTAATGTTGAAAAGATAATTGCATTTCACTCCAGCTGAGATAAAGCTGCAACAGCCACATCTTTAAGTGAAGCCAAAGTCACTTAGGAATGCCATTGGCCGAATGGCAATTTTGTTAGAAGAATAAGTGATAGTGAATTATTACAATTAAAATCCTGCAGATTATAGGTTGGCAGGTATGCTGGCATAGAACTGGACCTGTAATGTTATTGAGGTAATAGGGCTTTATTTACTGTGAACATTATTATTCTTATTATTGTTACCATTATTATTATTGCCATTACTCTCCTTATCATTACGATCTTTGGCTGACTGTGTGGACAATGGTTTGACCAAAATAATGATACAATGTGAATTGCTTAAGTCAGCTGTAGCACACTAGAAATGTAGTTAGAAATCAAGGGATGCTGAAAGGCTTACAGAATGCTTTCTTAACCTCTTAGTAATTTTTGGTTTTAATGTTTAACTGTAGTGCTAAAATAACTATACTCTTTTGTTAAGAATTACCAATTAACAATGTAGTCTTTACCTGTACCATTGCTGGATACAGTACGGTGTGGCACTGATGCACAATATAGTGACTTATATTGCCTTTTACAATCCTTTCTGTTACTATTCTAAGACTAGATATTACAGCCTGGTAGGTTAATGTGTAGAACTCAATGATTCAAATTTAGAGTGCGATAAAAAGAATTGATGTGTGGATTTGCTTGGATCATAAGTATCTAACATGCCTTTGTATCTACAATTCACAAATAAACCCTTTAACTTGATTGCAAACTTCATTCTGAACTTATTCATTTTAATAATCTAAAAAGAGGGAGACTTTATGAGGAAGAGGGGAAGTTTGAAGATATGATATGCAAGAATATCAAAAAGAGGGAAGGCCAACAGACCTCACTGTAGGAAATCTGTAACACTGAGAAAGTATTGTACTGACTGTTGTAGTCTCTTAATTTATTTAACCAACTTTCATATTTATTTTAAATAACAGCTTCCCCTACTGAAACTGACAGGGAAAAAATTCTTAATCCCAGATTTCTCTTGGTCCTTGGTTCACTTCATTGGCTGTATACCAAGGCTCTCAGGACTCCAAGTATATAGGAAGTTTATTTAGTTTATATCCTGTAATCACAGATGTGTTAGCAATTTCTTGTTTGGACAAAGTTTTTATTGATATAGAGTAAATATACAAGAGCACCTTTAACACAGCTAAATATAGCTGAACCCCTGCAAATTATAGGCAAGTACATTTATTTAAAAAGGTAAAAACAGTTAATCTAAACATCTATAGTGGAATATATTCTTATTGCAGAGAGTCAGTGTCAAAGTCTGCTTCCTAGCACCCCAAGTCTGCCTGAACCCATTAAATCATCTAGACAGAATACTCAGCATAAAGCACCTTTGTTGCAATGGAAATGTTATGGAATCCTTTCAAGGATTGTTTGAACAGAGCAGCACTTCTTAGAACAACACTTGCTTATTTAACACAATTGGAAAACATTTAGCAGCTAATATTCCAAGATTCTAAAGGGCTATTAAAAGATTTTCTTCAAAAAAAAAAACAAATTTCCAAGCCATTTTACATGTACAGATACATTGTACAGCTGTTTAAATTTATTTTTGACCAGGATAATCACACTTAGGTTAAGTGACTTACTGTGTAACCAAGTCACATCCAGGAACTTTTTCAAGGCCGTGGGCCACAGTCAGTCATTGGTTTATTGGATGTATCAGACGTACTAGGTAACTAAGTATTTTTCTGTATGCAATACATTTTTTCAGGGGCTAATATTATTAGTTCACTTGAACTTCTTACTGTTGAGCATGCTACAGACAGTCCTTGGTTATGTTGGTATGAAAGAGAGAAGGAGATCCTACTCCACTGGGCCCTTGAGCAAGACCCATAACCTGATAATTAGTCCAACGGCGCTGTAAAATGGCTGACCCTGCGCTCTAACCTCCAAAAGGCATGTGAAAAGACAATTTTCTTCAGGGATGTCAAAATCAGAGAGATTACAGCAGAGCTCCACATTAAAGTGGTATTCAATAATGTTACAAAGGTGATTTAAAATTGATTCATTCAAAGGCAAAAACTGCTAAAAAATCTGAACTCACCATTAGCATCAAACACTAAAATTAGTACTGCCTCAGTATGCAGTGGATTTGAGTAAATATCCACCAACACAAGTATAAAAGTTACTAATTACTTTTACTCACTCAAGAGTCTTCTTCTTCTTCTTTCGGCTGCTCCCGTTAGGGGTCACCACACCGGATCATCTTCTTCCATATCTTTCTGTCCTTTGCATCTTGTTCTTTTACACCCATCACCTGCATGTCCTCTCTCACCACGTCCATAAACCTTCACTTAGGCCTTCTTCTTTTTCTCTTACCTGTCAGCTCTATCCTTAGCATCCTTCTCCCAATATACCAAGCATCTCTTCTCTGCACATGTCCAAACCAATGCAATCTCGCCTCTCTGACTTTGTCTCCCAACCTTCCAACTTGAGCTGACCCTCTAATGTACTAATTTCTAATCCTGTTCATCCTTGTCACACTTAATGCAAATCTTAGCATCTTTAACTCTGCCACCTCCAGCTCTGTCTGCTGCTTTCTGGTCAGTGCCACCATCTCCAACCCATATAACATAGCTGGTCTCACTACCATCCTGTAGACTTTCCCTTTCACTCTTGCTGATACCCATCTGTCACAAATTACTCCTGACACTTTTCTCCACCCATTCCACCCTGCCTGCACTCTCTTTTTCATATCTCTTCAAACAATCCCCATTACTCTGCGCTGTTGATCACAAGTATTTAAACTCATCCACCTTTGCCAGCTCTACTCCCTGCATCCTCATCATTCTACTGACCTTCCTCTTATTTACACACATTTATTCTGTCTAGTTCCTACTGACCTTCATTCCTCTCCTCTGTAGAGCATATCTCCACCTCTCCAAGGTCTCCTCAACCTACTCCCTACTATCGCTACAGATCACAATGTCATCAGTAAACATCATAGTCCACGGGGACTCCTGTCTAATCTCATCTGTCAACCTGTCCATCACCATTGCAAATAAGAAAGGGCTCAGAGCCGATCCCTGATGTAATCCCACCTCCAACGTGAATGCATCTGTTACTCCTATCGCAGACCTCACCACTGTCACACTTCCCTTGTACATATCCTGCACAACTCTTACATACTTCTCTGCCACTCACGACTTCCTCATACAATACCACAGCTCCTCTCAAGGCACCCTGTCATATGCTTTCTCCAGATCCACAAAAACGTAATGCAATTCCTTCTGGCCTTCTCTAAACTTCTCCATCAACATCCTCAGAGCAAACATTGCATCTGTGGTGCTCTTTCTTGGCATGAAACCATACTGCTGCTCACTAATCACCACCTTCCTTCTTAAATTAGCTTCCACTACTCTTCCCATAACTTCATGCAGTGGCTCATCACTTTTATTCCCCTGTAGTTACTGCAGTCCTGCACTTCCCCCTTATTCTTAAATATCGGCACCAGTACACTTCTCCTCCACTCCTCAGGCATCCTCTCACTTTCCATGATTCCATTTAACAATCTGGTTAAAAACGCCACTGCCATCTCTCCTAAACACCTCCATGCTTCCATAGGTATGTCATCTGGACCAACGGCCTTTCCATTTTTCATCCTCTTCATAGCTGTTCTTACTTCCTCCTTGCTAATCTGTTGCACTTCTTGATTCACTATCTCCACATCATCCAACCTTCTCTCTCTCTCGTTCTCTTCAATCATCAGCCTCTCAAAGTACTCTTTCCATCTCCTCAACACACTTTCCTCATTTGTGAGTACTGTACGTTTCCATCTTTATCCTTTATCACCCTAACCTTCTGCACATCTTTCCCAGCTTGGTCCCTCTGTCTAGCCAATCGGTACAGGTCACTCAAAAGTACTGTCCTGATTTTTCCCTTATCCATTTCTAAAAAGCAGCATCTCCATCAGCTATAGAAAAAAAATTGTTCTTCATGGCTTGACTCCATCAATTAATTTGTGGTGTTTTTTTGTCTTTTTTTATTTCCTCTTCATTTTTTTTAACTTAAAAAGCACTTAACACTGAGACTGTTGTGGAGAACAGTTTTGGCATTTTGAAAAACGAAAGGCTATGAAATGATAAAAAAAAACTGTAGTGAAATCGGCTTGTCTCGTATTTATTGTCACATGTGACACATACTCCAGGTCCACCGAAGTAATCAACGATGTTGCACAATATTTGTCTTACCAAATTTCAATTAAATCCGTCAAGGCATTTCTGCGATTTTGGGATATTTTATTTTTCTATTGTGGAGGGTATTAACCTTAAATATTGACATATCGAATCATCATTTTTTAGTAGATACCTGCTGCACTAGATGTACAATTATGGCAAAATGTTGATTTTTAGCTAAATGAGAAACAGTGTTTTCATTGATGAGTGAGTGAGTGAGTCAGTCAGCTTTGTATATATACTGAAGATATTGCATAGTTAGAGATGTTAGAACCCTAGATTCCAGTCCATCACAGGGTATACTTACCTACATTGGATGAATATAGAATTGCAAATAAACCTAAAAAACATATTTTAATGAAACGGGCAAATCTGGAGAAAATTCACATAAATGATGAAGAGGATGCACAAATCCTACACAAGATGTGACAAGGATTGGAACCAATCCCTGATCACTGAGGCAGCACCACTAGACAACCGAGTGTTCTCCATGTTAAAATATTCTGTTCCTGAAGTGAATTACAGTTTTTCATTGAGACATTTTAGTTGTTATTTTTACCACGGAAGAGTACAGACCCAGTGTAAAAGTGTGGTTAACCATTTTGTTGTTTTTACTATTTAAAAAAAATCTTAACTGTAACGAAATTATTTAAGCAAGAATGTTGTTTTAAAGACAATAACTGTGTTATTTCCTCTGACATTATTTAAGAAAATAATTAGGATGATGTCTAATTGAAATACAAAAAATAAAACAAAACATGGAATTATACTTCAGTCCAAATATATTTCAGCATTCTGGTTTCTTTAAACCATTCACTAACAGAAGTTTTAAAGTGTGACTTACATCCTTTTTAATGCTTCTTTAACTCTTTATCTTTCCATTGCTCTAGTACTAATTTCTTTGCAAACATCAAAACAACTATTATCAACCAAAAATGAAAATTGTGAATAACATTTGCTACCACAACAATAAGAAATAATGTACAGTTGAGGCCAAAAGTTTCCGTACTTATAGGCTAAAGACTTTTAAACTCTATGATTTATAGCTCCACACACGTTATGTTGCCAGACATTACTTGCATTAATTCAATGAGGGTATCTACTTTTATTTCCAAAATGGTAAAGACAAATAGTAATGGTAATAGTTTGGAGACAGATATACTGTAGCTCATCCACTATTCACTAAGTCAAATTTCCAATGCGTCAAAACTTTACACTTCATTTCGTGGCATTGCCTTTTAATTTCTTAACTTGAACCAAATGATTAAGGTTGCCATCTTCAGGCTTCTCACAATACGTGGCGGGAATTATTGCCCATTCCTCCTGACAGAACAAGTGTAAATCATTTAGATTTGTGGGCCTCCTTGCTCTGACATTCTTTTTCAGTTCAGCCCACAAATGTTATATGGAATTCAGGTCAGAGCTTTGTGATGGCCACTCCAATACTTTCACCTTGTTGTCTTTAAGCCATTTTGTTGAAACGTTTGAGGTGAGCATAGCATCACTGACCTGCTGGAAAACAAATTTGCAACCAAGTTGTAACTTGCATGGTGATATCTTGAGGTTTTACCTCATCATTTCTAGACAATCTTCGTTTCTCATCATGCCATTTATTTTCTGGAGTGCCCCATTTCCATTACCAGCAAAATCCATGCTCCCCCCAACCCCACTATGCTTCACAGTTAGACTTAAAAGCATCACCCTTCTTCCTCCTTGCATAGTGAAGATTACTATGGTTAAACAGTACCATTTTTGTTTTACTTGACCACAGAAAACTCCAACACATCAGTCTTTATTCTGATGATCATCTGCAAGAGTCACTGTATCTAATTTATGTTGGTATTAGAGTAGAGACGTCTTCTTTTGGTGACAGCCAAACAGGCCATGGAAATGAAGAGCTCTTGTAGAAAAAAAGAAAAGCTAAAGACACTGAATTTTTTCGACAAGAAAAAAATACCATTACATGTAACAGAAAAATGTAACTACCAAAACATCAACATAAATGTGGTAGGAAATTTAATGTCTGGTGTCCATTTTTGGAAAAGTTAACCTACGCACAGCCATATGTTGCAATTGGGACAGTAGACATGTGTTTCTTTGCACAATTTCCTTAAAATATTTTTTGTGTTGCTTTTGCATGAAAGGGTATAATGTCAGCGCCTGATCTGCACCCCTTGTGTTATTGTAGGCTACCACAGCATTAGGTTTAGCAGCTTTCACATTTTTTCCTGACACAAACATTGGCATTTGCTTCATTTTGAGCAGTGCTTAGAAGGCTAACATCTTTCTTGTCCTTCCATTTCATCAATTTGCCTTTTCTGCCACACAGCTACTTGCACCATGGTGAACCTTCATGTGACCAAATTTACCAAGCATATCATAGTGGTTTTGATGTACAGTGCTGTATGCATCAGTTTCACTATCGGAGTCAAAGTCAGATGGCCAATTCACATTGCCATCGTTATTGCTCGAGTCAACTAATAGTTCAGTTTCAGTACGTACTAAAACTGGATTTACAAGCTTTTCATTTACACACCATTGTGTGTTTTGGTTGAAGGCTCCACCCCAGTGATAAATATTACAGAGTTAGCATAGAATGGTAAAAGGCATAGAAATATTCAAGCTTTTTTTGCATCATTATGTTATTTTATCCACTAAATGACAACAGAATGCTATATGTAATACTATTGCATTGGATCATATCACCTAAACCCGAGAGACACTCAGGGTTAACCATTTTTACATAGAATTTTCATTCTGAGAATGGCTCAGGATTAATGGCTGTAAATTTTACATGAGATACTTTGGTACCTGATACCTTCAACTATTTCACCAGTTCCTTTGTTGTAATCTTGGGGTTCAGTTGAATCTTTCGCAATAGAGTTCATTCATCCCTGCCACCTTCTTGAACAATGCAGTATCTGTGTTGTGAGGTGTATTTGGATTCAATTGTTTTTACAGAGTCTTGAGATACTTTTTGGAAATTGCTCTAAGGAGGAACTGGACTTCTTGAAGTCCACAATTTTGTCTGTGGTCTTGGTTGAGTTGCTTGGATTTTTCTAATGGTTCATTCCCAATTAACTCAGTTAAGACAATTGGCCAATCAAACATTTCTAAAAGTCATAACATCAATTTCTTTAATCTTCCAGGCTGTTTAAACTGATATGCAACTTGGTGTGTGTAATCTTTTGACCCACTGAAAATCTGATATTGTAAAAAAAAGGCTAAAATCAATCTGTCTGTTAGGTATTATTTTGACATTACCACTTAAGGAAATAAAGTAGACACCCTGACTGATTTAACAAAAGGAATTCTGGTAAAATGTCAACATGTGCTTAGTTGTGAAACATGGAGTTTGAAAGTCTTAACTGAGGGGAATATAAAAATTTTGCCTCAACTGTACATGTGACTTTCATTGGTAATCTCATTCATTCATACACCACACCGTCATAAACTCTAAACACCTCACCTAAAAGTCAAGGATGTTTCATTTAAAATTAATAAATATGAGTAACTCTCTTAGGATTGGTGCCTGAATTGTGTTCAGTGTTATCATAATAGGCTTCAGCTCAGGCATCCCAGAATTTGGACTGAGCAGGTTGAGAAATGAAAGGACAGAGAAATTAAAAATACACAATCAAAAACAAAACAAAAACTCACAACGCAAGTTTCTTTAAATAAATAGAACAAATTGTTTTAATGCACCAAAGAAAAGAGTAAACATCCTTTTCCATAATTTGGTAAATTATATTTTAATGCACGTTTGCCTAAGTAATAAGCAAGGATATTTTAATACAATAAAGCTCTAAGTGAAAATAACTAGCAAAAACTCAACACAGCATTTCATTTTTATTATGAGGTGCATTTTTTAATTTGAAGACCTGAATTCACTGACAAATCAATGTCAGTACACAAAATAATTTCTAAGTAAACGTTTCCAATTCTATACTATATAATAAAAAACTGTTTGTGAGTTCGGTCCTTCCAAGCAATCTGGTCAGTTTGCCTTTGATCTGGTTGACACTCACAAGGATACTGAGGAAAGGCGCAAGAGGAACACTGAGAGTTTTACTTCAAAAACAAGAAGTATTCACAAGAATTTCTATGATTTGTTTTTAAGTAAAATTCTATAAAAAAATGTTTTTCAGCAATTGAATGACTATTTAAATGAATATTCTATTCTTGATAAATTTCAGTCAGGTTTTAGAATACATTATAGTGCAGATACTGCACTGCTTAAAGTAGTAAGTGATTTGCTGTTTAGTGGAGACAGAGGGCATATTGCTGTTCTTTATGACACCAAAAAGGACAGTATTCACCTTAGTCAATAGGCGTATGGGCCTCTCTGATAGTGTCTTTAAACTGGTTTCAGTCTAATTTAACAGGTAAAAAATTCTTTATTAGTTGTGGTGATTGTAGTTCAGAGGTCCATGATAATATATAGAGTGTACAACTAGGATGTATTTTGGACCTGCCATTATTTTCAATCTATGTGCTCCCTGTTAGGCCAGATTATTTCAAAACACAAGCTGAACCACTGCAGCTATGCAGATGACACACAGCTCTACCTGTCTATCACACCTGATGACCCTCATAGTCTGGGTGCTTTGACCCAATATCTGTCTCATATTTCTGAATAGACGAGTAGAAATTAATTCAAACTTAAGGAAAAAACTAAAATCTTAGTTGTTGGATAAAATGAAAATAATACGGGATACAATCTAAACTTTAAATAACATATTAACCAAAATAGTAAGTCTTAAACTTAGACCTCTTATGACATTGCAAGATGCTGAGTAATTAATTCAGCCTTTTGTTTTTGGTTGGCTAGATAACTGTAATCCACTATTAACTGGCCTACCTAAGGAAGACATCAATTGGTTGCAGTTAGTCCAGGATGCAGCAGCAAGAATCTTAGCTAGAAAAAGAAAATCTGAGCACATCTGACCAGTTTTATCATTGTTACACTGGTTATCCATGTAATTTAGAATTGACTTTAAATTACTACTAATGGTATATAAAGCTTTAAATAAACATGCTCCTTCGTATATTTTAGAGTGCCTTACCCCCTACATTCCAAGTCCTAGCCTTAGATCTCCTAATTGTGGCTTGCTTATTATTCCATGAGGCAAGAGTAAAAGGTTACGTGCCAGAAATTCGCAATATGTTACCAATAGAGAAACATGAGGTTAAAATTGTGGATCATTTTAAAAAATTACCAAAAACTTGCTTTTTTAATTAAACTAAGATATGAATACAATTATCATACTCTTCAACAAATCTGCAATCTTCATTAATCTTTACTTGTGATGTTTGAATGAATGTTGATGCCCCAACTTGCCATCCACTGCATGAAACACTCTTATTTTTTGAATGCCCGAAATAATCGTCAGAGTGGGGGGTAGGATGACCCTTGAACAATTGTGGACGATTGTCAGAGGAGGGGGGTAATCAAGGATAATCGTTGAGAGCAATTTTGATTGCTTAATGAACCCACGGTGACCCACCTTGGTAACTCATTTCACAGACAATGATCCACAACCTATTACTATTACATACAACATATTTATTTTTATCTATTTTTTATTTTCTATAGCTTAACTGATTTTTTTGATTTTTTTATTTTTCTGTCTACACTGGCCACATGACCTTATCATTGGAAACTTAAAAAGAACAATTCCATATTTAAGGATTATACTTCTCTTAATTATAAATCTGTCTTATTCATTATTATTACCTAATTTTAATTTGTTTTTCTTTCCTTGTAACTATTTCTTTGATATCTTGTAAAGCATTTTTATCTGCATCTTTTGTATGAAAATGTGCTATAAAAATAAATGTTGTTGCTGTTATTTTGACAGTGGGTAATGGGGGCCAGTCTACCATTGGTGGTAGTCAAAAAGCAGATAGGATGCAAGCAACACATCATGAAATGACAGAGTCTGAAAAGCAGGCTACTGGAATGCATTCAAGAGAGGAAGTGGGGGAAGGTGACAGACGAGAGGGTTCGTTGGCAAGGTCTTCTGCGAAACATTTGCCATTCTTGGTATCTGTTGGGCTGAAAAGAGAAAGGCTGTAAAGATAGTCACAGAGGCTATATAAAGAGGGGTCCAGGTGGTCGTGCATTTAGAGAGTACAACCGTGGGGAAGAGCAACCTGGGCATAAATCATGTCACCTGGGTGAGGGAGTCTGATGTTGAAAGACCCAAAACTTCTGTTGACCCCAGCAGCATTACTTAAGAAGTGTCCAGGTTTGCATTGCAAGATGAGTCAAGGAAAGGCTGTTCAGCCCAACAAGCTTGTCAATCCTATTCTCCTAGATTGTTTAAATTAACGTCAACTTGAGATCTGAAGGTGCCTAAAGGCCTACTTTCCACCACACTACTTGGTAGTTTATTTCCATTGTGTATAGTTCTCTGTGTAAAGAAAAACTTTCTAACATTTGGACAAAATCTGCCCATAACAAGTTTCCAACTGTGCCCCAGTGTTCATGCTGAAGATATTATTTTAAAGTAACAAATGGAATCCACTGTGCTAATTCCTTTCATAACTTTAAACACTTCAATCATATCCCGTCTTATTATTTGTTTGCTTAGACTAGTAAGGTTCACCTCCTTCAATCTCTCCTCTTAGCTGGTGTCTCTTAGTTGCAGAATCAGCCTAGTCACTCTTCTCTGGACCTTCTCTAGCACTGCTGTGTCTTTGTTGTAAAATGGAGACCAAAACTGAACACAGTACTCCAGATGATGCCTCACTAGTGTGTCATAAAGCGTAAGCTTAACCTTCTCAGACTTGTACTGCACACATCATAATATATAGCATAACATCCTATTAGCTGTCGTAATGCTGATAGTGACGAGTCCACTATGATTCCGAGATCCTTCTCATAAGGTGTATTTAAGTTTCACACCTCACATTGTGTATTCAAACCTATCATTTTTACTTCCAATGTGTAGTATTTTATATTTACTTAAATTAAATTTCATCTGCCACAAATCTGTTTATCTGTTTGATTATATTCTTGTACAGATTGTTTGTGTTTATTAAAAAGAGTAGGTGTCCCAACACTAATCCCTGAAGGATGACACTTTTAAAATCACTTAATTCTAAATAAGTTCCTCTCACTATAAGGCTTTGCTTTTTGTAATATTAAATTATAGCATACAATTATGGCATAATGGAAAAAAGGAAAAAGACAGGCTGTCTAAGCCTTTGCGTCTTGGAGGTCCTTATTGGTCATACAATACACCAAACATGCAGAGGGCATTTCTTACCTGTTGCCAATTTCTGGGACTTTAAGGTAAGGACTTAATGGATGTACACAAAAAAACACTGGTTTGTTCATCATTACAATCACAACAGTAAGTGGATAATTTTGAGCATCCTCATGTATACATGTAAGAGTGGTCTTACCTTTAGTAAGCCAAAATGAAAGTATTGCTGCCAGAATCTAACAACGCAGACACTGTGAACCCATTCATCAGAGCAAAATCCATGGGTAATGAAGAACCCAAAGACACCAGATTACAGTACCATTTGTCTTTAGCCCAGAAAACATGGGCTCATTCAACTGGGGACAGCTGGTGATAATGTGTCCCAGTTTCCCGAACTTGTAGCACCAGATGAGTGGAGCAGACTTCTCCTTGGCAAGGGCAGATTGATCAGCTTCTCACCAAGATGTCTGTGAGCAGAGTGGCCTTGATGGCCATTTTTCACAAGGAAATCCTGCTGACTATGCCACTGTAAAGAGCCCACTTTAAGACAGTAAAAGAGCTGACGCAGCATTTAATGTATAAGTTATTGAATTGATTGTAATGAATAGAAACCAAAAAAAAAATTCATGTCAGACATGGTGTAAGTTTGGATACTCATTCTCACAGACTTTCATCTTCTCCAAGCTTCTATTCAACAATGAGATGGAGACGGCAGGGTAACTGTTTCTTCTGACAGAAGTGACCTCAGTGGTCCTAGCATACATTCCCTGTCGCTCTAAGGCAGATGGAAACTTTGTTAGTACATGTGTTAGTCTCAAATCCTACCAAACATTTTTAGCTGCTCGCATGTCCTACACACTGTATATCAAAAGAGTTTTGAACTGAAGTTGATAAATAAAATTGGTATTTATGTTTACAAACCATGGTAGTAAACAGATATCAGATAATGTTTTATAAAAAATTAGTTATGTGCATTTGGTGGCTCTTTCCTTCAACTTTTGTTGTTTAACTGGAAAATTTCAATCCATAAACCAGTTGAACAGTATTTTAATATCATTAGGGGATGATGTCATACAGAAAAGTCCTGCAAGGCGGCACAAGATGCTGGAAATCATGCTTCATTAAATTTTATCTATTTAAGTCTGTAGCACTCAAATGAACAAACTGTCCTAATTTTCAGAGTATCATTGCAAAGACATCGGTGCAGAGCTAAGTTAATGATTTCTAACTGATGAACAGGAATATTTTTGTGTCAAGTCTGTTTTATGTAGGAGCTTGGTTTTAAGAAATTAAAATAGATTATAATTTATCTGTTGTACTTTAATGTGCCTTGTCACATTGTTCTTAAGATAATTACAGAAATATATATTGTATGGCCGTACCATTGAATAAAGGCATAAAACAAAAAAAATAATAATGTAAGGCATTCAAATGCAATTAATCAGTTTATCTCAGACCTATAAAATGTAATAATGTCTACTGAGAGTTATTTTAGTTTACATTGAATAGCAAAGTTATCACAATGGAATATTGCTAAATTGGAATAACAGCATATGCCATGTTTGATATTAGAACACAGTCAAGATAGGGTTACAATTTAGGCGCAAATCACTCTTAAAGTAATCCATCCATCCATTATCCAACCTGCTATATCCTAACTACAGGGTCACGAGGGTCTGCTGGAGCCAATCCCAGCCAACACAGGGCTCAAGGCACGAAACAAACCCCAGGCTGAGCGCCAGCCCACTGCACGGCGCACACACACACACACACCAAGCACACACTAGGGACAATTTAGAATCGCCAATTCACCTAACCTGCATGTCTTTGGACTGTGGGAGGAAACTGGAGTACCCGGAGGAAACCCATACAGACATGGGGAGAACATGCAACAAGCGAACCTGCGTCTCCTAACTGCGAAGCAGCAGTACTACCCACTGTGCCACCGTGCCACCCCTCTTAACACTAGAATTACCAGGGCCTACGAAAAAACTCATAGCTCTGTCCCACCTTAAATCGCTTCTCACCTCTCCGTCAGCGTCTTTTGTCCTTTAAACGTGTTGATAAACAGCAAGCAGCCTGCTATCTCATCCCCCACCGGCGCACAGTTTTCTCAGCTGAAGTCTGTTTACCTGCGTGTCAGTTGCTTGAGAGTTGTATAGAGTGAGAAGTCAAGCAAAATCACACCTTTTATAAATACTATATCATTATTTGGAACACATGCATTTCATGTGTGTTCCGTGTCTACAATCATCTATGTTAACACATTGTTAAAAAAGAAATGTTTTTCATGTATTAGTAATAATTGACAAAATGTAGACATGAAGTTTATAATGTATGAAGCCTGAAGTCCAAATATCAAAGAAACACTTTCACAAAAGTGTGCTTTTATTCAAAAATATAACTGCAGAAAATAGAAAACGTGTTAGGGTGCGACATTGACATGCATTTACTACAACTGCTTTGGTGGCACAACAGTATTAACTGTTGACTGGTAATCAAAACTTCACGGGTTTGATCCCCGATGAGTCCGTTTTGAGAAGTGAGCTGCTTTTTTTCTTACTATTTTAGAATAAAAACATACATTAGATTTCAGTCTGTAACTGCCGGTGTAAATGTATGATACTTGTAAAGGTTAGCTTTGTTTTTTGTTTTTTTTTTATTCAGTTTCATTCTCTCAGTCGTGTTCACGATCAGCCATCTGACACTGCTGTTTTCACATAAAGACGCGCTATACCTGTGACTTTATGCTGTAGGACGTAAGTAAATAACATTCGATCTGGCTCTTATATACAAAGTACAGAGACAGCAGCTTTAACCTGCAGCTATAGACTCTTCAGTTCGTAAGCGACTCTCCATGCTAGTGTTTACATCTGGATGGTTTATATGCCCTAAAAAGAAGTCTGACTGCATTCTCGTACCAATGCCTGTGAACTGAAGTGTCTGCGGGCACTTTTCATGGCATTACACGTGTATTTTTTGAGCATGCCCATGTCACTCAAACACAGGAAGCTCTGCAGTGTACTTGTGACTTTAGGCTGTAGGAAGCAAGTGACTAAATTCAAATAAATAACATTCAATCTGGCTTTTATGTAAGTAACACATAAATGTTGATGTACAAGTATAAAAAAAACAAGTACACTTTTATCAAAGAAAACAACGAGACAGACACAGAGGAGAGCCCAGATGAGGATTCTATATCAGAGAAAGAGAACAGAAGCCTCCCTGCAAGAAATGTCCAGTCCAACATAAGAACAGCGCAGCTGTACCAGGCATAAAGGCAAAAGATGGTACCATTTGGATACAGCAAGAAGTTGGGCATTGT
This sequence comes from Polypterus bichir lapradei, assembly GCA_026402145.1. Classification (NCBI taxonomy): domain Eukaryota; kingdom Metazoa; phylum Chordata; class Cladistia; order Polypteriformes; family Polypteridae; genus Polypterus; species Polypterus bichir. The sequence goes on along the minus strand of JANRMT010062807.1, from coordinate 62,826,535 downwards.
CCTGCCAGTCAATCTGTCACACACATGTCCTTCAGCGAAGCAGCCGGACCTACGGAGCTTGCCAAGGTATCGTGCAACATCCTGTTTTCAATAATGTTTTTTGATGGTCTTTATATGAAAAACATTTTTATGTTACTTATGTAAAAGCCACATTGAATGTTGTTTACCTATTTACCTTTATTTATTTACTTATCTTCCTACAGTGTAAAGTAACCAGTAGACTGCAGAGTTTCCTGTGTTTGATCGACATAGATATGTTGTTCACAATCAGAGACTGCACAGCCCATGAAGGTCACAGAGCAGACCCCAGCTGGAGCCTCTCCCTCTCTGAATTGATGGCAGTTACAGTATCTCCATTCTTTTGACAAGAGCAGCGATGACTACAGTATGTGCTGTGGCTGATGCCTGGTCAGAACTATTTGTTGTACCGGCAATCAAAGATACGATGCCCCGTCACCGCTATCAGACTATCATGCGGCCTTTGCGCTTTGACAACAAAGACACCCCTGCAGAACGTGTGAAAAGCAACAGATTTGCTGCAATTTCGGACATCTGGCAACGTTTTGTTGAGAACTGTGTTCTGAGTAACAACCCTGGGCAACATGTTTGAGCAACTGTTTCCAACCAAGTCCTTTCTTACAATACATCACGACCAAGCATGACAAATTTGGCATAAAGTTTTGGATTGTGGCAGATTTGGAGACAAAGTGCATGTGCAATGCCACTCCTTATTTAGGAAAAGATCCCAGTCGTCCCACGGGAGAAAGACTTTCCGAGACTGTGGTCATAAAGCTTATTGAGCCATTTCTGGACAAGTGCTCATGGCTCACCTTGCAGAGGAACTTTGTTGTCGCTTCTTACAGGAAAAGGCGATGGAAAAAGAAAAGATGATGCAGCATCAACAAGCTTCAGTTCTAAGATCTCAGCTTCTCCCAGGGAAGAAAGAACAGTGTCAGATGCTCGTTCAGTGTAATAGGAACCATAGCACAGAAAGGTGTGTACACTGCAACAAGTACACGTGTCGTAAATGTAGGAAGGACGGTCCTTGGGTGTGTGGGAACTGCTAATATTTGAATGTGATGATTTTATATAGCATGGAATGGAAATCAGCAGTTCTTATCATTGCACCACGCAAGTTTTGTATCAACTGCCTACTGTAACTTGCTTTCTTTTTTCTTCGGTTATAGTCTTGAATAAAAGTGCACTTGTTTTGTTATACTTGTACATCAACATTTATATGTTACTTACATAAAAGCCCGATCGAATGTTATTTATTTGGATTTAGTTACTTACTTCCTACAGCCTAAAGTCACCAAGTACACTGCAGAGCTTCCTGTGTTTGAGCGACACGGTCATGCTCAAAAAATACACGTGTAATGCCACGATAAGTGCACGCAGACACTTCAGTTCGCAAGCATTGGTACAAGAATGCAGTTTGACTTCTTTTTAGGGCACATACACCGTCCAGATGTAAACACTAGCGTGGAGAGTCGCTTACAAACTGAAGAGTCTACAGCTGCTGGTTAAAGCTGCCGTCACTGTACTTTGCATATAAGAGCCAGATAGAATGTTATTTACTTATTTACCTTGGTTTACTTACTTCCTACAGAGTAAAGTCACAGGCATAGCGCGTCTTTATGTGAAAACATCAGTGTCAGATGGGGGGTGGGGGGTAGGGTAGGATTGTGAACGTGACTGAGAGAATGAAACTGGATAAAAAAAAAAAAAAAACAAAGTTAAACTTTATAAGTATCATACATTTACACCGGCTGTTACAGACTGAAATCAAATGTATGTTTTTATTCTAAAATAGTAAGAATAAAAGCAGCTCACTTCTCAAAACTGACGCATCAGGGATCGAACCCGTGAAGTTTTGATTATCAGTCAACAGTTGATACAGTTGCACCACTGAAGAAGTCGTAGTAAATGCGTGTCAATGTCGCACCCTAAAGCGTGTTCTTTTTCTGCAGTTATATTTTTGAATAAAAGCGTACTTGTTCTGTTATATTTGCACCTTTTGTGAAAGTGTTTCTTTGATATTTGGACTTCAGGCTTCACACATTATAAACTTCATGTCTACATTATGTCAATTATTACTAAAACATGAAAAATGTTTCTTTTTTAACAATGTGTTTACATAGATCGTTGTAGACACGGAACACACATGAAATGCATGTGTTCCAAATAATGATATAGTATTTATAAAAGGTGTGATTTTGCTTGACTTCTCACTCCATAAAATTCCAAGCAACTGACACACAGGTAAAAAGACTTGAGCTGAGAAAACTGTGCACCGGTGGGGGATGTGATAGCAGACTGCTTGCTGCTTATCAACACATTTAAAGGACAAAAGTCGCTGATGGAGAGGTGAGAAGCGATTTAAGGTGGGACGGAACTATGTGTTTTTGCGTAGGCTCTGGTAATTCTAGTGTTAAAGTAATCGCAGCCCTAATTAGTTCTTCCTTCTATTTAAAACTCTGACAGTTTTGCTCTACTTTTAATAAGAACCTACCATTCAAACATTTGTCACAGACGGCCTGGGGTCCTTGTCCGGCCAGGACTCCTTTTCACTGTATGGACTGCGGGAGCAAGCCTGGTCAGAACAGTACCTCCCCTTAGAGGCTAGATGGCAGCCCCCCTGGGTGGCAGTGCTGCATTGAATTCCCACAGGGCTTCAAGGGAGAATGAGTTCTCTACAACCCTGTTGGGATCTGGGGGTGCCACAAGGGGGTGCTCCAGTTGTTCCTGAGCCCATGTGGGTGGTTCTTCTGCCACACCTGGAAGTGCAGCAAAAAATAGGTCATCAAACACCTGGAGCACTTCCGGGTGGGTTATAAAAGGATGCAGCAGCCACCACTCCGAGAGCCAGAGTTGGGAGGAGGGAGACAAAGCTTGGCGGAGAGGAGTGGTGAAGAAAGAATTAGAAGGAAGTATTGGGATTGTTTTTGTGCTTAGTACTTGGACTGTGTTGTGCCTGTGGGAACAGGTAAGGCGTTACCCACATGTGAAGAAAGAAAATAAAAACATTTATTTGTTTTATAAGCATGCCTCCCATTTCTGCCTGTGTCGGGCGCTGGTATAGCGCCTTTGTCACACAATGTTATTACAAGCATTGTTTTGAAGGGAAAATAAACACTCACCCTTACAATGTGCTGTTCAAATATAAGCAAAAATTAAATTACACCAATTGATTTTTAAATAACTCAAACATGTCTGTAACTCTGAAAGTTCTCTTATGTTCTGTCTCCTTGGTCTATCAGTAACTAATAACAAAGTTTTCATGAATAACAATTGTGACAGGCAATTTCAGACTATCAGGCATGATACTGAGTAGAAGAACGGGTAACTGGGGTTCTTACTGCACATCTTTTCATCACTGTGACACTTCTCAAGTAAATAAATTAAATATCACTATGTCTTGTTATATGGAGAGACATGATACTTTTATTTTACTCATCTACTGTTCAGTATATTTAGTGCACCATGATTTATCACCATGACACTAACATCTCAGCATGTAATAAATTATTAGCTTTTTGTCATACTCTGGTTGTCTTTACATTTATCAGCTATGCTGGTAAAGCTGAGCAGGAAAAAGGCACACATTTCTAATGCCCTCTTATACAGTAAGTACCTAAATCAGGAGGAAAAAATGGTGAATAAATATTAATTGAACCAATAAAATGCAAAACAAAATCAGAATGTAATAAATTATGATATAAAAACATTCTGAGCTATCTATCATGGCTTGTAGAACATGTTGCAGTATCCCTGGCTAAGGTTTGCCATTTAGTTAATTGGCTACTAAACAATATTAGTGAAGCATTTTGAATACAATTGACTTTCATCATTTCCTCTTTTTTCAAAATTAATAATCAGTCTTTTTAATAATAATTCTGTTGTGTTAAACTGATATTCTGTGTGAAATTCATTACATTAAAAAATGTCCTTATATTTGAATTCATGCTGCTTTTGTTTTTTGGTTTACAGCTTTACTTAAAGCAATCCACTAAAATGATATTTTTTTATATATGTTACTTACTCCATGTAGTTTGTACTAGTGGAAGAGGAAAAAAAAATAATTTCATGTTTTCATGCAGAATAAAGAAAAAAAGATTATGGTAGAACAGAAGCCAATATTGACCAATGCCATGCAACAGCAAATAATGTGAAAAACATCAATAGTCTTGTCTTCAATTCAAAAAAGTCAATTCCATGAAGCTTTAGTTTCTTCCTTATGATGTGTGTTGATTATTCCAGAAGTATTTAATGTTATTTTAGCAAATAAATCAAGTATTTTGTACATTTTGTGCTTACGACCAGATAACTGACATGAAGCTTATGCAACATAAGTAACATAAGAATTTGTTTTTTTTGTTTCCTCACAGTTATTTTTTACATCATTTGCTGTATTACAACATTTGTCAAAATTGGATTTTTTTTAATATCGTAAACTTTTGTCCTCTCCATTCTGCATGAAAACATGAGAATAAAACATTTTCTCGGTCACCACTACAAACTACTGGGTTTCGTAACATATTTAAAAAAACAACACTCTTGGGTGGCGTATTCCTTTAAATATTAATAGACAATGACAGTTGACGTATAAAATCCACAGTTCTATGATGTGATTCACTGTCAGGAGTCAGGATATTATGATTAATAATTTAAAACAGACAAACTGTTGTTTGTCAGGTGATTCCCTAGTTTATGTTAGCTTTTCATTGAGAAAGAGCTTTGTGTAGTAAATTCACAATATTTTTTACACATTTAACTGTAGAAACTTGAGAAATATGACATTTAACTCAAGAGAATTTCTGGCATATTTTTGATTCTGAAAAAATCTTTCCAAAGAATAATCTCTTCATAAAATCTGGCAGGTGTAGAACTTTATCAAAATCATTCAGATCATATATGATTTTCTCGTCTAAACTAAGTGAGACAACTCACTTGATCAACAAACATGTCAAGCTCACAATTTTGCACTGCAACAATTGACTTATAAAATGTATGATCGCTACACTTTATCACCTGTAAGGTAAATGGATGATGTTCGAAAGATATACTAGCATTAAAAATATTTTGTCCTTGACCTCTCTTCACCTCTCCCGCTCTCTCTAATACTAAAAAGAAACCCTAATGATAGGAAAAATTGATTAAATATAAAATTGTATTGAAATCAAGAAACCAGTGTTTACACATGTACATATAAAGGTGGCAGGCTGCTTGTTTTGTGATCCAATTTCCCACGGACAACCACAGCCAAACACCTAATCCCTGGTCTGATATACAAATGTCAAAAATAGTACAAAAATGAGAAATAAGAAAGGGAATAATTAAACAGTTTTAGGGTGATACGTCGATGAATATCCTGGCTTAAAGTTCTTGCTGAATGATGTGAAAAAACAGTCAGCAGGTGGACATGGCTGCTTTCTCACTATCCCGAGGAATAAAGAGCAAATGTGACTCACCTGGAAAGCCATCGGGCAATATACCGAAACCCACACATCTTCTCGAGTATTCACCTTGCAATTTTCTTTCCTTCTGGGCAACCATCCCAAAAATATTGAATGTCCCTATCTTCCTAGGCTGAGATAGCCTAGCCCATTGCTTTGCTGCTTTCTCTCCCTCTCCTCTTCTTGATTAGCGATCATTTTTAAAAACAAACTTTCCCGCTAAAATGTCCCATTTCCTGCACTGGTAGTCATAGAAACATGATGCCTGCCATAGGCAGCTGGAAATCCCACCAAGCGGGGTCCTCCAAAACTTAGCCATCGACTGAATGGATATTCCTTCAGCATTATCAAGTCCCTGTAATATAGTGACAGAAGTCAAGAAAGCAAACCCAATTTTAATTCTATGTAGTCTTGCTACAGCACCATAGAACTAATCTGGCACAAAAACACCACTCCACCTTAGAAGTGAACCGTGTTCAATCTTTATAAATTTACTTACAGAAATTGTCCTAACAGCAGCACAAAAGAATAGCACTCATATTGTATTTAACATGTGTAGCACAAAAGGATAGTTAAACAAAACCTCGACACTTTACCTTTCATCCAGTTCACCCTGGTTCTTTTGGAATTACATGACATAAAACGACATGGCATATTACAATTGTTAACATCTCCTAAACAATGTTTGACAGCCTTCTTTTTTGACCAAACATCAGATTCTAGGTCATAGAATGTTTTATTCTTCTTGAAAAGGCTGTGTAAAAAGACTGTGTAAAGGTTAAGATTTTTTTTTGCAAATAAATTTCATCTTGGGGCAGCACGATGGCCTCACAGTTAGGAGACCCAGGTTCGCTTCCCGGGTCCTCCCTGCGTGGAGTTTGCATGTTCTCCCCGTGTGTGGGTTTCCTCCGGGCACTCCGGTTTCCTCCCACAGTCCAAAGACATGCAGGTTAGGTGGATTGGCGATTCTAAATTGGTCCTAGTGTGTGGGTGTATTTGTGTGTGTCCTGCGGTTGGTTGGCACCCTGCCCGGGATTGATTCCTGCCTTGTGCCCTGTGTTGGCTGGGATTGGCTCCAGCAGACCCCTGTGACCCTGTGTTCGGATTCAGCGGGTTGGAAAATGGATGGATGGATAAATTTCATCTTTGCCTCAATAATCAACAGTGGTGGTATTTCTGAACTGGAAGGCATTGTCCAAACACAGGTCTGCAACTAGAACCACGATAACTGAAGACATCTGAGACCAGTTTTAACAGGCAACCATAACTAATGAGCAGTATGTTTTCACTTTCTCCATTTTTAACTGGTCTTAGCTCAACACTAATGTTAACGGACAGATATTGTTAGGTTCCATTTGGTTTAAATAAGTTTGTTTTACTTTATGTTTACAGAAATCTGTATTTGTATGTGTACATATCATGTAATTAGTAATTTGCAAACTTTTTACAGCATTCTGAGCTTGAACTTCATGAAGAGTACTATACAAAAAAAACGATAAATTTGAATTAAACTTTGATTTCCAACTCCACTAAATTAAATTTGTATATGAAGTTAATCGTTAGCAGAAAAAAAAATACTTTCAGAATCAGAATCATTTTATTGCTATCAAGTGAAACATACCAGAATTGAGTTTCGTTAAGTGTAAACCATAAGATACAAGACATTACCAACTCTAGACAGCACAATTTCAACCCTCCATTAACCTGACACTGTGCAAACCACTATACAAATATAACAATTTCTTGAACAAAATGTTCACAAATTTAATTAGTTAATGCACATAAACAGAAAAGCTATACAAAATAATATAGATATCAAATGGTACAAGTTGATTAAGTATGAAGAATTTATGAACAGACAAACAGCACAGTTACCAGTTATATGTTGTAAAAACAGCACGAGTAAACCTATGTTAAGTTTATTCAGAAGCAGAAAAATTTGAGGAAAGAAACTCCAGAGATGGTACGTAGTGTGGGTTACACCAGACCTGTAACTCCTCTCTGATGGCAATTTAATAAACAGATGGCTGCTGGGGTGGATGGAGTCAGCTGCAATCTTCTCTGCTCTCTTTTGTGTTCTGCTGATAGACAGATCTTTTAATGTTGGGACATAACAGCCAATGACTTTCTCAGTTGAAGAAATCACACGCTGCAACTGAGTCTTAGAAAAAGGAGGCAGAAAGAAAAGTAAACGGTGATGGAGGAGGTCACAATACTCTCAATGATGGCTGAGTAAAATTTTAACAAGATATGCCTCGATGTGCCAAACTTCTTAAGCTGGCGAAGGATGAACAATCTCTGCCTGACTTTCTTGAAGATGGAGGTGACATACTTGTCCCATTTTAATGTATTAGTGAAAGTAATCCACAGGAATGTATGTTTACTGTTTCAGCTCACTGTAACATTTAGTATCAAAACAAAACTGTGTGAAAGGGATCATCCAGCATTCTAAATAAAGTTAAGTTAAATCAATACAAAAGTAACGCCTTAGGTATTATCACTTCCTACCTGATAGATCAGTTTTCTCACTTGTTTAAAACAAAATATTAAGAAGGATTCCAGACTCAATAATTTGTTAGTGAGACCGCATCTAGAGTAACGCTAGGACATCACCAAATATGTCAACTCATGTTGGCAAGGAAATCTTATGATTTCTGCTACACAAAAATATCAAAAAAGGATGCGGGCCTCACCTTTGGCTGCCTAATCCCCAAACTTAAGTGGCAGGCTTCCAGCATTCACTGACAGATTTTTAACTTTAAAAGCCATTGTTTGTATATTTTTAAACATTTATATGCTGCCACTTAGCTGTCTGCAGTTTATCCTGCATGGGTAACTTCTAAACTGTTTGACACCATAATTTCTCTGTACTTGCTCCAGCCTTAGAGAACAAAAGCACAGCATGACCACTCATATAAACAAATGTACACAGTAGTTTTGTGTTCAAATTCCAATTGTCCTGGAGTAAAATTTTTTCATATGAATGATCAGATAGAAACTACAATTTTCTATAAAAAAGAATATGTAAATTGGAATGTTCTTAAGTAGATTTAGACCTGATTTCAGTTTCTTAAAGGGAAGTATAGAATAGTAGAGAAGTATAAAAGTGACTACTTTGGAGGATTAGGGATAAAGCCTTGTTATAATGATTTATCAATTTTGTGCAATATTTAATTGCACAACTGCCATAAATGAGTTTAATAACAAACAAGTTTGAATTGGGTCTCAAGGAATTCAGAGATCATATCTTCCCTTCTATGATCAGTTTAAATTTACTAAGATGGTAGATAACATGACATGCATATTTTAGATAATCTGTATATTGCAATAGAAAAACGCCATATGATTTTAACATCTTATCATCCTGGATAATTAAAGCTACAGTGCCTGTTTATAGACAACAGCTCAGCATTTAACCCTGTTGTGTGAATGCTACCACATAAACAAAAGAAATATGTTTTTTTCGATCGGGTTTTGTGTGGATAGTACTTACAGACTGAGATTGACAGATGTGCCCCAGAGGTGGGACTTCCGGTTTCCTTTTTTTGTTTTCTGGGAGCAATTTGCATAAAGCACTTCTTTTTAAAAGGAGAGAGGACAGCCAAGAAGTAGATGGAAAAATCAAATGAAGCAGATCATCATCTGCCTGGGCCATGAGAAGAGGTCCTGGAGCTTCTAAAGACCAAACTGTTAGGTGGAAGTCGGTGATTCTCTTTCGATTTGTGAATTGGACATTCCGCTATTTCCCACGGACTTGGGTGAGCGTCACAAAGACCTTATTGCTCTTTACCATGGTGCAGACTGACTGCATAGTTTCTTACAGCTAAGACTTTCACTGCTTGGGGTCGGTATCCAATTATACTCTTCATTTCACCTGCTGCCAACAGGGGCTGGAACTTTGGACTTACATGTGAGCTTTGTAAGGGGAACTTGGAGAGTGATATTCTTACTGTATATACAGTGGTGTGAAAAACTATTTGCCCCCTTCCTGATTTCTTATTCTTTTGCATGTTTGTCACACAAAATGTTTCTGATCATCAAACACATGTAACCATTAGTCAAATATAACACAAGTAAACACAAAATGCAGTTTTTAAATGATGGTTTTTATTATTTAGGGAGAAAAAAAATCCAAACCTACATGGCCCTGTGTGAAAAAGTAATTGCCCCCTTGTTAAAAAATAACCTAACTGTGGTGTATCACACCTGAGTTCAATTTCCGTAGCCACCCCCAGGCCTGATTACTGCCACACCTGTTTCAATCAAGAAATCACTTAAATAGGAGCTGCCTGACACAGAGAAGTAGACCAAAAGCACCTCAAAAGCTAGACATCATGCCAAGATCCAAAGAAATTCAGGAACAAATGAGAACAGAAGTAATTGAGATCTATCAGTCTGGTAAAGGTTATAAAGCCATTTCTAAAGCTTTGGGACTCCAGCGAACCACAGTGAGAGCCATTATCCACAAATGGCAAAAACATGGAACAGTGGTGAACCTTCCCAGGAGTGGCCGGCCGACCAAAATTACCCCAAGAGCGCAGAGACGACTCATCCGAGAGGTCACAAAAGACCCCAGGACAACGTCTAAAGAACTGCAGGCCTCACTTGCCTCAATTAAGGTCAGTGTTCACGACTCCACCATAAGAAAGAGACTGGGCAAAAATGGCCTGCATAGCAGATTTCCAAGACGCAAAAAGAACATTAGGGCTCGTCTCAATTTTGCTAAGAAACATCTCAATGATTGCCAAAACTTTTGGGAAAATACCTTGTGGACTGATGAGACAAAAGTTGAACTTTTTGGAAGGCAAATGTCCCGTTACATCTGGCGTAAAAGGAACACAGCATTTCAGAAAAAGAACATCATACCAACAGTAAAATATGGTGGTGGTAGTGTGATGGTCTGGGGTTGTTTTGCTGCTTCAGGACCTGGAAGGCTTGCTGTGATAGATGGAACCATGAATTCTACTGTCTACCAAAAAATCCTCAAGGAGAATGTCCGGCCATCTGTTCGTCAACTCAAGCTGAAGCGATCTTGGATGCTGCAACAGGACAATGACCCAAAACACACCAGCAAATCCACCTCTGAATGGCTGAAGAAAAACAAAACGAAGACTTTGGAGTGGCCTAGTCAAAGTCCTTACCTGAATCCAATTGAGATGCTATGGCATGACCTTAAAAAGGCGGTCCATGCTAGAAAACCCTCAAATAAAGCTGAATTACAACAATTCTGCAAAGATGAGTGGGCCAAAATTCCTCCAGAGCGCTGTAAAAGACTCATTGCAAGTTATCGCAAACGCTTGATTGCAGTTATTGCTGCTAAGGGTGGCCCAACCAGTAATTAGGTTCGGGGGCAATTACTTTTTCACACAGGGCCATGTAGGTTTGGATTTTTTTTTCTCCCTAAATAATAAAAGCCATCATTTAAAAACTGCATTTTGTGTTTACTTGTGTTATATTTGACTAATGGTTAAATGTGTTTGATGATCAGAAACATTTTGTGTGACAAACATGCAAAAGAATAAGAAATCAGGAAGGGGGCAAATAGTTTTTCACACCACTGTATATTTTTTTGTATCGGCACGTACAAGGATTATTTTTGGGTTGTGGGGGAAGATGAAAGGAATTGTTATTGTACTTTTCTCCTCCTTTCTTTTCTGTGATATTTCTCCATGTTTATGAATATTGACCACTAGCTTTTTTTTTCTCTCATACTGTAAATGCTCAGTCATCAGGTTTGAACTGAACATTTTAAAAAGGTATGTATGGTGGTGCACTGCAGGGTGCAATATTGGAATAGCCTTTTATCATCTACCTTAAAGTAAGACACGTTAGCAGTAACAATAGACCCATATCACCATGGTGGGCTGATTTGTTACAGTTGTACCCTCAAAGCTGATCATAATACTTGAGACTTTGTGTTGTACCCTCAGCAACTGAATTCTGGATACCCTATCCAGCAGGTAAAGTTTTCAGTATAACTTTTTTTGCTTACTCTGTTACCCTTTGACCAAACACGTTTCAGGCTGCATCATGCCACCACTATTATAGGCCTGATCAACAACAATAATGAGATGACTTACACAGAAGACATTTGTCATTGATAAGATGTGCCAGGACATCAATCTCTCCCTTAATGTCAACAACCCAAGGGATGCCTATACTGTATCTATAGAGTTTTAGAAGCAAGCGGAAGACCACACTCACTTCTGAATCAGTGGGAATACAGAATACAGTTACTATCACTGGCAAAATAACAGCACAGCTTGGCTATCATAAAGAAAGCTGACCATTGCCTTTACTTTGTGAAACATTTGAGAAAAGTGTGCATACCTGCATCTATGCTTCACATCTCCTACATATGCACAGTGGAGTTGAAATTCACAGCTTACATAACAACCTGGTATGGCACCTGCTGAACTCAGGACAGCAAAACATTCCAGAAGTTGCCACAGAATATCAGCCTTCTAATGGCTAATAGGAATTGCAGTCCTTCACTGTCACACTGCTGTTTAGGACATACCAAAGACAAAGGTAAAGAGTATTAGTGAAGACCACAGCTGTCCTGCACTGTCATGTTTGTACCTCTTCAGGATTATTAATACTCATGCTACTAAATTCAGGGACAGTGTGATTGCTAGGGTCATAAAGTTACTTAGTAAAGTGCATAGTTGCTTCTTCTATTTATTGTATAGGTTTTTCTTTTCTGTTGTTTGTATTATAGTACTTTCACTAATCTGTGGAAGAAGTATAAAAAATACATTTGCTAATTCACCTAAAGGTGTCACAATACATAGTAAACAATCAATAGAAAATTGCATATATAGGAACTCTAATGTTTTAGGTTTTGCTTTAAAGATCTACATAAGTTTCTTCTTGAAAAAATAAAAAAATTCTGAATAATACATTGTACATTCTGGGTATTTCAAAGGCTGAATATTACACATTTTACAAAAAAAAACAGATTTTTCAGTTCAGTTTAATTTGCTACATATTAAAGTTTCAGGATAAAACAAACTAGCACCTTCACACCTAAAATTTCTAAGTAAAGATCATATTTATTGTTATGCATACATAGGACAATGGAATTCTTATATGCAGGAAATGTGTGGATCAAAACAAGGTCTCCAGGGAAAAACCATAAAATAATATTTCAACCACAGCACTGTTTTTTTAAACAAAGTTTGTGAACTTCACCTTCTCTAATGTAGACGACAAGGTCAAAAATTGGGTGATATCATCCATTTCCCAAACCTATTTAGGCCAATGTTTAGGGCTCATATAGCCATAAACTATCCTGACAGCATCAGGTGAAATCATAAACCAGTAACTTCGAGAAGATGCCAGTTCACCACAAACAATCCTAAAATATGAAACAATAAATATACATAAATAAATAGCACCATGGAGCGGAAGAGGCTCTAAGTCCTAAATACAAAGTTAAAGCAACTCACAGCTCTGTACACGTTATTCTGAAAACTTTTAGTATTGGTTTGGTAGACCTAAGCAGTTTGTAAGATAAAAGTGGGTGAGCAGGTTGCAAGTGGTGATTTAAAATGATTAAATGATTAAACCTCCTGAAAAGCTGAGTGAATCCACAGAGGGGAAGATGGCATCCTACAGTGTTAAGTGATGAACACATGTATTGTAGCTGAATCTTGTCCTCACTGCGGTGGGCTGGCGTCCTGCCTGGGGGTTTGTTTCCTGCACCCAGTGTTGGCTGGGATTGGCTCCAGCAGATCCCCGTGACTCTGTAGATAGGATATAGTGGGTTGGATAATGGATGGATGGATGGATGGATCTTGTCCTCAGTGCAGGCTTTGCTGTACCAAACAGGAAATGAAAAGGTCTAGTAAGGTCAGTAATTGCTTCATGTGACACTCCAAACAACTTTTTTTCAGATATAGCAGCCTCTGGTAAATGTTTTTAACCACAATGGATGTGTTGTGCTCCCTTGTGAAAAGGGTTGTGCCCTGGAGGCTGAATTTCATCTTCACCTCTCAACAGTAGTCATTAAAGTAGTCCTCAATCTAGAACTCTGGATCATTAAAACAATTCTGATGAGAACAAGCTGTTTAGCCCAACAAGCTTATTAAGCGTTGGCTAAAATTGAAAAAGCATGAGGTATGTCTTGTGAGACTGTTGTCATGGGTAAATATTGACTAATGGAATAATCAACAAGAGGAGTAAGACCTGGATGAGACTGATCAAGGACCAGAGGCCACTGCGAGAAGGGTGTCAGTCCCTATTCTTCAATTCCCCATTGGTCCAAAAAAAATGCTGCAGGGAAGTGTGAAAAAAATATAAATACAAGAGCAAATCGACAGAGATAAAATATTTATGTACTCTTTCTTTTTTTTAATATATTTTTATTGATTTTAATTTGAAGCAAATAACATTCCAAACAATCAAGTCAAACTTAACTAACCAAAATTCCACCCCCATGGCCCTCAAGAGGAAGAGAGGAGAGCTAACAACCAGAGCAAATGTTTAAAAACAGCAAGGAAGTAAGAGTATCCTTTTCCCCAATACAGAAGCTTATTCTAAAATGTGATTAGATCATATTTTAAAAAAGTTTTGAACAGATCCTCCTGTACTGTTTCTTTAAATGTCTTTATGTGCCTTACGTTTTGTGGGTGGTTTCCCAAGTGACAGGGCCACTTGTCCATCTCCATTGAGGGACTGTTCCCAGCCCGATAAATGCTCATGGGAATTACAGTTCTTCTTCAGTATATTGTATGCGCTTGATGGTTGGTGTTTTTCCTTTTTTACTATTGTTATGTCTGGAATTTCTGACACTTTGCTTCTATTTTTGTGATTTTGATTTTTGGATAGCATAGGATTGCCTTGTTGGAAACTCCTTTTGTCTTTTTATTTGCTCCTTTGAGCATTTTGTTATATATTTTTTCACTTTTGTTAATAGATTCTCCTTTTCTATAGATGTTTGTGTTGCCTTAATCTGTACTAGCCACAGGGTGACAATTTTTATTTCCCTAGTAGGGCATTTTGTGTGTATTTTTTGACATTTTGGACTATATTTTTAAACTTTAAAAGTTAAGGGCATTTTTACCTGGTGTAGGCCCAAGCCAGTTACTCAAGTAGAACCTAGGCTTCCTTTGGTGCGCATCCTCTTGGCAGGCTGGGTGGAGTCAGGCCTGCTTCCCTGGCTATTTCACACCTCTGTGACCATTTCAAGTGAGTGCACCAAACAAACAGAACAATATTGAGTGAATAAAAAGTTGTACTCACTACTCTGCTTGATTGTTGTTCATTCTGTTTACTGTCTCTGAGTAAGATAATGATAAATGACACATGCAGTCAATCCTTGTTTGGCTCATCTGTGATCCTGACACCATACTAAAAGATAAGTGAGTATAGGTTAAATTGGTGATATTGTAGGTGAAGTGGGATCCCTGTGTAACACTCCTATAATAAAACAATCCTTTTCATCTACATTCCCCAAAATAACATCAAGTCGAGTTTTGAAGGTCCGTAAAGTCCTAATCTCCATCACACTACTTGGTAATTTATTCCATGTATGTGTGTGTGAAGAAAATTTTGTAAAATTTGTGTGAAATTTGTATGTAGCTTGTTTTCAGCATTATCTTCGTGCTTTTGTTGAGGAAGTTATTTTAATGTAACAGTTGGGATCCACTTTACTAATTGCTTTTATAATTTTAAACATTTTAGTCAAGTTCCCTCTTTTTCTCCATTTGCTTTGATTAAAAGGGTTCATCTATTTCAATCTTTCTTCACAGCTCTTACCTTTTGATCCTGGAATCAGCCTAGTCGCTCTTCTCTGGAATTTCTCTAGCACGGCAATGTCTTTTTTTTTGTAATATGGAGTCCAAAACTCAACACACGACTCCCGGCGAGACCTCACTAGCACCTTATAATGTTCAAACATAACTTCCTGTGACTTGCACTCTACAATCATAAAACATAACCTAAAGTCCTATTAGTGTTTTTGATCGCTTCTGTACATTGGCTGGATACAGATAGTAATAAGTTCACTATGACTTGTAGGTCCTTCTTGTAACATGTACTTTCAAGTTGTTCATTGTGTATTCAACTCTAACATTTCTATTTCCTATATTCAATATTCTACATTTACAGTATTTACGTCATCTGCCATAAATCTGCCAAGTCCATTTGTAACATTTAGCTCATTTTACATTTTCTGCTCTTCCTCTTACTTTGGTATCATCTATAAACTTAGCTTATTGTTCATATTCTTGTTTAGATCATTTATGTATATTATAAAGAGTAGCAGCTCCAGCACTCATCATTGAGGGACACCATATTTACCATCAGCTAAACCTAAAAATATTCCTCAAACCTGCACATCACACCTTAAACTCCCAATACAAAGAAAAGAAGTTGCTTGATGTTTGACAGCCTCTTAAATAGCTTCAACTGAAAAGTTTAACTTTATTAAGCTCTAGAAATTAGTAAAACTAAAATTATCTATATTGTTGTTATTGGATTGTTCAATGAAGCATTCATTTTAGATGGGGTTATGGAGAAGTTAAAATTGTCTCCCATTAGTGAGACTAAAAGCATTCCATAAAATTCTGTAAATCATTTTCCTCAACCCATGAGCCCCAATTTCAACTTTGCTGTTGGCATATCTTTAAGTAGTGATTATAAAATGTCGAAGTTTTGGTTGAAAATTCTGCAAACGAAGCAGGTTCCACTTTGCAGAATAGTGCAGTGCATAAACAGGATGAGGTAATAAAAGAGTAAAAAATAATTCACTTATGTATAAACATTATATGCAGGCACATTTATATTCAATGTACAAGAAAACCAAATAATAACATATTATTTTCATTTTTAAAAGTTAATGTACATTACTGCTTTTTACAGAACGACATTTCCGTCACATTTTGTAACATTTTTATGATGTAAGAATCACATAAATACAATATAATTAGCACATTATACGATAATGTTTGCATACCTGTAATGAGGAGTCAGCAAAGCTCTCATAAGGGAAAAGTAAAATAAAATATATAGGACATTATTTCTGTTTTCCTTGCATTAAATTAAGATTTGTTCTTACTTTAAAAATCCTTTCTTCACACTAAATATTGCCACAGTCAACCCAGATTTAAAGTTTCCCTGTGTATGTGATAGAATCATATTTACAAAAATAGAAAAACATAATCTGGACTCTACTGGAATGGACTGTGACAGCACCGTTTGAGAAACCAGACCATTGCCACGTTTAGATAAACAAACGTATACAGAACAAATTTAGTTTGGGCTGTAGAGCTGGGGTCATCAAATATATCTGACCTGGGGCCAAATTCTTTTGGGTCTAGCCTTACTGTAAAACTCACCAAAAGCTCCACAAGCACACCTCACCCTCTTTAACAGAAATGCTCCCTCATTTACTCCTGGAATCTCATCCAATGACCCACTCATTCACTTAAGTTATGGAATCATCAAACATTTATTCTGGTGTTATTATCTATTTAAAACCTTAGCAAGATCAATCATTTAAAATTATACTCTCTTATGACGATCCACAGTTAACATTAAAAAATGAATATTGTAAGTTAGCTATCAAAATGAGCTAGACAGCAAAAACGTCTCTATCAAAATTTCGTAAGATGAAAACTGATACCAAAAATCATTGCTTCAATGATGAAAGGTCTGAAATAGCATGTCTTTATAATGCCATTATATTGAAATGTTCACCCACTCTGCAGTGAAGCAGTGGCAATCATAAACAAGCAAAAATATGAGGTTCCACCATCATCGCTTCTTTGGCACTTTCAATCAATCTGAACCACCACAGCTTGCGGACCACCCAAGGAAAATGAATGCATGGAAAACAAGCTATAATTACAAAAGAAAAATATTCACTTATTCAATAACTGAACAAGAGTGAGCAACAATGCTTCCCTCCTAGCTTCACAGACATTGGTTATGCGCAATAAAGCCTTCAAAAATGCAGGGGTATTAAAAGAGTGCATTATAAGAACTTTGTCAAAGCTTCCTAATGAAAAATCGATGGATAAAATCATGTGAAACAGCTACCTTTACCAGCTGCAAATGCATTAAGTCATGATCATGTCTTGGAAGAGAATGTCCAAAGTAGGGCGATAGATGGTTTCAGTCTGGCTGATCGTATATTCCTATCTAATGATGAATCAGTCAGTTATTGTCCAACCCGCTATATCCTAACACAGGGTCATGGGGGTCTGCTTGAGCCAAACCTGGCCAACACAGATCTATGCATTAACATCTAGTATTTTGATGAAGCAGTCTGGGCACTTATTCCTTTTGCTCTAAACAGCTTTCAAGCTGTTTGTGCACCATAGTTTCAATGGGAGCCGTCCCACTCGCCTCGCTTCTAGGCGCTGATTTTATAATCGAACTGGCAAAGGTGGAGTGATTGTTATGGATTCTCTGCTATGCCTTGTGTTTAGTATTTATGTGAATTTACCACATGTCCCAGTCAAACTCTTTGCACATACTCAATCTAAGTCAAGTCAAGTCAAGTCAAGTTGGGGAGCACGCATTGGTACACTGCGTTGCCTCACTCACTACATGGCTCAGGATCCCAGTTTGCACCCCCCCAGGTAGACACGCGGTCCAGTCCCACCCTCCAGAAATGACCCTCTATCTGCCACAGCCAGGTGTTATGTGGGTGACCGCTTGGCCTGGTCCAGCCACTCGGGTCCCCAACAATGAGGATCTTACGAGTCGGATCACCCTCGGGGAAATGTGCCACATGGCCATAGTTCCGTAACTGATGCTCCCTCACAATGCAGGTAATGTGCCTCATTCGGAACTCCATGAGCAACCGCTCATTCGACGCAAAGTCAAACCAACGGTACCCAAGGATTTTCTGGAGAGACACAGCACCAAATGAGTCCAGTCTTCGTCTCAGGTCACTTAATAGTGTCCATGTCTCGCAACCATATAGCAAGACAGGAAGCACCAGGGCTCTAAAAACTTGGACCTTAATCCTTTTGCATAGATATCGGGAGCACCACACACCCCTTTCCAGCAACCTCATGACCACCCATGATCTCCCAATCCGACTTCACCGGAAGAGTCAGCAGAGACATGAATGTCATTGCCAAGGTAAGTAAACCTGTCAACAAGGTCAACACTCTCTCCACAAACAGACACACTGCTGATGGCTGTGCCCAAGAGGTCATTAAAGGCCTGGATCTTGGTTTTTATCCAGGACACTCGCAAGCCCAGACACTCAGATTTCTCACTCAGTCTCTCTAATGCCCCGATCAGAGCCTCCATTGACTCCGCAAAGATCACAGCATCATCAGCAAAGTCAAGATCCTTGAATCTTTCTTCACCAACATCCGCTGGACCCCACGACCTTGCCCAACACTCAGTCCATACAAGCACTGAACAGAGTAGGAGCAAGAACACACCCCTGACGAACCCCAGAATCAACTGGTAAAAACACAGAAGTCCTGCCTCCACTCTGCACAGCACTCACAGTACCAGTGTACAGGCCAGTCATGATATTCAGCAACCTCAAGGGGATCCCGCGAACCCTCAGGATGTCCCACAGGGCAGCTTGATCAACTGAGTTGAACGCTTTGCGAAAATCGACAAAGGCTGCAAAGAAACTCTGCCAATATTCGCGTTTGCGCTCCATGAGATGCGGTTGATAGTAGACTTCTTAGGCATAAAACCAGACTGTTCCAGTCGCTGGTAGGCGAGCATGTGATCACGGATTTCCAGTCAGTTGGGATGATGCCAGTCTCCCAAATGGAAGCAAAGATTGCTTGCAATGCCAGGAGGCAGCCTTACCACCAGCCTGGAGAAGTTCACCCCGGATACCAAAGATCCCTGCAGCCTTTCCCTCCCTCAGCTGGTTCACCACCTGTGCAATCTCAGTGAGATCGGGTGGTTCACAGCTAATTGGAGGATCAGCCTCAAGAACCGTGGACCCAAACACATTGGTTGTTGAATATCTATACTCAATCTACATCTAATTTTATTATAACTAAAAGAAATGTGTTGGGGATGGTGTGGGGCTACAGAAAACTTGCACTTGGGCTGCTAATTGATGATCTTAGCTGTCAAGTGCATTAAAATTGATCTCAGTCAATTTTAATGTTCTTACCCAAATGGCTGAATCAAGAGACTATAAGTTAACCCTCAAAATCCTTTATTAAGCACTTGGGCTTTAGATAAGGTAGGTGAATCATACAAGTTGTTGTTACAGAATAGACTTTACTTGCCCAGGAGATGAACAGATGCAAGGTTGTTACCTTACATTTACCTAATGTGATCTAACGACTAAGATGACAGTTGTCAACGTGTGAATCGCGGCTCTGAATGAATAGCTAGTTTTTAAAATAATTCCATTTGGCCATGTTAGTCTCCGTTGGTGCGCTCATGAGAAGCAGGGAGTTGATGAGATAACTGGGGCAAGATGCACCTGCATTGCTTCATTGGTTTCCTGCAGTGCGTGACTGAGCCGTTGCGCCTATGGAGCCATATACTGTAAGTACAGGCTAGCATAGAAGCTCAGGAGGAGAAGAAAAAACGAACAGAAAAGAGACACATAGAGCAGAGGTTAATTGACAGAATGAAAGGCAGGTGCTGGAGTAAGCCAGCACTTATTTAGGAAGAAGTAGGCAGACAGGGATGGTGCCTCAGGAGGAGGCAGGAGGGTCACTCCTGCTGAGCAGCTTGGAGCAGAAGTGATTGCTGCACTCCGGGATGTCTTCTCGCCGGGTGGAGCCTGGATTGTTAGCAATGGGAGAATGTCACACTTTTGCAGAGGGTAGCCTAGATTGGGAGCGGGAGCAGGGTCTGTCGGAACGCCATGGATTGGACAGCGGGGACATGGGCCAGTTATAAGGAATATCTGCGCCTGTTGGTGTACGTCTCTCTATGCTGCAAGACCTAGGAAGGATGAGCCGGAGAGGGAAGCACCAGGGAATGGAACATTTTAAACACTCCTGTCAGTATTTTAACCTTGGTTTTAAATGAATTATTTATTTACATTTTAACCTCCATTTCACTGTTGTTTTTAATGGGATTATTTATTAACTTTGAAGCACTGCACTATGGACACTGTTTTGATTTTGTTTTTGGCTTATTTTATAAAAGCACTTTTGCACTTTTCCACCATTCACTCGCTCTGAGTGTGATTTGTCCCCATTTGCGCAGCTTATCCAGTTACATTACTGACAGTGTTGGGTTCAAGAGCTCCCAGAAGAGAAGAGGGAGCATGGAGCAGGACTTGCAATGTCACAAATGATGGCAGCGGTGGGATGAGCTGTCTATGGGGACCAAAGAAAAGGAGACAGAGCAGCAAGTGGGACTGGTGCCAGACTCTTTAAAGAACCCATGGACCCAAGCCGGAGGAGAACATTTTAAAGGACTGAGCTTTTTAATGGACATTCATTTATTGATTGGTTTTATTATCATTTTAAAAGTTCTTATTCTTTTAATGTCCTGATTTTACAAGGGGTGCTTGTGTTGGTTTTAGTGTGGGATTGTTTTAGTGCTTTTATTGTGGTTTTAGTGCAGTGTCAGGGCCAAGCCGTGAACCTGGGCTGCCAGTTGCACTGGGTTGGTAGAGGCATGGAGGCTTCCCATGCAACTGGTGGCTTAAGGGGGGAGGTATGTGGCATATTTGGACTTCAGGCTTCACACATTATACACTCCATCTCTATATTTTGTCAGATATTAATAAAACATGAAAAACGTTTCTGTTTTAATGATGTGTTTACATAGATTGTTGTAGACACGGAACACACATGAAATGCATGTGTTTCAAATAACGATATAGTATTTTCTCTAGTCTATACAACTCTAAGCAACTGACACACAGATAAACAGACTTGAGCTGAGAAAACCTTGTGCAGCGTTGGGGGGGGATGTGATAGCAGGCTGCTTGCTGCTTATCAACACATTTACAAGACAAAAGACACTAACTGAGAGGCGCAAAGGGATTTAAGGTGGGACGGATTTACAAGTTTTTTCGTAGGGTTTTGTAATTCTAGTGTTAATGAGTTTGCAAGAAAATATCGTACTTCAAAATATTTTTATTCACAATTAGAGCAGTAAAGGTAGCTGTGAAGGATGTGAAGTGCATCCTTTGACAAACCATTGGAGGATACAAGAAAGAGGTTAAAGACTATCAAAGGAAACAAACAGTGTGATAAAGAATACCATGAGACATGATAAAAGTTTGGGACAGCCACCCAACTGACAAGAAAGATTGCGGCTTTAAAGGCCCGCTCTAGAAGTGACATCATTTTTAAGGACGGAACTGGAAGTGATGTCTTCGGGACCGGACGTGATCACATCTCTGGCCCCGGAAATGATGTCATCAGGACCAGAAGTGGCATCATCTCTAGGGCTGGACCCAGAAGTAATGTCATTGAGGGTGCTGGAACCTGGCGGGATTTCCTGGGAATGGTCTGCAAGTAACTGAGAAAGACAGTCAACACACTTTGCCACCCCCTGGTCAGTGGTGGTATTACAATTACTTAGGCCCTTTAGCTGCAGATAGGAGCCCTAGATATCTGTTGATATTTGCTTGGGTTCAGTGAGACTCAGTGGTTTGTAGAAAGTGATGGGGATTGCTGAATACAACAATGTTCACATTACAGATGAAAAGTGTTAGGCTAGCTGCATCTTATTCCCAGTTCACTTTTGTTAATTGGATGTGTTTCTTATGGTGCATAAGACAAAATTAATTAATTGGTCTGTTTGGATTTGTTAGAAAATAGGTTAAAACAGAAATTAGGAACACAGTTATTGTTAGAGGGAGTTCCTTTTATTTTAGCTGATTCCTCCTTAACGTGACATGCTTCTGCTGTGTGGGTTCTTAACTAACTAGAACGGAAGTGCAAGTCTGTGCCGGGAGTGTTAATGATGTAAATGTTTTGCCTAACTCCAGTCTGAAATGAACAAAGCAAAAAAGGTTCTCTACACATACATTTAGGTTTGATTCTACAAAATTCACACAGGTCAATTAAAATGTCCCAAGCAATGTAATTTCAACTGAAAGTTTGACTGTTTCTGCTTTCCATTCAGAAATATCCATGTATCATGAAAGTGGCTGTGCTGTGTGATGTGGGTTAGAAGTACCAATTGCAGTGGCTTTTGTTTGCAGATTGCATATCCATGTATAACGCAATTAGAATTTTAAAATGTCAGTGTCCATCTAAGAATGGAGAAATAAGGGAACCCCCAGTTATCACAGAGTATTCTGCCCACTGATTTAAATATTGTAAGCTGTCAGTTTTACTAGTCTTGTCATCATGGCATTTGTACTTTAAAATGCATTGAGTATATAGGACAAAGGAAAGTAAAATATTCAAGTACACAGACAAATAAAAAGCTATTCAGCTGGTCTTCCGAAAATGGTCTTTATTACATAGTTACCAGCTTTCTTAAATAGCCAGCACTTGTATGCAGTGAGTTGCTATTATTAGTGATTTGATTTATAATAGTCAGCTTTATGGTCAGATTAGCATAAACTAAACAACAGTATCCCATAATCAAGTCATAAAATTGTCAAATAAAATTTACATGTTTCAGAGAAAGCAGGCCTTTGTGCAACACTAGAAAGGCCATGTCTGTTTAATATGTCACTGAAGAATGACATGGCAACTGAAGAATGCATTAAGTGTTACAGCATAATAAAAGTAATTGCAGCATTGTCAACTACTGTAGCTCTCCAGTGCAGTGCCAAATATTAAAATGAGCAGCTTTGTTTTCAAAAACCGCTTCAAAATTGCACAGATTGGTTTTCTCCAAAAAATATAGCTAATGGCATGAATGACTTTTTTCATAGAAAGGATAACTATGAATTCAATATAAACAGATACAAAAAAAATCCTGCATTCACTCAACATTTTTCCCATGGCTTTGACATGAAAGAACATTAAAAATGAAATCACATTAAAAGCAAAAGCTGGAATATGCTGCCAAGTTGAGGCCAGTACAATAAATACAATTTTATATGATTAGACTTATTTATAAGGAAATGAAGCCCATAAGGCTTGGACATTCACACTGAAGATTAGAGGAGATGTTAGGAAATCCACTGTTTTGATTTTTTTTTTTTTACAGATTCAATTCTCACATTACTGACATTTCTAAATTAGAAAATGAGGAGGTTTGATATCTTCAGGGTTGGTATCAGCAGGAAAGAATTTTTACATACCCCTGACATATTTCTAGGAAATATTACAATGAATGACTATGTTTGGTAGTTCATTACCAAATTATTAATTCTATTTAAGACCCTTTTATTGTAAATAACTTGATTTTGTTATAGGCCAAAGTGATATTTACATTGAAGTTTGATGCACAGTAAAGTTGCAGAAACAAAGAACGGGGTTTGTTTTTATGTGTATAAAAAAAGCTTCAATAATGGATTGCTGTTGTGGCCGAGTGCAGAAGTACCAGGCCGCCGAAGAAAATTTGTGTGGCAACCGGATCTTCCCGTTTAAACATAGAAAGTCTTAACACAAAAAGAAATGCTTCTCAGGTGCTACATCCCTTTCACTCAGACTTCATATCACAAAATAGAGGCTTTGAGCCATGGATTAAGATCAGCTTGCTCAGGAGCTCCATTCGGCAGGTCGCTCTTACACAAAATGACACATCCTTCCAGGCAGCTAGGGTTCTTTTGATCAGGGAAATGGAAGGGGCAGGGCCACATGCCCTCACTGGGCAGTTTCTTGGTGCTGTAGGGAGAGAAAGAGTGACAATTTTAACAATAGTGCTCCCTCTCATCCTGGCAGGTTATTACAAACCTCAACAGAACCCATAAGGAGATCCTCCAATGTGCATGTGTGACAATCGTTATATGCATTCTGCAGCATCTAATTTAAAAAAATCAAAAAATTATATCTTCAAAAATAAATTTATGTTACTATTTGCAGCCTGCATGTTTCATTTCTAGCCAGGATCTGAATATATGGTAGCACTTTACAAATAAATAAATAAATAATACATAGCAGTGATATAAGCTTTGAAGAGAGAAGCAACTCAATGCATCGGTAGATAAATCAGCATGTCCTAATCTATCAAATTAAAAGAAATGTATATTCTACAGTCTGAAAAAAGAGGAACTTGAGAAAGTACAGGGGAGAAACTGTGCAAGAGGTTTTCATAGAAAGAGTGGAATTGCTTTGTTGGCTGGACTACAGAGAAAAAGAGAAGCACCTTTCACTACCAATGAATAGGACTGAAGTGGAGTGGTGTGGAATGGAGTACAAAGCCTTAAAAATTATTGAGAAGTCAGATGGAGTGTTTTAAGAGGCATTCCATATTGTGCTAGCAGCTAAAAGTACAGCTAACAGCCTGGAAGTCGAGAGCAGCAAACAATAAATGCATCTGAAAGAAGGGCTAAAGCATAATATTAGAATATTAGACCATTTTTAACAAGAATGGGCTATTCAGTCTAACAAAGCTGAAAATCAAGTTTTGAAGGTTTCTATTGTCTACCACACTACTTGGTAACTTATGCCACATATCTGTGATTCTCTGTGTGAAGAAACGTTTCAAATGTTTGCAGAAAATTTACTCTTAATACGCTTTCAACTGTGTACCCATGTTCTTGTTGAATAACCAATTTTAACATAATAGCTTCAATCTATGGGTATAATTTCCTTCACAATTTGAAACAATTCATGGCACCTCTTAATCTCTGTTTGCTACAACTGAAAATGTCCTTTAATTTTTCCTCATAGCATCACATTTTACTTTCCTGGAGTCAGCCTAGCCACTTTTTTTCTGAACTCTCTAGCTACTGTATGTAATGTCTCTTTTGTATATTGGAAACCAAAACTACACGCAGTACTCCATACTACAGTATACTATTACTATAACATGTATGTTTTACTACCTGTAATTAATATCTACTGTAGATTTAAAGTGTAAAGCAATTAATAGCAGGTGCTGCATAACTAATTATAACTGTTGCTTGAACAGAACCATAGCCATTTACATCAGCTTCAGCGGGGTATTTTTCGTACATGGATTTCTCGTTTAGCCAGATGTAATTGTCGATGATTTGGTATGATTCTGGATTTGTTGGTTTTTCGAAACTCTTGCTGGATGTGTTGTCATAGCAGCACATCCAAATCCTCAAACCTGCTTGGAGCAGGTTTGTTCTATGTAAAAAAGGTTTAGCTCACACTCTTAATTAGTTTCCGTGCGTGGAATTCATTCAGTCATGGCTTCACCGTTCATGAATGAGCAACTAATTGATATCGGTGCGCAAATTAAAAGAAGAGAATTTCATATAGAGAGGGTTTTGTACGTGATCGGCAAGATCCTTTATTGCTCCCGGAGGAAATTCTTTTCGAAAGATACCGCTTTAGCCGAGGGGGAATATTGTACCTCAAAGATTTATTAGCACCTTATATTCGAAGTCAAACTAGGCAAAGTTGGGCTCTCACAACCACACAGACAGTATGTATTGCTTTGAGGTTTTTTGCAAGCGGCACTTTTTTTTATATACTGTAGGCGATGCAGAAAATCTTTATAAAAGTGCAGTTTGCCAGGCAATTCGTAAAGTCTGTTTAGCTCTGAAATATTTCCTTCGGGTTTTCATAGTGTTTCCTGGACACCTGCGTGTGCTGACAATAAAAGAGGCGTTTCATGCCATTGCAGGTAGGTAATACACAGGCAAAAACACCCACAGTTCCATAAAGAATCTCACAATCAGCCTAACATTCTCATTACCCAGGATTTCCAAATGTGATTGGGGCACATGGGACTGATCAAAGTGGAGTTTGATCAAACATTATTTGGAAAATGTACCTCTCCTCCTGATGAATGATCAGACAGTGTCTTCATCAAATATTTATTTTATGGATATGACATTCCCTGCAACTGACCCAACACAAAAAAAAGAGGGCTATATGGAACATACCTATGGCACACATTGAGGACAAACATATGCAAGGACCATCCTTTACCTGAAATGAAGTGACCACTGCATCCTGCCACTGGTTCTGAGGAGGAGTTTCCCCCGGAATGCCCTCAGAAACATGGTGATGGGCATTTTGCCAGAGAGCCAACTCTGTAAGGTTTAGGTCTGCACTGCGTGAACCTCCACCTGTTTTTTGCTTGTCTGCCTTCTTATTAGCTTTAAAATTAATGTTTTTTATATTATATATGATTCTTTATGTCAACAATTCTTTAAATAGTGAAATACCAATATTTACCAGTTTGAAGTATATTGTTATACTTCACTTTAACCTGTTCCCATGTTCTCCTTGTGCTCACGTTTGATCTGGAATTATGACATATTAAATAATAATTAATCAGACACATAGGAAATGAAACACTGCATTCAGTAAGTACAATGCACACTACTTAGCGTTTAATTTGTCTGCCACTTTTTGCCAGCCGTCTTTTCTGGTTTTGGCTGTTTTTACAGTGTTACCCCTTGTGCATATTAAATCTTGAAATTCTTCATATCCTTCGAATAAAAGGTCCTGCTCCACTTGTGTGAAAAAAAAATGTGCCCGTTCTTTCGTCATTTTGTTACAGCCTATCAAAGACTTGCTTATCATGTTTTCTAGACTCAATATATATGGGCTTTTTAATCAGCGCAGGCATGCGCAATCATCTCAGATGATTAGATCCAGCCAGACTAATCCACTACACTGGTGCGTAAGAAAAACGGACTTATTCCGGATTAGTTTCACCGGCATTAACTGATCCAAGATGAGGCATCTGATCTCGGATGATTTAAGCGACGTACGGAAAATAGTCCGCTGCTCTACTGAAGTTCGATTGAGAACTGATAAAATCAGTATTTCAACATCAGAAGCAGAGCTATAGAGTTTGGATGCTTGTGCCAATTCAAAAGATTAATGTGACAATTTGGCTGAAGCTGTAATATAGAATGTAGTATGATTCCAAGGCTTGTTATGGCAGATGGTAATGACATATTGTAAGAATATAAGTTTAGTAAGGAGCAGTTAAGCTTATTGCACAGTCTGTTATTCCACAAGAAGTAATTTAGTTTTGTGTTGCTGGTAGTTTGGAAAATCTATTTGATTTACTTTATGATGATAGTATTAATAATGTAAATTAAAGCTATGTCACACACATGTACATAGGAGACGGTTTAGAGGCTCAAATAGTGCTATTTCTCAGTTGGACCAGGAGTTGGCACTGTCACCTGGTCCTTTCTCCTTTTGTCACTCTGCAGACTAAAGAACCTACCTCCCAATGACATCACCACCAGTCCAGGTGCTGATGAAGTCACTTCCGGCACTCCATGATGACATCATATCTGGTACAAAGAACCACTTTTCCTGCCAAGTCAATTCCTGTTCTGGCCTCCTTAACTCCTCCTCTTCCTCTGTTCAGCCATATTTATAGAACAACCTTTCAACCTGTTAGTTAGTTCTGTTTTGGACTCCAGTCTGTAAAGAGTGTTTATTTTTTTGCCAGTTTTTTCAAGTATATGGCATGGCCATCCCCAAACCTTTTCATGACTCCATTCATCTTTAGTACAGCTGTTTAACTTTAGAAGTATGAAAGAAATAATGCTTCAGCAAGAACACACACTTAACTTGTTAATGCAACCCTTTCTTGTAATACATTCCCCATCTGTCCCAAAAACATAAATTTCACAACTTTACAGAGCATTCAGTTCATTTCTTTAACTAATGGTTACGTTGTCTCAATATCCTAATAACATTTTCAAAGTTTTACACTTCAACCACATGACCAAGCAGTTTGTTTCAGATTCCCACTACTCTGTGTAAAGAAGCTCTTCTTGTCCTCAGGCTTAAATGCACTTATGCTTAATTTCCACCAGTGTCCTTGCGTATGTGATATGCTATTTTATCTCAAGAATTCAACATGATCATCTTTATCAACACTTTTGAGAATTTTATAGATCTTATTTAGTTTCCCCATGAAGGCTTCTTCACTCAAAAAACAGAAGCTCAAGGGTTTAATTCCTTGAGTTTGTCTGTGTAGGACATGACTGTAGTCCAGGGATGCACTTGGTTTCTCTTCTCAGCAGCTTCAAATGCTGCAATGTCTTTTTTGTAGTGTGGTGATGAGAACTGCACACCATACTCCTCATTATTAGCTGTGGTAGTAGTATTAGTGGTCTCATTAGTAATTTAAACACTTTCAGCATAATACCACTTGATTTATACTAAGTAGTTTTTGAAATATTTCCCAATATTTTATTTACCTAGATGATGAGAATGTTGTACCAGTCTAAACCCATGACTTAATTCACAGTTTTTTTTTCCTATTGAACGTTCTTACCTGTGTTGTGTTTTAACTAGTGCTAAATTTGTTTGCACGTAGCACTTCTCAACATTAAACCAAGTGGCTGGCCAATTTTCAGAACTGCTCTGTTGTTTTTGTTGCTTCAGTAACTGGAAAGATGCACATGTTTACAGTCTATATCAGAAAATAGGAATATAAATTCAAGAGTAACAGACCCAGCACAAACCCCTAAGAGATTTCACCGATGACCTTACACCACATGGATTATCCTCCTCTTATTTGTACTCTTTGTTTCTGGCTGGCAATCTCCAGAGTGACTTGGCAAAGGCTTTAAACCCAGGACACTAGAAACACAAAGAAACAGTGCTAACCAGTACTCCACTCCACTCCATTCTATAAAAGAATAAATCTATGGAGAAAATGCAGTGGATTTTCAAAAGAACCAAAATATGCCTGCCACGTGTTAACTCAGAGGCCTAACATTTTAAATTTAGCAAGAAGCTAAAGTAAAATTATTTTTCAAATTTAATATTATGCAATTTGTCTGTTTAGAGAGTTTATTTAGAGATGTTTATTTTCCAGACTTGTCCTAATGAAAAAGTGCCACAGATAGAATAAACAAAATACATACATTTGTGAAAACTTGTAGTTTTGAAATAAAGATTTTTATAATTGTATCTTCCTACAGTTACTCACTTGGAATTATACCAGGAATTAAATGGATGGACAAAATCGTTGCCCCAAGATACACCATATATGCTAATTTAGCAAATAGTTTTTGAACTATGGGCTTCTGGAAGCATTGCATGAGTCATATGCACAATAAATTATTCACAGAAATTGTCAGAGTAATGACCGACAGTACTCAGTCCTTTGGCAGGATGAAGAAATATTTGCTCTGGGCAAACCCCTGGGGCATTTCCAATTTGATTGCCATTTATAAACCACACCTAAAATGCAATATATCATTTTTAGTAGATGTTTAATACAAGTAAATTTGAAAGACGAGCCTGCTTAATTTCAAAATAAGATCCTGCCCATACCTAATATGTTTTCAGTTTTGTTTGAAGTGTTTTAATGTAATTTATCATTAGATAAAGATTTGTACACTGTATTAAACGCTTGTACAGCTATACATAAAAATTATTTCAAAATAAGGAAATCATATATTTTGTAGTTGTAAAATCTGGCTTTTTTTCCCATGTTTCATGTTTGAATTATACACTGTAATAAAACTACCAACAGTAAATTACCCATTTGAAAATATTTCAGATCATCAGGCAAGTCATAAGTGTTTTCTTATTTTTTTATAAATATTATATGTTTTTGAGGGCAGTGATTGTTCTTGTTGTTTGTTAGTATATTTCTTTATTTCCCAAACTTCTGTAAAGGCTAGTTATCAACTTTTCTATCTATTTACCCATCTTGTATGAGGAAGGTATAGCATCTTTGGGTCTCAGAACAACAAACATGAGAATTACTCTGCATAATACCTTGGAGTATTTTCATTTATTTTTATCATCAAATTTAATTTTTCACATACAATTATACACCTATTGCAATATGCAGTGAATGTTTATTGGCTAAACACCAATACATTAAAAAACAATATATGCAATGACAACATAAATAATAAATATTGAGAATTAATAGTAGGGCATCATGTAGCAATAGGCACTGTCCTCTCTTAGGATGCAGATGGACTGTGGAAAAAGCCTCTTAATCAGTGTCACTGAACAAAACTTTAGGTAACAGCACTGTTTCCCTCACTGTAGCACAGAGAAGAGTCTATTGTTGTGATGGCTGGTATATTTGATATATCTCTCTTAACATTGCTTGGTATTGATGTCTGGGAAGTTAGAAAGTGTACACTGAGTCATGTGTTCAGCTAACTGCAGCACTCTCTGAAGTGCATTGTGGTCCTGCTTTCCAAACCAGGTGGTAAAACTTCTTGTCAGGATGCTTTCAAAAGTGGATGTGTCAATGTTTTTAGTAACTAGGAGGACATCCTGAAATTCCTGAGGCATCTAAGGGTGTAATAACATTGTCATGCCCTTTTCAACAAGTTGTCATTATGCTAGAGCCAGGTCAGGTAGTCTGTGTTGTGGACACCAATGTATCTGAAACTGGCCATGCCCTCCACCAGAGTATTATAAGTGTATCATAATGAGTACAACTGTGTAATGCCAAACCTATTAATCATTTACTGTTATATAATGTTGCAGCATAATCTCCACTTGATCCCACATTAGTGACACTAAAAATTGTGAGTAGCATCTCTGCCACCCAGTGGTTATATTCTTTAGGAAAGGTTAGATTGTACGTGCAAACCATCAATGAGGTACTTCATTTTGGAGGATTCAAGTGCTTTAGTTTTATGGAAGCAAAAGGATAAATTTAAAAACACGTCCACGGTTTTTACCATAAAAGTCATGCCTAACCCCAAAATCAGGCAGCAAATGCAAGTGTACCTGAGATAATTTAGAAACTGATTAATTGTTTCTGTGATGTACTTGTGATAAACTAGATGGTGGGTCTGTTAAAATAGTATTGTGTTGGGAAATGAGGAAATGACTGGTCCCACTACTAGGCACCTCCAACGTTTCACATCGGTTTCCCACACTATATTTTTCCACTGGTGAGACTTTCATCAAAGTAAGGCCAATGTTCTTTGTCGAGGTACACCATTTATTTGCTAAGGAGAAATGGAGATCTTTTAATAAATAAATCAGCTAATCAAGGGACACTGGAAATGCAAGATTCTCATAGTTTCAGTTTAAGCAAAAGGAGATTAAAAGGTAATATGAATGAATTCTTTAAAATTATGAAGGAAATTAGTACAGTGGATCGGCACTTATTTTAAAATGAGTTCATCAAGAACACAGGGACACAGTTGGCAACTTTTTTAGGCAGAAATTTTGCACATATATTAGTTTTTCATTACACACAGAATCATACCTGTAGATGGAATAAGCTATTAAGTAGTGTGGTAGACACAAGAACCTTAGGGACATTTAAAACTTAACTTGATGTTATTTTGAAACAATCAAGTGGATAGGACTGGAGAGTTTTGTTGGGCTGAAGGGCCTGTTCTTGTCCAGAATGTTCTAATGTTCTTTCTTTAAGAGGAAGCCCCACTAATGACTGTCACAGACTAATTCTATGAAGATGACCACAGAGCTTTATCACAATATTTCAGTAAACACATGGACTCCCTGTGAGAAAGAGCAGATTGAGAGAGAGAGAAAGGATAGACTTACCCTAATCAAGGTGCATCCATCCATTAATCCATTGCCTTAACCACATCTTAATGTTAAGGATACATTTCATATAAACACCAGGAAGTTTTTCTTTACACAGAGTACCATAGACAAATGGGAAAAGTTACCAAGTCGTGTGGTAGACAGTAGAACATTATAGACTTTCAAAACGAGACTTGATTTTATTTTACTGTAGAAGAATTAAGTAGATAGGACTGGCAGGCTTTGTTAGGCTGAATGGCCTGTTCTTGCCTATATTGTTAAAATGTTAACCACTTATTCAGGGCAGAGATAATAAAATAAACCTTTGAAACAATTAGCTTGGGAAATTGATAACATTGATTTTAGATTAGTTTTTTTTCCTACTTCATAGTATATTCATGTACATATTCATATAAATGTGTATGTATTTTGTAGAAAGACTTATTACAGGCAATTAAATTATTCTGTGGTGGACAACAGTTAGAAAGGTTGCTCTTAGAGATTATGAATGGGCTGAGATGTAGGATTGAATGAGATTGAAAGTTGCATTTATTTTCTAAAAATTAACTACCTCATTCACATGAGATTTCACATTAAAATGTGAATATCATTTGTAATGACAGTAATGTAGAAAGATAAAAGATATATGAAGTCTCACATATGAATTTAATATCTTTGATTTAGTGCCCTCACTATTATATTCTTTCAAAATAAAATGTCAGAACAGATTATGCTTTGACATTGACTTAGTTAAAAACCAGACTGTAACAAGTTATCTGTAAATGAACTTCTGGGAACAGTCAAGCATCTTCCTGAAGTTGTGGGTGGTCACTTTTCCTTCAGTGGTCACTTTTCTTTTAGTGTCTGATTCTCAGCACTTAGGTGCTTTTATGTATATTTGAAGTGATTAACTGCTTTTAGACTTGTCTAAGAATGCACACACAGAGATGCTTATTTGACTACAAAACCAAATATACCTGTTAAGTGAATTTTGTTAAACACTTTTCTCTCCGTTTTGAACTGATGTTCAGCAGGTATTGTTTTATAATGGGTGCTCTGTCTTATTATACCTTGTGTATAATTCAGTATGTAGTTTAAACTTATTCCCCTATTACCCCATTAGAGAAGTTCACTTAAAATGTCTAGTTGTGAAATGGTAAAACTAAAACAGACAGCAATAGCTAAGTATTAATCTACAGAAAACAAAGAGAATATATAAAAGAAATGAATATTACTGCTACTGACAGTACCTCTTATTGTTAAAGAGCATACAGAATAATTCAGAATCATACTGAAATTAGAAGTCCAAATAGCAACTTAAATTACTGTAATGTATAATTCTTACACCTGACAATAAACACAAGCATAAAGAATACTAAACGTACCAACAATGCTTTTACTGGCTTAAGCAAATGATAGATAGAGGATTAAGTGTATAAACAAAACATGCTTCGTCCTACAAGTTACTACTGATTGCTAGTAACGGCCAATTTATGCATTCTTTCTGAACAACTCTTTTCAGTGAATCATTGGAACTGAGAGGCAATGGACAGCGGCAGAGAGAAAGTGGAATAACTATGCAGCCTACAGGAGACATCATTTTTATAGAAGGCAAGAGAACTTGACAACATAAAGTTTCTTTTTACCTTTTTGTGTCTTCTATTTTTCTATTCTTCATTTTGTAAAGCACTTTGAGCTACATTTTTTGTATGAAAACGTGCTATATAAATAAATGTTGTTGTTGTTGTTTTTAATGGAGAATTTGAGAGAGGGCCTAACATGAGATAGACGTTTCCATGAAATGAACTCTAACAATAACAGATATTAAAAAAAAAACCAAGTAATTCTGTTAATGGACATTTATTTATTTATTTTGATCTTTTATGGAATTTATTAAAAATAAAACATACCATACAATAAAGTCAAACCTAACAAAACTAAATTCAAATCAATACCCACCCATAAGAAAGAGAGAAAGGCAAACAGCCAGAGCAAAACTGTTGAGAGCAGTAAAGAGAGAAAGGAGTCTTTTTCCCCCAGTATAAATGCTTATTCTAAAATGTTATTGAGTAGTTCCTGTCAGGTTTTAAAAACGTTTTGAACAGATCCTCTAAGTGAGAATCTGAGTTTTTCAATTTTTAAATAGTATATAATATCATTTACCCACTGACTTAAAAGAGGTTGGCTAGGATTCTTCCAGTTGAGCAAGATAGGTCTACATGCCAATAGTGAAGTAAACGCAATTACAATTTGTTTTGTCCTTCTCCATTTTAAGCCCATCTGGAAGAACACCAAACACATCTGTTAATGGGTTAGGAGGGATTGTGACACCAAGGCTGTCTGATAGACATTTAAAGATTTTGGTCTAGAATGTTGTTAATTTGCTACAGGCTCAAAACATGTGACCTAGTGAGGCTGGAGCTTGATTGCAACCTTTGCAGGTTGGACTTTGCCATGAAAACATTTGGGAAA
The DNA here is from genome assembly GCA_026402145.1 of Polypterus bichir lapradei. NCBI lineage: Eukaryota > Metazoa > Chordata > Cladistia > Polypteriformes > Polypteridae > Polypterus > Polypterus bichir. The sequence continues at coordinate 62,792,133 of JANRMT010062807.1, read as the reverse complement.
ATGTTAAATGAGATAGATGTGCTTGATAAAAGATTTTAAGAATAATTGAACGTTTTGCACATATGGAGCTCAAGTGAATTCTGTGCGTGGCTGCCTTCTACTTCTTTTCTGAAACATTGAGTAAGAGATCCTTTTTACTCTGGAATCTTTGAAAGAAAGGGACTTTAAAATGTTTTTATATGTTATAGAAATGCTGTCTGAGTCCCCAAGACTGATCAATATCTCTTCTGGAATAGAAATAGGTGGGAAGTGAGGAAAATTGGGCAGATTTCATTTAGCAAAGTTTCTAATTTAGATAAAGTGGAAAAATTGTGTTGATGGGAGATTAAATTTGGAGTGTAATTGTTCATAGGATGCAAAGACATTATTTATATGCAGCTCTCTAAATTATTTAATCCTAAACATTTCCCAAACATTAAAAACTGTGTAAGTTTGAGAGGGTAGGTGGTCATCATGTAGAGGTGCCACAGATTAATGGACATTTAAATTACCTTTTTTCTCATTTTCTGTGAATCCTTTACGATAATTGTTATTTGTGTGTTCGTGCTCTATTATGGAGTGTTTTTCATTGTAATCTGTGAGTGTGAGGGTTATGCTGCAGTATAAGATTTTTGTAAATAGCTGACATTTCTTGTGTGTATTTTATAGTATTTGTGATAACAATTTTAATTTCTTGTCCTACATTTTGCTTCTGTTGGAATGCTCTGTACTTCTTGTGTGGCTAGTACTAAAATAGTGTTGGTCACTTCCACTCCCAATCATTTATTTTTTTTTTTTTCTCTTTGCTGCTGTTCTAAGGTTTATTAGCACATATTATAATTGTGCCGCCTTGGTGCGGGAAAAGGGTTTTGAGGAATGGTATACTACAACCCAGGGTGTCATAATATTATAGGAAAGGCACATGCTGAAATTTCTTAGTGTCCATTTATTTGTGAAATCAGAAGTTTGCCCCCTTTAAACTTTTAATTTGTCTCATTCCTGCTGGAAAACCTAAACCACAAAATCTGAATCACCTTAAAAGCATTGCTTCATGCAATAAAACATAATGGCTTGATTTGAATATTTAGAATAATACATTTAAGCAGAAAGAAAATAAAAAAGTCGGTGTAAAAGTGAGATGTGCCCTTCTGACTGTCTTGAGAGTGATAAAGTTTGAATTTAGAATGGAAATAGCTTGTCTAGTCAGAGTTGATAATGGAATCTGTGCAGAAGAATATTGCACCACTTAAAATTAAATTGATTATAAAACTGTTCTGAAGTAATTAATGATCACTTATTGTTGGAAAATAAAATACTTTTATGAATATAGGCCTCTCCATTTTATTGATGTCCTTTAATATTTTATCCTTTTTATTACTGGTATATACTATTTTTATGAGTAGTTTTTATTATCAACCAGAAAGATGTTATTTTTGTATATATTACTAGAGAAAATTAATTAACCTTTTGGTTTCCTAAACATATATATAAAACAATATTCTCAAATCATTTAGGTTCATGAAGGGGCCAGAGTAAATCTCAGCAGCACTGGGCACAAAAAAACCCCACACCATCTTCATTGCAACACACATGTCAGTGTACTGTAAAGATGCCAGTGAACCTAACATGCATGAATGTGTAAGAGAATGTGCAAACCCCTCATTGACAGCAGGCCCAGGTCACAGGATTCAAACCCAGGATGTTGGGTTTATGAATCATCAGCACTAATCACTGAAATACCATACTGCTTCACATACATATAAATAACTCCTTAAAATCTCACGTATCCTGCTCAGCCTAGTCTCACAACAAACGTCAGATGCTAGGAGCTGGAAAATACAATATGTGGGTGTGCACCCCAAAATAAAGTGATATAAGGCAAAAACAATGTCCATTAATGACACCCCTTTCCTCTGGGGAGCATATAAAGTTCTGTCTATCTAGCTCTACTATCCTGTGTCAATGTACATGTAAAGCAACATTTTTAAGAGTTTATAATTATACTGCAGTACTTTTCGTTATATTGCAAGACTATTGGATAGCTATCAATTAAGAAATATAAAAGTGACACTGAGTTCTGCACCTGTTTCCCATTTCTTATCCAACCCAGCAGCCACTGCATTTTATTATGATGCAAGCAACTCTGCACTGCAGCAAATAAAAAGGAACAGAGTTTTTGAAAGGCATACAATTTTTCTATGACAGGAAACTCAGTGGGAATATTTTATGATGTGCAATGCAGAGAATGTTGTTCTATTATTCCCCAGACCTGTGTTCAAGACCAGCTGGATATGAAAACTAAAAAAAAAAAAAATTCAATACCTTTTTTGAATTATACTAGAGAAAGTCAGAAGAAAATGCTGACATTTACATGGAAGCACCGGCAATGTTTTACCTGTATATCTATACATTATTAATTATTATTTTTCCTTGTACATCTCTACCCTTTGTTAATTACACCATGTATATTTAGGTTAATTCTCGCGAACTGCCACCCTGAAAATTTCTGTCACTGCAAGCTTATATCATTTTTTTATGCATTACTTTGGGTTATGTGCTTATTTAATTGCCGTGCAAAAGAAATAGATCCAGGGTGGTTTATATTTTGAAAATTCAATTAAAAAATATTACACACTGCTCCTAGCTAAGAACATCATTTTTGTGCACGTACACAGTCTATTCAATTCTAAAAGATTAAGTCCAGCCTGAAAAACAAGAAAGCGTCAGTTAGGTACAGAACATGTTTTTGTTTTGCATCACTCTATGTTTATTTTTATTTCTTACTGCTCTCTTGGTATACTGATAGAATTTGCCCCATAAAGTTGTAGTCCTCTTTTAAGTTATCCTGGAAGACCTGCTCCACTCAAGGTTCAGTTTAACATACTGACTCTTGTTACATTGTTAGCTAGTCGTGTCACTTGTTCAACTGGTAGAATCTAAAAGAGTTAAAATTGATTGAATGGAGTTCAATTCAGTTCTTGATTCATTATGACAGTTTTACTTTAAATTAGAATTTTACTTAAAGTATACCTTTCATTTTTATTGTGTTTTTTAAGTTTTTCTTCCCTTATATCTTTTTAAGATAAATAGATTAAAGTAATCATGCAGCGTAAGGAAACTTGTTAAACAGAAAAAAGGACGAAATTATATAATAGATATAACCATAATGACCATCGACCAATGAACATCTACTATATTTCAAAAGGATGGCAACAGCATGTGTTCTAGTCAAAGAGGGATGCCATTCTTCAACCTCCATGGGAAAGGCTCTACTAGCCTTTTGGAATGGAGACTTCAGTAATTTAAACTCATATCTACAGTGAGAAATTGCATGGATTTTGGCCATGCCTTTTGGACAGTCGACTTGCAATACTGCAAAGATACTGAGAGGGAATAAGTGCTTTCCATCTTTGTATTCATACTTTTTTGTTTTGGATTTGATAAAAATGTATTTCTGTAAAATGTGTGATATGCCATAAGACATTTGGATTTTGGGACCACTACCGTGGGCAATTCAGTCCCTGTACTGGGCAGTGGTTGTAAGGTTAAGCTGTATAACAATGCTTTTAATTTACCAGTCAACCTGCCTCCTAATGCTAATCTATAGTCACAAGATGATATTAGTAATAGTAGTAGTGGTGGTGATGTTACGTGTACAGAGTAAAATGGAATTATTTATCCAGCCAACATAAAACATATAGTTCTATCTGGTGCCATGATAATCAAAAACAAATTAAAACATGTAACTTCCTTTTATATAATAGAAAACACAAATCAGTTTACTTAACATCATGCCTAGTTCTGTTGCTTTATTTCCATTTGTTATTTCCATGGAGAGGGTCACACACACCACAAACCATCCCAGTCCACACATTTGCAGTGTAATAACCAGGCACAAACCCGGAACGTCTGGATTACAAAGGACGTTAGAAGCTCTTATCAGGTTGGGAGCAATAGGAGAACTCCTATGCTGAAGGACAGCATCTAAACACTGCAGCTGCTGAAGTCAGCTTTTTTTACACTGGACCAACGGGACACCAGATCATTTCTGAAATAATATGGAAAAAAAATTTGGGGAAAAAATTCCAGTCTAGTTATAATTTCTTACTCTTATTCTGTACTATGCTATTTTTTTCAGCAAACAAAACTGCCAGATTGGTTTGCAGTCACCAGTTTGTCAACAGTGATATTCTGGACTTTTTAATAGAGCAGACAGAACTTGTCAAGTACCAAAGAGGAGCTATATAAGAAAGGGCAAAGCAGATTCATTTCTTCGGAGACTCCATTCCTGGGTATGCAAGGAGTGGTGGCATCATTTATACAGTATGTTCTAAAGCTCTGTGATATCTGTGTGATTTTTTTTTGTGCTTGGACAGTAGCATCACTTCAAGACAAGCCCACCAAATCAACCTGATGATTAAGAAAGCAGGCTTAGTAATTGACCCCCACTGGAGGAAGTGATGAAGGAGAATAACAACATACTTTATAGAGCAAGCTGACTCAATAGCCACAGTTCCAATATTGTGTTTTTATCATAATGGTGGACATTACTGGTGACCAACTACGCTTCCTGAATTAACATAGTAACAATGGAGAAGGTTCAGCAAGCACAAATGCTGATGACCTAAAGTGTGTATTTAACATAGAGATGAGGTCTTGGAGTTTGGCAGGTGTTTTGGGTCTCTTTGCTTGCATGTTTTTATTTTATTTTTCACTCTTTATCGCCTTTGACAGTTTGTAGATTCATTAAAGTGTATAAAGGGAAGGTATGAAGTTGGTGTTGGGTGGGTGTAATAGCTGAATCAATCTTGACTTTTTGTATTGTTTAGGTTGACAATCCAAAACGATCATCAGAAATACAAACAGTCAAAATGATCGCCAATGTAAAGGTACAATTCAAAACTGCACAAAAAGCAAACAGATTTTCAAAATGGTGATGACATGACCTCATTGTAAGAAGGAAATAAATAAATTGTGGGTTTACTTCCCGGGTCCTCCCTACATGGAGAGCACTTTGAGTAGTGAGAAAAACGCTATATAAATGTAAAAAAAAATAAAAAATAATTGAAAGTAATGAATGGAAATGTTACAAAACAAAAAATAAGAATGTTCATAAAATCCTACAATTAAAAACAAACAATAAACAAAGAAAAGAATAAAATACAAATAAAAGTGTTGGGGGCAGAATGAGTCCATGGGTGTCCTAAGGCTTCTGCCACTCTCCCTGTGAACCCACAGTAAGCTTATCACAAGTTTTCAGATCAACACCTTCATATAAGTGGTGATTTGCAACAAATTATGCAAATCTGTAAAACATCTAAAAATCAAGGACTAGGATGTAGCAATGACACCCTAGAGTGCTGCTGATATAATTACTCGGGTCTTCTCCTTCCGTCTCAGTGGCACACTCCACCAGGTCCCCAGTCCAACACACCAACAGGGAAAGTTTCAACAACAACAGCTTTATTCAAAGGAGCCACCCCCAATTGAATGGTGTCCCAAA
>JANRMT010062807.1:62735620-62786551 GCA_026402145.1 Polypterus bichir lapradei | reverse complement strand
TGCAGTGAAAATTAATAAACAGTAATAAGTATCTTATGCAAATATGTTATATATATATAATCCTATAACCTGTGCCTCTAAGCAAGCAGTATTTAATAAAAGTTCCCTTTATGCTCCCAGTCCCTCAGGAAACCTTCTTCCCCTCCCACCTCACTGACCAGTGATACCAGGAAGACAAACAAAAAAAAAAAACGGCGTTGGGGCCCTTTGTTTCTATCGTTGGAGCGCTCTATCTCCAAATGGAGCATTTGTAATCCACTGAAAAGATAACTGTCCTCCAACTGGACTCTCCAAATAGGTGACCACAATAGAGTAAAGTAAAGATAGGGACAATTGTGCAATATACAGCTCATCACTCCCGGGTTCCGGAAGACGCGGGCTGCAGACGCTCCTCAGTGATCCAATAATCCCCAGCGACCCTCTCAAAGCTCCGATAAAATCACTCCTCTCACCGGTTCCTTCAGGTCGATTCTCTTTCTCCTCCTCAAAAGTCTCTCTCCTCCGCAAGAAAAGTCTCTCTCCTCCGCAAAAGTCTATCTCCTCCGTCCCCCTCTTTCCGTCCGTCCTCTCCCGCCACCCCAAACAACCGAGTTCCCCCCCAGTATTCTGTTCCTATCCTGATCAGCCGCTCTGCTGCCATCTAATGTCTACTTCTTAAAATCGCAGCTCCATGACTCTCTTATTATGACATGCACACACAAGATGTCTGCGTGCATAGCTACAAGGAGCATTCTTCAGAAGAGGAAAATAACTCAGCGAGTAAAGTAACCTGATGGGAACAGATCACAAAGTCAGTCATAACTTGAAAGTTAATTTATTATAGCATAAATATAACTGCTGTAGGTAGCAACCCAAGACAATTGAACAGATCACCTTTAAAGTCCGAAAACATGTAAGAAGGTAGGAATAAGAGAGCAAGAACCTTTTTTATCTGTATGCTCTTTATGCACCTTGAACTCTAACTGCCTAAAAATTCTTCATTTTTCTCGGCAAGCTCCACCCTATATATTGATGAGCGTAATTTAGTATACTCATTGTTGAGAGCATTCAATTTCAGTTTAGGAAGGAATACAGATAATTGCACAGCCCGAACATTTCTATGTTTTTTACCTGGTCCTTTTTAATAACAACAAATGCTATTTGTATATATGTTAAATTGGTCTGCATGCTTTAATTCAGTGCAGTGATATGTTTGAGAAGATTTCTTACCTGAAAATAAGATCGAACTAATCAACAGGGGGTTATTTTTTGTACGTGGATTACTCGTTTTGCCAGATGTAATTGTTAACGATTTGGCCTGATCCTGGATCTGTCGATTTTTCAAAACTCTTGCTGGATGTGTTGTCATAGCAGCACATCCAAATCCTCAAACCTGCTCGGTGCAGGTTTGTTCTATGTAAACAAGGATTAGCTCACATACTTAATCAGGGTCAGTGCACGGAATTCATTCAGTCATGGCTTCGCCGTTCATGAATGAGTGACCAATTGATATCGGTGTGCAAATTATAAGAAGAGAATTTCATATAGAGAGGGTTTTGTACGTGATCGGCAAGATCCTTTATTGCTCCCGGAGGAAATTCTTTTCAAAATATACCGCTTTAGCCGGGGGGAATGGGTGGGGATATTGTACCTCAAAGATTTATTAGCACCTTATATTCGAAGTCAAACTAGGCAAAGTCAGGCTCTCACAACCACACAGATAGTGTGCACTGCTTTGAGATTTTTTGCAAGCAGCACTTTTTTTTTTTTTATATATACTGTAGGTGATGCGAAAAATCTATCTAAAAGTGCAGTGCAATTCGCAAAGTTTGTTTGGCTCTGAAATATTTCCTTCGGGTTTTCATAGTGTTTTCTGGACACCTGCGTGTGCAGACACTAAAAGAGCCGTCTCATGCCATTGCAGGTACTGTAGGTAATACACAGGCAAAAACACCCACAGTTCCATAAAGAATCTCACAATCAGCCTAACATTCTCATTACCCACGATTTCCAAATGTGATTGGGGCACATGGGACTGATCAGAGTGGAGATTGATCAAACATTATTTGGAAAATTTACCTCTCCTCCTGATGAATAATCAGACACAGTGTCTTCATCAAATATTTGACCTTCGTCTATATCTCGTTGGTCAGACACAGGTTGTAGGGATATGACATTCCCTGCAACTGATCCAACAAAAAAAAGAGGGCTATATGGAACATACCTATGGCACACAGTGAGGACAAATACTGTATATGCAATGACCATCCTTTACGTGAAATGAAGTGACCACTGCATCCTGCCACTGGTTCGGAGGAGGAATTTCCCCCTGGAATGCCCTCAGAAACAGGGTGATGGGCATTTTGCTGGAGAGCCAACTCTTCTGCAGGGATTAGGTCTGGACCGTGTGGACCTCCACCTGTTTTTTGCTTGTCTGCCTTCTTATTAGCTATAAAATTAATGTTTTTTATATTATATGATTCTTTTTGTCAACAATTCTATAAATAGTTATATACCAATATTTACCAGTTTGAAGTATATTCTTGTACTTCACTTTAAACTGTTCCCATGTTCTTCTTGTTCTCACGTTTGATATGGAATTATGACATATTCAGTAGTAATTTTAATCTGACACATAGGAAATGAAACGCTGCATTCAGTAAGTACAATGCACACTACTTACACATTTAATTTGTCAGCCTCTTTTTGCCAGCTGTCTTTTCTGGTTTGGGCTACTTTTGCAGTGTTAACCCTTGTGCATATTAAATCTTGAAATTCTTCATATTCTTCGAGTAAAAGGTCCTGCTCCGCTTGTGTGAAAAAAAAACGTGCCCATTCTTTCGTCATTTTGTTGCAGCCTATCAAAGACTTGCTGATCATCTTTTCTAGACTCAATATATATGGGCTTTTCAATTACAGCGGGTGCGCGCAATCATCTCGGATGATTACATCCCGCTACCGACTTATCCCAGATGAGTTTCACCGGCATTAACTCATCCAAGATGAGGCATTTGATCTCGGATGACTTAAGCGACATACGGAAAATACCCTCCAGGTATATCTTGCTTCAAAAGCCTGAAATAACTCAAACACAATAACAGAAACTAGAGGCTATAGTATTAACTTGGGAGTATAATATTGTAGAAATTATGGGTCCCTGGCTAAATGTGAGTGATGGACAGGGATATAATATTACTGGCTATACATGCCAGAGGAAATGACATGGAAGAAAAGAAGGAGCTGAGGTGCTACATGGGAAAAATACCATGCAGACACATGAATTCAAGATGGAAGAAGGGAACATGTCAGAATCACTGTGCTTGTTAAGTTAGTTACTGGAGTTTGCTACAGACTGGCAGATTCAGATATTTCAGGTAATATAATAATATTTAATCAAATAAGTCACATCAGCAACAAAAATATCATAGTAACGTGAATGATTTTAAATTTCCAAACATTGATTAGGAAGCCACTATTGGAAATTCAAAAGGGGAAACAAATGGCGCTAATGGCAAATGACTGCTTTCTCACCCTGTATGTTTCAAGCTCAACATGTATTTAATTTTTTCAAACAATAAAGTCAGAGTAATAAAAACAGACGTTACTGATATTTTTTGTAACAGTGATCAATTGATAGTCAGATCAATTTTGAAAACATACAATTGTAAAAACTTCACGGAGATGGAGTAAAAACTGTGCAGCAACAAATGTTAGTTGTCATCCTTCAGAGACATTCTGATCCATCTTCAAAATAAGTATATTCTTAAAGCCAATAAAACAAAACAACTTGTTTGAAATAGATAAATTAGGGCATTATTTAAAAAGTAAAACCAAAAAGATCTCTATACAAGAAAATTTAAAACGACAGCCAAAAATCTCTGACTTAGTTGTATACTAGAGACTATTGCAAAAGATCAAAAAAGTATTTATAAAGGCCAAAAGAGAAGCAAGAAAAATTACCAGTGAAGTCAAAGCAAACAAGCAGTTTTTAAAGTACTACTCTGATAGAAAGATGATAAAAAAGACTTTAAGAAACCTCAGGAACACAGAAGGAGAAGGAAATAGCAAATGAATGAATATTTCACCAAAGTATTTTTGTAAAGGACAAAATAAGTGGAATGTCCCATGTATAAGTAGAACACAACTCTGTGTGCAACAAGTTTAAAATAGAACAGTCTGATGTGCTTCAAGTCCACAATACCCTGAAGACAAATAAAACCCCAAGACTTGTATTAAAAGAAAGGAAAGGCATCATCTAGAAATTCTTATCTGGAATATTTGATTAATTATTTGATTAAGGAGAAATATTGGATGACTGGAAAATGACAAATGTGAATCCAATCTTCACAGAAGGAGGCAAAATGGATCCTGGTAAACCAATAAGGCTTATTTCTGTACTAAGCATAATCATGGAAATAATAAAGAAATAAATTGGAAAAATACCTATATGGCAATAATATATATCATAAACTGAATATGTATAATAATACAATAAAAAACAATTCAAAACAAGCTTCAGATATGGCAGAACATTTGGAAAATGTGGTTTAATGTTGATAAGTGCAAACTGCTACAAATGGGAAAAAATAACAATTAGAAATACAAAATGGGTGGCACTGTCTTGCAGGAAGCAATCTCTAATAAGGGCGTCAGGGGTTTATGTTGACACAATGTTTTCATCATTTAAGCAGTATGCAGAAGCAATTGAAAAGGCAAATAAAATATTAGGTTATATTATAAAAACTAGTGAATGCAAATGGCTGGACATTATGTTTAGATCAAATAAAGCACAAGTGAGGCAGCATCTAGAGTACTGTGTGCAGTTCTTGTTACCACATTACATAAAAGACATTGTAGCACATGAAGCTCTGCAGAGGACAGCAACAACATAATTTCCAGGACATAAAGACAGGTTTTTCTCTGACAGACTCCAAGAATTAAATCTGTTTCATCTTAAGAAGACGAGACTGTGTGGTTGACCTAATCTAGGTCTTCAATATTCTCAAAGGTGTTGATAAAGTAGTTGCAGCAGAATTCTTTCAGCTCAGTGGCGATTCATGTACTTGAAGACACCAGCAGAAATTAAGGTTGAAGTGCATTTAGGACTAAAGCTAGGAAACACTTCTTTATGCAAAGAGTTGTGGGAATCTGGAACAAATTAATGAGACATCCTTGACAACCTTTAAGAAGTAATTGAATGAGATTTTGATACAACATAGCCATTAGTTAAGCAAATGCACTTGATGGATTGAATTGTCTCCTCTTGTTTGTCAAATTTCTTATGTCAATTGAGTTAAAGTATGAGTCCAAGCCTTTGCTGGATTCTGATGATGAAAGTTGTGGTTTTTTTGATGTGTTAAAAGCTGAGGAGTAGCTTCTCCACCCCATTAAGACACCACCTCAGAAAAACAGTAAGCTGTACCTGTAGATTAAAGGGGAGGTAGTTGGGCCAACCTCAAAATTATAATCATTATGTCAATATCATGTATGATGTTGGACTTTTTAAAAGCTTTTTAAAAGGTCCAGGAGGCCTACATCTGCCGGAGATGGCAGATTATTATGCACCTCCAGCTCAGTTTTTCTGAACTTGAGAAAGAGGTCGCTAGCCTTCATTGTTCAAAAGAATTAGTATGCCCATATGTCCTTTAGGGAGATAGTGTACTCCCCCAAACTGGCATGGGTACAGAGAGGTATGAACATGTGGGTCACAGTCAGAAGTAAGGCAAGATGTGCAGGTTGTCCAGGGGAATCAACCCTAGAATTTGATGTTTTAAGAATCTTGTGGAGCTAAAGGGTGAATTCTGATAGGTGATAGATAGTGATGATTAGACCCAAAAGGTAACTTTATAAGTAGTCCCCAGAAAAAGAGAAACAGTGATAGCGTATGGTGTGATGCACAGATAGAAGACTTCTCCTGAAGGGTGAATGAGCTGGAGCGGGAGTTTTTCAGTCAGTTGTTGTCCATATTGAAACAAATGAAATATTTATGGTCAACCTGTCAGTTCTGCAATCCATATTTAAACAGTTTACAAGGTCCTCTCTGAAGTTCTACCTTTGCTACACTCCAGTCCAAAAAAGACATAAGAACATTTGACTCAAATCTTAGCTTAGGATGGAGAGGAACAGGTTTAAGGGTCATTGGGATTTCTTCTGGGACTGATAGGGCGTGTTCTGCCATGACAGGTTACATCAGAAGTGAAGGGTCACAAAAGTATTGATGTGGCATATGAGTAGGTTACTTGATATTTATTGAAAATAAAGAAAGGGGGAGCAAAACATTTAGTTCAAGCCAGGTTTAGAATTTCACATAAAAGGCCTGACTGTAGCATTGATACAAATAAACAAGATAATTGTAAAAGTTCAAGTCCACTAAGCCAAAGTAAAGCAGGTGCAATGTTAAATATTGCTAGGAGTATTAGTAATAAAATTAATGAGTTGGATTAATATGTACAGTAGCTGCACATAATCATGATATAATGGGAGCAACAGAAACCTGGCTAAACAATACAGATGGGGAATGAGGATAACACAGATGATGCACTTTTTTCAGGAAAGACAGACAGAACTAAAAGGTGTGTGGGAGTAGCCATTTATGTAAAACAGGATTTGAATGCAAGTCTACTTCAATTATATGGTGAAGCACATCTTAGTAAAGATGTTTGAATTTGAATAGATAGCATTAAAGATCAAGGTCTTTAATTTAGAGCAGCAATTGGCCCTATAAATCAGACAACAATTTTAATCTACATAGTTTTAATAATATTAAAAAGGTGAGTTTAGAGGGGGATATTATAGTCAAAAGGAGGCTTTAATTGCCCAAATATTCATTGGGCTAGCCTTACAAATGATAGAGCACAAGAACAGGAGTATTTGAATGTAATTAATGATTTTTTAGCACAGTGTGTTAAAAAAACAATGCAAACAGAAATTTCTATATATTTAGTGTTCTGTATTAAGCAGAAAAGAATTCAGAGTTTAAAAGTAATTGAAACATTAGCATCTTGTGACCATAATATAATATATTTCATAGTATTTTGGCAAAGCTCATTTTAGAAGGCGATTTTAGACGGGCAAACCTTGAGCAGATGCAGCAAAGCCTAAGTGAAATAAAGTGGGATACGCTTTTAAGTTTACAGACAGGTGAGGAGATATATATATCTCCTTTATATATATATAAACTCTTCGGTGGATAAATAAGAAGATGCAAAGGAAAAATGTGAGTAGTAACTCCAGTGCTAAATACTGAGCATACGAGAGCATGAAAGCAAAACGTTAAAAAGGTTATTAGGATAGCTAAGAGATGGAAAAAAATAGTGCAAAAAAAAATTAAAAATGACATTTCTTTCAATATTTTATTAGTAAACGAACAGTCAAAGAGGAAGTGAAGTGTATTCGGAATGGCAAAGGTAAGCTAGAATAAAAAGACTGCTAAAAATCATTTGCTTTGAACTTGCATTTTTCTGCGGTTTACACATATCAAGAAGTTGATAACCTCCCAAAAGTAACAGGAACAACTAAAGAGGTATGTAGTAATTTGGAAATTGTAGAGAGAGAAGCACTGCTTAGATTAAAAGGCTGAAATCTAATAAATTCTTAGAACCAGTGTAACAATGATGAGGCAAAGACATCAAAAAGGTTTAGGGCGACCACCCGTATATTGTTCCATGGCTGCAAAATAGGTTTAAATATGAAGAGAGGTGTTCACTGATCTGAGTCCAAAACAGAACTGATTGTATTGAGGCAAGATGGAGGCTTTAAAGGCCAGTGTATGAAGTGACATCATCATTGGTGCTGGAACCAAAAGTTACATCATCGGGACTGGAAGTGCCATTATCATTGGGTATGGGACCAGAAGTGACATCATCGGGACCGAAAGTGACACCATCGCTATCAAAGGTGCCAGAACCTTATGTAGGAAAATCTTCAGAGGCACCGAAACCTGGTAGGATCTCCCGAGAACGGTCTACAAGGAACTGATAGAGACAGTCAGCGCACCCCACCGCCCCCTGGTCTGTCATGGAATTACAATTACTCAGTCCTTTAGCTGCCTCCTACTCGCACGTGTGTGAGACCAGATAATATTTGACCTCTAGTGCTTATGGAAGTCAGTGAGGAAATCTAAACTCTTTGATGCTTATTTTTTTAAAAACCTCTGCACACTGGAGATATTTCTACAGACTGGAGTTTAGCAAATATCACCCCACTACATAAAAGGGTTATTGGGCTGATCCAAATAACTAAGGCCACTAAGCACAAAATACACCATTGGTAAATTAATGGAATGAATTATTAAGGAAAAGATTAAGCACCAATTGTCAAGAACAGGTTTTTTAGCAACTAGTCAGCATAGGTAATGATGGGGAAGGTCATGTTTCACTAATATGCTGGAATTCTATGAGGAAGCAACAAATGCATATGATAACAGAGGTGCATATGGTATTATTTATCTTGATTTTCAGAAGGTGTTTTATAAGGTACCATATGAGCTATAAGGAATGATTGAGTGATCTTTTCAGTTTAAGCAAACAGAAATTAAAAGGTGACATGACTGAAGTGTTTACAACTTTTAAGGTAATATGTACAATAAACCACTGCTGTTACTTTAAACTAATTCAAGAAATTTGAGAACAGATGGAGTAAACTTGTTTTAAATGGACAATAGGATGAATGAGCTTGTTGGGCCTAATTGCCTCTTCTCCTCATAATTGCTCTAATATTCTAAAAGATATCGAAAAAGGGGGATCTGTTTGAAGTGGGAAGATAGATCCTGAATTGTAGCCAGCCATTATCACAAAGTGTCATGTGAATCTCTTTGTTTGAATCCTGTTTAACCAAGGAGGAGTTCTTTGACATCTGCCTGGTGTCTTCATGTTGACCACAAGTTTGTCATTCTATCAAGGAGCATTGCTGAAATGTATGTTTTATATGTGGTAATGAAATTTTGATGTGTATGCCAAGAAACTAGTAATTCCTTTTGTTTGTAAGGGAGGTGCAGTTTGTGCGTGAAGATAAAAAATGCATGAAACTTTTCTTCAGAGGAAGATGGCACACAAGAGAAAGGCCATGCTACAGCAGTCACTGAGATCTGAAAAAGACAAGCAGATGTTAACCTCGTGGAGCCCCTATCATAATGAAAGTCAGCAGTAGTGCCTGAAACAAGTGATAAAGCAGTGGCATCATTATTAAAACAAAACATATTAATGTGTCAATGATTCAAGGTATGCACATTTAAAGTTCATAACAACCCAACTGAGAAACTCATACTAAGTATTGGCTATCTTTCCAAAAAAAATCAATTGCTATATTTATAATGTATTTATGTTTCATTCTAGGTGCAGTATGTTATTTTGTGTTTTGGTGATATATTTCATACTGCTTTGTATTTTACTTAAGTATTCTTTATTTGTGAATGTGTAAAGTACATATATCTTAAGAATAAATAGAACTGAACAATTAATGGCATTGTGAATGTGATATGGTTTATGAGCATTTGAGCAGCAAAAAGAGTGTTATACCCTTAAAGAGATCTAAATATAAGGGCCAATTCTTCACTGGCCAGTCTGGAGATTGCCCTCACTCTAGGCAGCCAGACCCAAAACTCTACATGCAGGCTTTGACCTATCAACAGAAATGAAAGGTGAATCCTTCGAAGTGTGATAAAACTGCAAATATAAAAAAAACAATCTAATGACTACTTTATATTTATGACATATTGTCATTTATTTTATTTCATTTTCATGGAGTTATGTATTAAAGATAAGAGAAAAAATAAAAGAAAAAGGGAAAAAATCTACATATATAACAACTGCAAAAGCAGAAACTGAAAAGCGTCTTCAGTGCAAAATATCTAGCTAATGTGTAACGATGAGAGAAACAATTCACAGTGAAACTTGGCGTTTTGCTTTAAAAACAATTTGCTAAGCTATTTGCATTTTGCTTCCAGTGAAAATGTGCCATTGACAAAAGATGTATAGTCCTGTTTACATGTTTAACTCTGCATGTGTTTGTCTATAATTTAGTATTTAAATACAGACCTCTTGTGAAAAAAAAAATCACAGCACTTATTTCTTGTGACATATAGACATTTTGCTGAGTGACCAAACTTCGCTAATTATGATGATGATCTTGACAATCATAATCCTAAAGATGCATCAGTAACAGAAAAGAAATTTGGCTTCATGGCATTTGAAAAACACATAGCCTTAATTTCTTCTGAAGGAATCAAGAAACAGAAATGGGCAGTTTCAGAGGGGTGGTCATCTTCCTGTTTAGTGGGATTTTCCTGTAGAGAAAACATAGTAATGCACACAATGGAATATTTTGGTCTTGCTTTGAGAGGAAAATATGCAGTGTATCATATTAAAAAAACACAGAAATGAGATGAGGTTTTAGAAACCATATTACTTTTTTCCATCCACCAAAGTAGTCTATTTAGTGAGTTTCATGTTTCTTAATTGCAAAATTGTCTGCAAAACTAATTTTAATGTCCATTTTGCAAAACTATATATAAATCAAAACTTGCCTGTTTTACTCATCACTATTAACAAGTTTAAAAGACTCAGATCACATGGCAAAAAGGTTTGAGGGCAGCCACCCATATACCGTAGATCCCGGAATACAAGCCGATATACGGTACATCGGCGGGTGGATTTCCGGAGACTTGTTATAAATTTGATTAACTTATATACGCAATACAGTGGACCCTTGACTTACGAACTTAATTCGTTCGCAAAGGCTAACCCATAATGCGTTCCAAACCTCCCACTACAACACTTACTTAACCTTTTCATAATAAAAAACACCAATATTTTTTCTAATGTACTAACCAAAAAGTTATAAAAAGTGCCTAGCCTACTTCGATTAGGCTAGGAGCATGGCGGCGCGCAGCGGCTCAGAGCTCTCCTTTTCAGTGCACTTTTTTGTTGTTTTTGTACTTTTTTTTTTTGTCCTTGTTTGTGCACGATCGGTTTGGCGAACATCCGCTACACCATTCAGAACCTTATAGACATCGGTGTCCAGAGCCAGACATCTGTTTTGAGTGTTTTTCATCACACGCACAACATCCCAGACAACATAGTGAGACCAGCGGACTCTCCGTGGTTTGTTGTCGGGTCTAGGAGACGACACAGACGGAGGAGGGTAAGAAAGCAGAAGCGGGGCCGCAGATACGGCGTTATGCTAAGGCTAAAAAACAACCATACAAGCCCTATACAGAACTTTTTTCTGCACTGAAGGAGCTGCTTTTAATCTCATTGTAGATGCGTATAGTGACAGTAAAAGGCATTATATTCTAGAAACAATTTCATACTGTACTCACCATTTAATTTGACATCTTTGGGCTGCAGGAAGGGAGGAGGAGGAGGAGATATTTCCACACAATGTCCATCTTCGTTTCGAAATTACATCCACAAACACATGTATCTGGGCTCTGACTGACGCTACTAACGCTCTCGGTTGTTTGTTTACAATCACGCAAGCGGATACACGTGACCGCATCCGTTTCGTAACGCAAGATGTGGATTGTAAATCAAAATAAAAAAAATTATTTTAAACTTCCCGATAATTTATTATAAATTTCATTAATAAAATCAACAACTAAAACACTTTTTTGAATAAATTCTTTATTTAATTTAAAGTACCGGCATGCAAAGTTACTTCTTCATCTGAAAGATGGCTCTGTGGTTTCGTCATCATTTACTTCCGTATTCATCAGCAAAACCGGCATTGCGCTGGAAATCTTGAATCTGAAATGATACTCGTTGTATAAACCGAACCCCAAACTCCAAGCCAAAAATCTAGGACGAAATTCTCGGCTTGTATTCCGGGATCTACGGTACTTGAATTTGGCTGTCAAAAAATGAGAAAGTTTGGTTTTACAGACATCAGTCCAAAATGGAAATGGCAGGTAGACAAAATATAGTGGTTTTAAAGGCGGGTAGGGGAAATGACATTATCTGGGCAGGAAGTGGAAGTGACTTCATCATAGCCAGAACTGGAAGTGATGTCATCTGGGCAGGAACCGGAACTGATGTTATTGGGCCTGGAACCAGAAGTGACGTCATCGAGCCCAGGTGGAATTTCCCGTGTTCAGTCTGGAGAGCAAAAAGAGAAAGGATTAGTGCATTCTGCCATCCCCTGGTCCAGCATGGAATCATCCTTTTTTGAGCCCTTTAGCTGCCTCCCATGCACACATGTGTGACACAAGTAAACTACTGTATACTACTATTTTCTTTAATGTGCTTTAGTACTCTTTTTAAAGGTATGCATATCTATTTGATTTAGGCTTTCCTGGTGGAAGGGGAGTATACCAGACAAACCTCGTCAACTGTTACTGAAAAGATCTTCTCTGAAAGTTGATTACCAGGGAGACATTGTATTGGATCTTCCTTTACTTCTGCAGAATTACATTGAACACATATAATTTCTGGGATTGCTATATTTCATACACTTTTGTCATACTTTCAAACAAAACAAGACAGACAATAATCTCAAAACAGCTAAATCCAATTCCCTGCCACTCTGGGTTGTAGCCTATCCTGGCAGTACTGGACACAAGATAAGAAACAGCCATGTACATGGTGCCTGCCCATCACTGGGATCACTTACACTTACTCAGCCCAGTTTAGAAATGCCAATTATCCTAATCTGCCAATTTTTGGGAGTCTGGGAGTGTGGTATAGCGGGTCCACAGCTCTCAGCAAAGGCCAGTTTTAAATAAATAATCACCGCGCTCGCGGCTTAGCGAGGGGGGGCATGGTAGTTGTGTTGCTGAAGCAGTTCTCAAGGCGATTTGCGATGTGGGCGTTTCTCACCTAAGTGCACAGGTGAGAGATTGCCCACATCCGTGATTGTTCCTGGGGCTGCTAATTTGCCGCAGCTGCTATGCCCTCTCGATATATAGAAGTGTGAGTCGGCTAGGCAGGAAAAATGGAAAAGAAAGAGAAAGAAAGACGGAGGTTGCGAGAGAAAGCAGGAAGTGGAGAGAGAAAGCCGGTGTCAAACGAGTGAGAGCAGGATCGAGTACAGCTGGACTGTGGGCCCTAGCGAGGTGTTTATCTAACACCTAGGGCAGTTGATGGTGGTCGCTCCCACTGAGCATTTTGAGAGGAGCGGGAGTGATTCACTGTGGAAGACATCAGGAGTTGGGAAACTTGGGAGGATAATCTCCAGAGCGAGAGTCCCGGCAGTTGGAGAGAAGCTAAGTCTCGGGTCTGGGTTGAGTGCATGACCGAAGCCAGGGATCGGGAGACCTCCAGACCTGTGCGAATCAGAGAAAGAAGATCAGCTTCAGGTAGAGTGGCTCCCCCTGTTGCAAAGCCCAGATAGGGAGAAGCAGGGGAGTCACTAGATAGACGAATACACCGGGCTCTGTAAATGTTTTAAAGTATTGCTTCCAGCGTTGTTTTTAACCTTGTTTTTAAAGATTGTTTTTCTATTGTTTTTTTTTAACCTCCACGTGTTTCACTTGACTTTTATGGATTATTTATTTATTGAAGACTGTTTTTAAGACACTGAACTTGATTTAATTTGAACATCTTGTTTTGTTGGATTTTTAATAAAAGCACTTGACACTTTTTCCACCATCCCCTTGCTATGTAGTTGCCTCACTGCTTAGCTCATCTCAGTAACATTACCGACGGTGTTGGGTTCAAGGACTCCCAGACAGCAGATGGGAACATGGACTTGAACCTGCATCGTCACAGGGAGAAAAACTCACACGGTCCACACTGATAACATTTAAACCCAAGTCACTAGGTTTGTGAGGCACGCATATCAGCGAATATTATTTTTTTAACTATCTATCATAATTTTTATGTATTTTATTTTTCAAATAACGTATATTGTACAGTGCATCCGGAAAGTATTCACAGCACTTTTTCCACATTTTGTTATGTTACAGCCTTATTCCAAAATGGATTAAATTAATTTTTTTCCTCAGAATTCTACACACAACACCCCATAATGACAACGTGAAAAAAGTTTACTTGAGGTTTTTGCAAATTTATTAAAAATAGAAAAAACTGAGAAATCACATGTATATAAGTATTCACAGCCTTTGCTCAATACTTTGTCGATGCACCTTTGCCAGTAATTACAGCCTCAAATCTTTTTGAATATGATGCCACAAGCTTGGCACACCTATCCTTGGCCAGTTTCGCCCATTCCTCTTTGCAGCACCTCTCAAGCTCCATCAGGTTGGATGGGAAGCGTTGGTGCACAGCCATTTTAAGATCTCTCCAGAGACGTTCAATCAGATTCAAGTCTGGGCTCTGGCTGGGCCACTCAAGGACATTCACAGAGTTGTCCTGAAGCCACTCCTTTGATATCTTGGCTGTGTGCTTAGCGTCGTTGTCCTGCTGAAAGATGAACCATTGCCCCAGTCTGAGGTCAAGAGCGCTCTGGAGCAGGTTTTCATCCAAGATGTCTCTGTACATTGCTGCAGTCATCTTTCCCTTTATCCTGACTAGTCTCCCAGTTCCTGTCGCTGAAAAACATCCCCACAACATGATGCTGCCACCACCATGCTTCACTGTAGGGATGGTATTGGTCTGGTGATGAGCGGTGCCTGGTTTCCTCCAAACGTGACGCCTGGCATTCACACCAAAGAGTTCAATCTTTGTCTCATCAGACCAGAGAATTTTGTTTCTCATGGTCTGAGAGTCCTTCAGGTGCCTTTTGGCAAACTCCAGGCGGGCTGCCATGTGCCTTTTACTAAGGAATGGCTTCCGTCTGGCCACTGTACCATACAGGCCTGATTGGTGGATTGCTGCAGAGATGGTTGTCCTTCTGGAAGTTTCTCCTCTCTCCACAGAGGACCTCTGACAGAGTGACCATCAGGTTCTTAGTCACCTCCCTGACTAAGGCCCTTCTCCCCCGATCGCTCAGTTTAGATGGCCGGCCAGCTCTAGGAAGAGTCCTGGTGGTTTCGAACTTCTTCCGCTTACGGATGATAGAGGCCGCTGTGCTTATTGGGACCTTCAAAGCAGCAGAAATTTTTCTGTAACCTTCCCCAGATTTGTGCCTCGAGACAATCCTGTCTCAGAGATCTACAAACAATTCCTTTGACTTCATGCTTGGTTTGTGCTCTGACATGAACTGTCAACTTTGGGACCTTATATAGACAGGTGTGTGCCTTTCCAAATCATGTCCAATCAACTGAATTTACCACAGGTGGACTCCAATTAAGCTGCAGAAACATCTCAAGGATGATCAGGGGAAACAGGATGAACCTGAGCTCAATTTTGAGCTTCATGGCAAAGGCTGTGAATACTTATGTACATGTGCTTTCTCAATTTTTTTATTTTTAATAAATTTGCAAAAACCTCAAGTAAACTTTTTTCACATTGTAATTATGGGGTGTTGTGTGTAGAATTCTGAGGAAAAAAATGAATTTAATCCATTTTGGAATAAGGCTTTAACATAACAAAATGTGGAAAAAGTGATGCGCTGTGAATACTTTCTGGATGCACTGTACATTGCTTCATTGACATTGCAGCCTCTTCAAATATTTCATGCAGCAAATAGTAAATTGTTTTCCATAATAGACAGTATGATTAAGACGTATTTCTTTTTAGTTTATTTTTTCAGTTTAATTCAATTTAATCATTTTTTACTCTTTTAGGAGTATAATTTCCAGTATAACATAGGCCATTGAAAGCTATTATAAAGCAAAGTGAATGTATATAACTCTAAACCCAAAAATATAGGTAAGAAAACCCAACAATCTGCACTATACTCAAATTCCTTGAGGGCCAAACTATGTCACCAACCTGAATGTGCACTAAAGCAGAAATCTACATTATCTGAAGCTATATTGCACTTTTCTTGGTAAAAATAATTTTACTTTCCAGAACTCTCAGATGTACAGTAGTTGTCTTTATGGTTTCTTTGTATTGTTATCAATGTCTGAGCCAACCTACCATTTTCCACTTTGTCATCATGAAAGTGTTATTGTTATATTTATTCTCTGACATTTAGGTCTGATGTACAGATTCGGTTTACTTTCTTATAGGCTCTTAACTCTACTGAATATACAGTAACATATAAAGGTCAAAATTCTTAGAAAAGACAATGAACCTCATGCAATAAGGCTTCAGTAAAAGATGGAACTAAACAGACAAAATAATTGCTAAAAATTAATAAAAATCTAATCATGAGATTACATAATTGCTAAATGATTATAAATCACACAACCAGTTAATAAAAATGCATTCCAGATACCTTTATTAATTCATTCATGTATTTATTTTTAAAATGTATATCAGTATGAATAAAGTGCTATGTTTACATAACCTTCAAGATTTCTTTGTTACTTACATCATAAACATACACTTGCTTAACATTTTCAAATAAAGCATGTATATACTGCAATAAAACAATGGTATTGCTACCTTAGATTAAAACTTTCCAGAACACTCTCGTCTACAAAAAGTATAAAGTTTGTTAGTATATAATATTGGACTGGCTCCAATGAGGGAAAGATTCTGTCTTTATCAAGTTTGCCAGTAAAAGGGAATTAATCAATAAGGTACACATTGCTCCAATATACAACTCATTCCATTTTAAAATATAACAATTAGTGTCTAATTAATGTGAGAAATTGCCTTTTTTAACATCAGCTGGGCTGAATCCCATTTTATATATTTATTGGTTTGCTTGCTGACTTATTGAATGCAGAGCAGCACTTGAAGTGGGGCTCATTGATCTTAAATTATGACTGACTTTGTCATCATCATGAAGTCATTCCTGATAGGATTCTAATGTTTATGTTGTGTTTAAAGAACTTTACACAATACTTACTGTATATAATGGGCAGTTTGACAAATATATATCAAAAAACATATGATGAAATATGATGTTACTTTTCTTTTTACAGTTTATGTAAGCAAGTAATAGATTATGGCACTGCATTCAGTTACTCAGTTTGAATTTGTATATTATTTAATTGACTTTTTTAGACACCAGAGTCAAAGTGGTATGTTCATTTCAGAGAGATATTAATTATATAGTTTACTTCTGTATGAATTGCAATAAACTGAAATAATTATGGAGTTATGTGTGAGAAAGCATAACCAAATAAAATAAATATGACCCAAAAGGAAACATGGTGGTGTCATAGTTTGTGTGTGTGTGTATAAAGTATATACATTGGGTAAAATAAGTACAGGTAAAATTCCTATACAACTAAATACAATGAAGTATTTTTATGGTCCCAACAGTTTCCCCATATGGCACGAGTCTATAGAAAGCTCATTACTACAAAGTACATTCAGTAGATACTTTCATTACAACAAAATGACCTTGAAATGTTTCAATGAATCATCCACAGAGCAGTTAGTTTTGTGGTCGCAGCTCAGTTGTGCACAACGATCCCCAAACAGAAGTATTGTAATTTTTTTTCTTTCTTCGGACTTTCCTCGTACTGTTTTTTTGTTTTTTTTTTTGCTGTTTGCTGTTTTCAGTGATACCTTTTCCTTATTGCTCGTGAACATTTGAAAAACATCCATTGGAATTTAACTCATTGTCACCCTCCTATAGAAACGGCAGACACGAAAAAATAACAGTTCATATTACAAAAAAAAACATAAAATTTTTGCAGCTCCTGTTTGAGGCAAAAAGAAAAAAGACGTCCATCCATTCATCCATTATCCAACCCGGTATATCCTAACATAGGGTCACGGGCAGGAAACAAACCCCGGGCAGAGCGCCAGTCTACCACAGAGAAAAAAGGCGTTGCCAGTGAATTCGGAATTTCGCCATTGACACCGTCAACTTTCTTAAAAGACCGAGCAAAAAAAGAATAAAATCTCGGGTTACATTTGTACGCGAACTGCTGCATTTGAAGAGGATGAAAAAGCCGTTTTTATGTGGTTCAGTGAAGTTCGTTCAAGAAACATTCCTATTAACTCGGCATCATTCAAGAAAATGAGAGGTTTCTAAACTCTCTTGGGACCTCCTCCAACTGGACAACACACCGAAGAACGTCCTGAAATGCGATCACCGCATCTGTGGAAGACTGTTGCCGGGGCAACAGCAGGCTCACAGCACTGGGGCGTCTCTTCACCGAAGCAAACAGAAAAGATCTCGATGGGTGATGCAGGGAACAGTATTACTTGGCCACTAACCTGGCCACGTCCCTGCATGACTGCTATGTCTGAGTATAGGAGAGTGGCAGATCCTGCTACAATAAATAACTATGCTGTTCCTGTTTCAAGCTGAATAAATCTGATTTTGCTAAAGTACTGAGACTAAGCCTCGTGTTTTGGGGTGCAAGACAAGGACTTATAGCATGCCCACAATCTGTTAGGATTCGCTTCTGTGGCACCTCACTGGCGTTATGAGCCTAAAGTTGCCCTGCCCCGGCAATGGACAAACAATCTTCCACAGAGGCAGCAATTGTGCATCGGGACGCATTTCAGTGTGACGTTCCCATTGGGGGGGGGATCCTGAAAGAGTTCAAAAACCTCATAATATGAAGAAGAAGAAAACGAAGATTCAGCTTGTGATTGATAACTGTGTTGCCCACAACAGGTTTCCGCATTTAGGTAATGTTCGGGTTAAATTCCTTCCACCCAATTGCACAGCAGTGCTTTAGCCATTGGGTTTGGGCATCATTTGCACCCTCGTCATAACTTGTAGACAGGAGAAGATTAAAATTAACAGGAAAGAAGCTGTTGAAATGATTGCAAACGCCTAGACGCAAGTTAAAGAAAGCACTATAGCAACAAATACAGAATCTCATTACAACAAAATATTTTTTAGGTCCCTGGCAATTCGCAGTAATTGAATTTTACCTGTATTTGAACCCTGATTAGACAGGAGTCCCCATGGACTATGATGTTTTCTGATGACATTGTGATCTGTAGCAAGAGAAGGGAGCAGGTTGAGGAGACCCTGGAGAGGTGGAGATATGCTCTAGAGAGGAGAGGAATGAAGGTCAATAGGAACAAGACAGAACACATACTGTATGTAAGCACCGTGATGCCCCTACATTGATGGATTAAAGGCCAGAAGTCCACATGACCGTCATCATCAAGTTCTTCCATGTGAACCCTGAATACAAAGAGGACTGATTGTGAGGTCATTAATGTTAGATAGAATGCCTAGAGGTGGCTGAGTGGTCTTGTGGCCTAGGAACCCCTGCAGATGTTATTTTTTTTCCTACAGCCGTCTGGAGTTTTTTTTTGGATTTTTTCTGTTCTTCCTGGCCATCATGTATAGCAGTTTGAACTACATCATTTGTATGAAAATGTGCTATATAAATAAATGTTGTTGCTGTTGTGTGAATGAGAGGAAAGTTAGTGAAATGGTGAGAATGCAGGGAGTAGAGTTGTCAAAAGTGGATGAGTTTAAATACTTTGGATCAACAGTACAGATTAATGGGGATTGTGGAAGAGAGGTGAAAAAGAGTTTGCAGGCAGGGTGGAATGGGTGGAGAAGAGTGTCATGAGTAATTTGTGACAGGTGGGTATCAGCAAGAGTGAAAAGGAAGTTCTACAGGACAGTAGTGAGACCAGCTATGTTATATAGGTTGGAGACTGTGGCACTGACCAGAAAGCAGGAGAAAGACCTTGAGGTGGCAGAGTTAAAGATGCAAAGATTTATATTGGGTGTGACGAGGATGGACAGGATTAGGAACGAGTACATTAGTGGGTCATCTCAGGTTGGAAGGGTGGGAGACAAAGTCAGATAGGCGAGATTGCATTGGTTTGGACATGTGCAGAAGAGAGATGATGTGTATATTGAGAAAAGTATGTTAAAGATAGAGCTGCCAGGCAAGAGGAAAAGAGGAAGGCTTAAGCGAAGGTTTATAGATGTGGTGAGACAGGACATACAAATCATGGGTGTAACAGAGAAAGATGCAGAAGATAGAAGATATGGAAGTAGATGATCCGCTGTGGAAACCCCTTACAGGAGCTGCCGAAAGAAGAAAAAAACAGAATATCAACCAAAAATCCAGAAAAAAAACATTACATAAAATTTATAAACTGATTTGTGTATCATTGAGAGAAATAAGTATCTGATCCCCTCCAACACAACCAGAATTCTTACTCCCACAGACTGGCTCTGGGCTCATGTGAAACACAGATTACAATCATTTACAGATACTCCTGATCTCAGCTCATTATGTGTGTAAAGCACAACTGTCCACAGAATCAATTTCTTCCATTCCAACCTCTCCACCACGATTGGCAAGACCAGAAAGTTGTCAAAGGACATCAGGGACAAGATTGTAGACCAGCACAAGGCTGCAATGGGTTACAAGACCATCAGCAAGAAGCTTGGTGAGAAGGTTACAACTGTTTTTGTGATTATCCTGGAAGAATGGAAGAAATATAAAATGACCATCAATCAGTCTGGAGCTCCATGGAAGATCTTGCCTCATAGGGTGAGGATGATCATGAGAAAGGTTAGGGATCAGCCCAAAACTACACGGGAGGAGGTTGTTAATAATCTGAAGACACACTTGGTAGCACACTAAGCCGTAATGGATTGAAATCTTGCAGCACCTGCAAGGTCCCTCTTCTTGAGGACGGAGATCTTGCAGGAGCCCATCATCTTGCACCTTGCCTATCATGGTGGAGAGGAGGAATAGAAGAAATTGATTCTGTGGACAGGTGTGCTTTATACACACAATGAGTTGCGATCAGGAGTATCTGTAATTGGTCAATTGATTGGTTGATTGTACATGGCACACAGCCAAACTGTGGGAACCAAAATTCTGGCTGGGTTGTAGGGAATCAAATACTTATTTCTCTCAATGACATGAAAATCAATTTATAACTTTTATGTAATGTGTTTTTTCTGAATTTTTGGTTCATATTTTGTCTCTCCATTAAAATTAAACTACCATAAAATTACAGACTGTTCATTTCTTTGTAAGTGAGCAAACGTACAGATTCAGAAGGGGATCAAATACTTATTTCCCCCACTGTACATACTGTATACTGTGTGTGTATATATTGTAAATACCATGGCATATAAACAATGGACCAGCAGATGCTGGAGGCCAGGAGCGGTTCTAGTCCACCATACAACAGGGGCCTGTGGTCCTCCCAAGGCATCCCATTTTGGACACCTGCAGGGGTACTTAGAGATTGGAGTCCGGCACGTTAGAGAGTGCTGTTGGGGGAGGAGTGGGCTCCCTGGTTTCCATATGACTTGGAAGTGCTTTGAAGAGCATACACTGTGGCACTGGAAGTAATCCTGGGTCCAGCTTAAAAGAAGCCCACTATCTCACCTGGAGTAGTCAGAGTTGGGAGGAGAGAAAAGGAGAAAAATGACTTGTTTATATTTCTGGTTTGGTTACTTTTGCATGTTTTGTGATTTATTTGTAATAAAATTCTTTATTTGAACCAAGTACTGTGTTGGGTGTCACTCACTGCCTCCTGACTCTGATTCCTGCATATGAGGAGGAATATTGTTTGTGAATATCCAGACCTTTCAGAAATAGGTTTGTAACAGATGAAAGAATTTTTGAGCTATCAGAAAATAACTTTGAAAAGAATTCAACAATGTGCTTAAATATTTACAAAGGTTTATTAGCAGGGAAGCCAGATTTAAAATAGATGCAAATTATTACATTTTCTTAGTTTAAGAGCTAAATGTCTGCTGGGTTTGACCATGTGTGGAAAATTTATCTAAAAGAGGGTTCACAGTAGTGTTTTTAATCAGTGCTAAAGAAAATTTCATAAGTTGTTTAGTAATCAAACTCCAGAATATTGATTAGTAGAGAGTTTTACTGTGTACTCAGCAAAACACTTTTTTTCCCTAATTTCACAGAGCAAGTAATATAATCTCTATTTTGAAACTGAATTTTTATCCGAGATTTTAAAGGGTTTCATCTTGCCATTATAAGCATGCCACATTTACACAACCTGTTCAACAACATGACCCAGTATTATTTAAAGAAATGGGAAACTTCCCTTTCTCCAAGTTTAGACTCTTATGTGAAGGTGATATGCACCTTCCTGAACTAGAGGAAGTCAAGGACATTGTCAGATCAGGTTAGGCAGCATGCACTCGTACAGCATGTTGCTGCACCTAACACACAATGAAACAGCTCAAGATCCTGGTTGGCAACCCCACAGTCCCACTCTCCAGAAATAACCCTCTATCTACTACAGCCAAATGTTACGTGGGCATCCTCTTGGCATAGTCCAGTCACTCCAGTCCCCAACAATGAGGATCCTACGTGCCGAATCACCCTCAGGGAATCGCCCCACATGTCCATAGTGCCGTAAATGACACTCCCTCACAATGCAGGTAATGTGCCTCATTCGGGTCTCTATGAGTAACCACTCATTCAACACAAAGTCAAACCAGAGGTACCCAAGGAATCCCCCAAGAGACATAATACCAAAGGGATCAGTCTTCATCTCAGGTCACTGGATAGCATCCATGTCTCGCTACCATATAGCAATACAAGAAGCACCAGGACTCTAAAGACTTGGACCTTTGTCCTTTTGCATAGATATCAAGAGTGCCACACACTCCTTTCCAGCAACGTCATAACCCCCCTACTCTCCCAATTCTATCTGCTGTCTTCTTAGGAAGAATCACCAGAGACATGAATTGTGTCTATTGGTATTTCTTTGTATGTCCCATGCATTCCAAGAAGAAACTATCAGATTAGACATAGCCAAAGATAGCAGGAGTGAGCCAAAGAATCCAGAAAAAGATACAATACCATTGACTAAATTGGTGCCAATAGATATTACATTTGTCTCTTTTGATATTAGTACCTGCTAAAATTCACTCACAAGAAACACTTCAATAATACCACCCTCCAAATAAAAAAAATATAACAACAACAATATCATAGTAAATCCTGACCTGACTAGAAGGAAAACTCAAAGGCCCAAAGAACACTGCATTGCCATTTTGTTTATAAAAGAGCACTGCTAGTTTGAGGTACTGTCATTATTATCTGTTGCTAGGTGCGTATTACAGATCTTTAATCAAGGATTTTTGATGTTTCTTAATGTTTTTGTTTGGTTGCCAGCTCCTATAATCCTTTTGGTTTGGACCCCTTGCTTGTCTTTTTAACTTCGTTCATCTTCTGGTCCTTTTCAAGTCTTTAGAACTCTAGTCTCCTGCCACTTTCTGCAGTCATGGCAGAACTCCATATAAAATCAATGCAAGTGTTAACACATCATAAACTAAAGTAATATAATAATAATAGACTGAAAAGAAATAACAGTATATTTACTGGAGTAATCAGATCACGTACATAAACAAAAATTCATTTAAAATTTTGGAGGTTTGCTTAGCTGGTGTACAGAGTATGAATTGTGTGCTGACGTCATCTCTGCTGGTTGATTGTAGTGAGCAGTTCTACATTTTGTCTGTTTGAGAAACGCAAGATACATCATTTGGCTCGTTTGTAATCACTACAAAGGGATTGGGTTGATATTTTTCTGGATTTTTTTTTTTTTTACATTTAGAAGTTTTTAGTTGTTTTTCCAAAGTGCCAGCATCTTTTGGGTGTTTATGCCGCGACATTGCAAGTCAGTGATAAACTGAATCAGCTGGCAGTAAGTAAATAATTGGCTGACTTTCTAATCTGTTAAAAGTAAAAAACTGAGTGGGTTTCCCAGTAAATGACTTAAAGATTAAGGGCCTCCTCGGGTATATTAAGTGCAAGCTGGCAAGCATAGATGCTAGGAGGAGAGGTAAAGAAAACATTTTAACAGGAGGATGAGTAAACAGTGTCACACACAAGGGCTTAACTGAGGGTAAGACGTGGAGTCAGGGGATATGAAGTGCACTAATGTCTCTCTCCTCTCTCTCTCTTACAGATCGCCCAACTAAATCATAATGAGCTCCCGCACTCCCTTTCTGGCCACACAGTCCTGCTGACCTCACTTTCACCAACTCCCTCCTGGACCCGCCTCTTCCTGCCCAATGCCTATAAAATCCAACCACCTCACCTTGCTAGTCAGTTTCCTTTTTGGACTCTGTACCAGAAACTACTGTGGCGCTATTTGCATTTGAACTAATTGTGGTTACAATATACAGGGTAGATCCTCTTTCTTACAACAGTAACAATAAAGTATTATTGTTACGCTGAGTTGAAAAAAGCAGCAAAGTGGTAAAGTGGTTTTCCTAGGGAAACACACAGGCATATGAGAAAGACTAATAAGAAATAAAAATACTTTCAGCAGGCAGCTTAAAGTAAAGAGAGCAGCAAAAGGCAGAAAGCATTTAGTAGTGAGATCACCTTACTTAGTTAATACAGGGGCTTAGAGTGTGATAAACAGATATTGTACTTTCTTAAACATAATTAAATTAAAAGGGCTTAACTGTCACCCAAATAAATTTTAATTAATAGGTCAGTGCAGTGCAAGTCCTGTATGAGGTTTGACTTTTAGGAAACTAGTCTCGATGAAGTTGACTTCCAAGATTGTTACCTGTGTGGGAGATGCCAGGTGATTAAGCACCTTGAGCTCAGGGTCATTAAACTTGAGGAGGAGATGGCTAGATCTGGTAGATCTTTCCTGGATTTTGCCATCCTGATGGAAAGGCGTTTGTCTGGAGCAGGGGTGGATCCAGTTGTTAATGTCCATGTTGGAACAAATAACATACATTAAAGCAAACTATCAGTTCTATAATCCAGAGTTAAAGAGTTAAATGTCAAGCTAAAGAGCAGAACTGAAAGGTGTTCTTCTTTGAAGTTCTGCCTTTTGCTGTGCATTCATCTAGGTAAGAATGAAGAGATTAAAAGGCTTAATACGTAGCTGAAATCTTAGTGTTGGATAGATGGGTAAAAGTTTATGCGGTACTGGAACCCTTAATGGAACAGATGGGACCTGTTTCACCATAATGGGTTATATTTCAATGGAAGAGTTACCAATGAAATTGGGAGTCATATGAGTAGGTTGTTTGAGTATTGTTTAATCAGTTTGGCCTGGGAGTTTACAACTGACTAAGTTTAGAAACTACACGTGAAGGGACGAATAGTAGTGTAATATCAAATCCACATTGTAACTTAATTTATAGCCTAAAGTTACAGAACCATAGAGAAATAAGTAATACATTAACAATTGCTTGCCTTAGGGCTAGGTTTATAAAGAATAAAACAGAAATTTAAATGTAAAACAGAATATAAATGCAAGGCTTTTTCAATTAGATGTTGAAACACAGTTTAAGGAGGATGTTTGCATTTGATAAGACAGCATGAGTGAACAAGGTTTCATATCAGGAGTGTGATATAGACCCCCTAATGCAAATAACAGTTAATATTAAAAAAGACAAGTTTAAAAGGAAACATTATAGTCATGGGAGAATTTAATTACCTGGATATTAACTGGGCTTCTCTTACAAGTGACAGAACCCAAGAACAGGAGTTTTTAGATGTAATCAGTGACTTTTTTTTATAACACAGCATGTTTAATCCCCAATAAGGGAGACCTGTCAATAATTAGTATTCTGTATTATTTAGGAGATAATTGAAAGGCTTAAAGGTAACTAAACCTTTAGGATCTGGTGACCATAATAAATAAGGAACTAAATAAAAAAGTTAAAACGACTGTGTAAGGCATGTAAGACCAATAACCCCATTGTTAACCATAGGACATATGAGAACATGAGGGTAACAGTTGAAAATATTAGGAATGCTGAAAATATTAGGAATATGGAAAGGCAGCTGGAGAGAAATATTGCAGAAAAGGTGAAAGATGACCGAAAGGAATTCTTTCAATATTTTAGCAGTAAAAATACAATCAAAGAGGCGGTGAAGAGTTTTAGAAATGGTAAGGGTAATCTAGAATACACAGACAGTGAAACTGCAAATTCTTTGAACTTGAATTTTTCTGAAGTTTACACAGATGAAGTAGTCAATAACCTCCCAAAAGTAAAAGGAGCAACTAAGGAGGTACTTAGCGATTTGAAAATTACATGGACATCGTTGGAAGCTTGATAAGATTATACACACATTGTTGAAAGTTTTTTCTTCTTACAAATAACCATAACATTAAATACATTATCAAGTAGTGGGGTGAAGAGTATGACTTTAGGGACCATTAAATCTTGACAAGCTTGTTGGGGTGAATGGTCTGTTCATATCACAATTTTTCTAGTGTTCAAATATTCTTAAAAACAATGAATTTACAAAGAAAATATTTAGACTTGTAATTACTTCAAAGTCCTCCCAAATTGCTTTTATGTTATGTTATACACACTGTGAATCCAGACTCGTATATTTGTCATAACAGAGGAAATGCACCTGCTGACATAAAGTTATCAATAGCCTCTAAAGCTTACTTTAGATCATCAAAGGACACATGGATTGAAGGAGGAATGGCTGTAAATCTGCTTCTCTGCATTGTTCAAGGACAGATTCCATCATTTGTGTTCCTGTGCCATAGATCAGGAAACAGATATCTGACTTTCATATAAAAAACTGATGAGTTTCCTTGATTCTTGAATCCATTGTGTGCTGATCCAAATAATTAAGAAAACTCATTATGAGCTATAGTTGGGACTATACAACCTAGAGCATCTTTCAATTATGATTGAGAAGTCTCACAGTCCTTAAAAAATACCGGTCATAGTTTCTCTAGGAACTGTATGTGACCTCCTTCTTTTGTGTTGTCCCTGATCCCAACAAGAAGAACATCATTTCTTAAATTTCTATTTTCTAATTGTTAGTTTAGAGGATAGATGTGTCACTTGCTTCTCTGGTGTTTGATTTTTTTTCTCTCCTCTTAATTTATAGATCTCAGCAAAGCTTCACGAATGTGGGACATCTTTTTTGTTCATATTTTATTTCAGAAATATCTTTGCGCCCTGCCCGGGCTTTGTTTCCTGCCTTGCGCCCTGTGTTGGCTGGGATTGGCTCCAGCAGACCCCCGTGACCCTGTAGTTAGAATATAGTGGGTTGGATAATGGATGGATGAATGGATGGATCTTGGTACCTTCTTCTTGAAATGAGCTTCTATAGTGGTAATGTGGGCTGTCATGAAACTTTTAAAATCTCTGCAGAAGACGGCTATATTGGAACCATTCATTTCCTTTGCATCTCTCTGTTAGTTTTCTTCCTAAGACTAGAGCAATTGCCTCACAACTGTTCATGCCATACCATATACCACCAGTGTCAGGCAAGTTTGAGAAGATGTAGCTAATAGGTTTTGAGTGGTTGTGTTGGTAAAAAATTGAGAAAAAGTTGAATGTCTCCCAAGAACCACACTTTCACATGGTCATCTGTTCAACTCATCTTACTGCACAACTTCTCATCAATTCACTTTCATTCAACTTAATCTAGTGAGAATCATGGTGTCAACATGATGATCTGGGCTGGCCAGGCCAGTATATATCCTAAGCATGTGACAAAGGCCATAATTTTACACTTGGAAGGGATTGGGTGTTATGGAAACTTGTGAAATAATGTGAACACAGGAATTACTTTTATATTGAATCAAAGTGTAATAGGAAGTTCACCATCTTGAGGAAAGTATAGAAAAAATGGAAAAGAAAAAGAAGAAGCCATTGGGGAGCAGGAGATCCTCCATCTTGGGAAACAGACCTGTAGAGTAAGCTACTGGAACTGGTCTTAAGGAATACACAGTGGCTGTGGAATGGAGAAGCTTCCAGATAAT
This sequence comes from Polypterus bichir lapradei, assembly GCA_026402145.1. Lineage (NCBI taxonomy): Eukaryota > Metazoa > Chordata > Cladistia > Polypteriformes > Polypteridae > Polypterus > Polypterus bichir. Next base: position 62,758,973 of record JANRMT010062807.1, on the reverse strand, counting down.
TTGTTTTATGGATTATGCTTACTGGATGTTCCCAGACTTTAGAAAAAGACAAAAAAAAACAACCAGCATTAGATGAAGCTAAAATGGTTCTATTGGTTGGGTGAGTTCAATTGTATTTCATAAAGAAAACAGAGACTGTTCCCTTGTTTGGTGAAAGTGTTGAAAATAGCACTTATTTTTCTTAAGTTTATTCTGATATACAGTATATATATATTTAGTCACAAATGTGCGATTGGAGGTAGCTAAAGGGACTGAGTAGTTGTAATACCACCACCGACAAGAGGGTGGTGAGGTGTACTGACTGTCTTTCTCCATTACTTGCAGACTGTTCCTGGGAAATCCTGCCAGGTTCCGGCACCCTCGACAAAGTCACTTCCGGTCCCGAGGACATCACTTCCGGTTGTTGCCCTAAAGATGACGACACTTCCTGAAGGGCCTTTAAATCCACCGTCTTTACAATATTTGATCAGTTCTGTTTTTGACTCAGTCTTGTTAACAACTCTTTAAAAATTTCTACATTTGCAGCCAGGACACCTTATACGGGTGGCTGCCCCAAATGGTTACACACATTTGGTTTTGTTACATCGTAAATTAAAGGGGGTATAGGTGTTTTTTTTTTTTTTTTTATACTATTCTAGAATTCAACCTCTGTGTTATAATATCTCAAATTGGTGATAGTTGATTGTTACAAGCAAGTTCTTCCAACTCCTCCTGGTTAATTCTAAATTGCTGCCAAGCCTGTTGAGAGTTACAACCTCACCAGTGTATCCTGAGTTTTCTCTCAGGGGCAATACTTACCAAAGAAGGTACCTAGGAGTATGCTGACTACAAAGTGGCCGGATGACAATGTACTGTGATTGGGCTCAATCTAACAATGCATGGAGCTGCCGTGTGGATACACAACCCATAAGGTGAGGGATTAGGAACAGGAGCAATACAAGCTGGTGGCAGGAAAAAGAGAGACACATACTGCATTAAATGGAAAGATGCAGTGTTACATTTACATTAGTCACAGAGAACAAATACTAAAACAGATTTTTCCAAAAGTAAATAAATCATTAAATGACAACAATATTATACTACAAAATGACCTCCTGGATCCCTGTGAACTTGCCTGTTTTTTCAGTTTTAATCACTCAATTATTATAATTAATTCAGTTCTGTTTATTTGGGCATAGTATTTTCTCAGATTCTTTATAAAGTGATTTTTATCTTTATTTAAAATGGTGGTACTGAAAAAATGATCCAGGGCTTAGAAATGAGCTGGCTTGTGTCAAAGTTGTTTGGATGATTAAAGCAATTAAGGCAACTAAGCATTCATGAGGAGAATGATTCCAATTTTTTTTATTAAATACTAAAAAAAGTTTATGGGGAACAGAAAATCATATTTTGGAAAATGACTGTTTTCAAGTGAATTATTACAATGCATGTTCTGAATGTGTCTTCATTAGTACATTTTACAAAGTGTAGTGAATACTGTTGAGCAGCAACAAAAAGAAACCAATGAGATATCAACTGAAGGGTTATAATTAAGGACAAGCAAGAATGAATTTAAGTATGAGAAAAGTGCAGCTCAGTCCACCTCTTCTTTAAAAATAGATAAACCATTAAGTGAAAGTCACAGTTTGCTATCACAGAATGAAAAATGAGCTTTAGAAAAAACTTGAGTGCTCACTCCAAGGTTTCTAAATACCCTGCTATTGATCATTCCGAACGTGAAAAGAGAATGAAGCTATTACCACTGTTGCAAAATAGACAGGTGTTGTTTTAGCTATTACAGTGAGAAATGGTGTTGATGTGAATGAAAGGTGGGATGACAAATAGCAAGACTCTTGCCAGAAACGATTGCCATTAATGGGCTCCACCCTATGCCCTTGCTGATGCATATAACCACTTTATTACTAGTTAAATAGTTCATACAGCAGTTCTATAGTGAAGGTACTATATAAATTATGGAAAAATGGCAGGTAATAAATTGAGAAAGATATTGATCATCAATATGAATTTTGTTCAAGTAGTTCTCATCCATCAAGTAAAATGAAGTAGTTGAATGTTTAAACTTAGTATTTACTGATAACATCAGATGGTATATATTTAAATGCTAAGATGAAGGTGATTGAACGCTATTGAAAGAAGTAGGTTTAATATGATACTTAGCTAAAACCGGAGGTGTGTGAAAACTAATCAAAGAAACATTTTCCACAGGACTGAGAAAGCTTGGTCTTGGATGGATACAATGACTATTTTGCAACTAATCTCATGATCTACATCTCAGCGCTAGAAATGCCATGGACAATGCCATTGGCCATTTTAAAATTTTCAGTTATTTCATTAGTGTATGTAGGACATGCTCTAATCCTTCCTTGATTTTCCTAAACAGCTGTACTGTATGTGCCTGTATTATTTTAATTCTAAAGTTCTGTTCAGAAAATGTGACTCGTGATATATTTTTTTTTTACGTGAATGACTCTTTGTTATCAACACAAGAAATGCACACTGAACTTTGGTACCCAGGTATTATTAATGGCTGTCTCTATCCTCCAGCTCACATTTGATTGTATTTGCATATCCTTTTTACCTCAACAAATCCTCTCCTTCCAATATTATTGATATTATTGAACATTGCTTCCTATATGTGAATTGTTGTCTCTTTTCTAGAGACAGCTACAAAATAAATACAAACAACATGTCACAATTATAATGACTCACATTGTTTCACTATTTGTGAAGAATATAATAGACTAATCTGAAAAACTCTAGTTGTTTTAGTTCGGCTAAAAGCAAATATAATTTCATTTAAAATGGTATCACTTTGTGTAGCTGCGGGTGAGTAAGGCAGGATCTAGCACAGATGAAAAGCATGCAGAAAGAAATCTCTCAGTCCAAAAGTTTGTTTTAAAAGATTTAGTGAAAATTCAAAGCAAACAGTCCACACAAGAATAAAGAAAAAGGTTGTTACATAAGTAGAGTAAAAGGCAAAAAAATATGAAAAAATGTCTCTTCTCTAAACTTAGCTTTTCTTAATAATAATAATAATAATAATAATAATAATAACAATAATAATAATAATAATAATAATATGTTGCATTTATAAAGCACATTTCAGAAACCCAAGGTCACCTTGCATACAGAGGGGAAGAAAAAAAAAGAGATCACATAGAAGACAAACGTTTGTAGAAGAGGAAAGTTTTAAGTTGAGCTTTAAAGAGAGAAAGAAAGAGCAAGCTTAGAGAGACTGAGCAACAGAGTTTCAGCGTTGAGAGGACATAACACTGAAGGACCTGCCTTCCAGGGTGGAAAGTCTGGTGCATGGAACAGTAAGGAGATTACTGCTCGAGGAACTGAAAGATTGACAAGGAGTGTAAGAAGCTAGTAACTGAGTGAGGCAGAGGGGGGCAATGTTATGTAGGGCTTTGAAGGTGAGAAGCAGAAACTTGAATTTAACATTGATGGAACCGGTAACCAGTGAAGCTGGGAAAGAACAGTGGAGATGTGAGCAGAACGCTTTGTGGGGGTGAGGACTCTAGCTGCGGAGTTCTGAATAAACTGTAGCTTCTGTATAGATTTTAAGGGAGGCCGATGAAGAGGGAATTACAATAATCAGTACTTTTCCTGTCAAACTTCAGTCGTTTCTACACTTAAAGATGCTTTACTTTGCTCTCAATGTACAGCACTGCACGTTCAATAGATCATGTTAACTTTCATAGTATCGGGCATGTTAAGGCACGGTTTAAAACCGTGTGCCCTCCATGCCTTACCCTCAGCAAGGCAGGTCAGTAACAGAGACTAATCTATATGCAAACATTTAATATGACTTAAAAAAAATAACTAGCAAATGGCTCTTACACTTTATTTTCACAAAACCTGGAATATAAAGTTCACAGCCTACATCAGTTTAACTAGCCAAAAAGAAAAGCCGGCTCCATACCGAACTGTAAACAAAATGAGACAGAAGCTGCAACTCAACTGTAAAAGGCAATACAAGAGATGGTCAAGGAGGTAGACATGATTAATTGCAGATTAATTGAAGGGCCACCATTTGTGTGCAAGAACTGTTCACAATATACACCAAGAAATGTGGACTGCTGATGTGCATAGTTTTGTAATCAGTCGATCATTCTTCCTGCTGTTTACATGCATATTTTGTTAAAAATGTAAGTATGGTTGTAATATTTTATTTACTATGGAAAATATTATTTTCCACTTCATTTGTTAATGTAGGTGCCCACCAAATAGGAAAATGTTGCTTTGCTTTTTATGATTAAATACTGAAGTGGTTTTGTGCCAAAACAAGCGTGACTTTTGGGTGGCATCAATTTGGGTCCTCGCAGAATGACACAATGCCACGACAGAAAATGCACATACAATAAAACAATAGAAAGGTGTGTAAAGTATCAGAGTTTTGCATGCAGGATTTGCTCATGTGAAAATCCTGATCTTTACTGACCCTGTCCAACTTGAACATGTAAAAATTTGACCTCTGTAGGATTGGGGCACTTTTCTAATTTGTTTTAAAGAAATATCCTATGATTTGGAGATGTCCCTTGGAAAGAGGCAAACTAGTAATATATTACTAATATTTATTTTTATTTACAACAAATGTATCATGAAACTCCTTTTTTACTGTTCAAGCAAAGGTAAGCTTCAGTAGCACAGCAGCACTTTAAGCTACACCAAATAATGAGAAATCCTTAGTACAGCACAGAGCATAGATTTGTTATGGTTACCCGTGGCATTTTAAAATCTTTCTTGCTACATCTTGCCTCATAGCCACACATCCACTCCTCCTCCTCAAAGTCGTGTTACTTTTTAAGTGTTTTTTTTTATAAGTTTTTGGGACTTTTCTGTGATGAGTTTTCCCCATCAATTATTAGGACCAGTGCTTTACCAGAGGTGGAGTGTGTTTTTCTGATTTTAATTGCAAACCAGTCTGGCCCAAGTATAACAGGATGGGGGGACTGCATATAACAGCCACCCTGATGCTCTGAGTAATGCCCTTTGTAAGTAATGAAAAATCGGGCATACTTGTCCCAGCGGGTTTCCTCATGGATACAGGTTAAACTGGCCGTTCCTGATTCCCACTGTTGTGGAAGCACAGATCGCGAGCAACAATAGAAATGTTAACTAACAGAATCAAACAGTACAGATACATTGTACCTATTCACCACTACCACTGTGGAAGAGACGGAGGATTAACCAATAAACAGTGCCTCTCTCCTTGCACCCAACTGCAGTCCATGGGGAAGTTAGAATGATATGCCCGAACTCACCTCATCGATAGCAGTGATAAGGTGCTGTGTGCTTCTCCTTCGGGCACACCATAGGTTCTGTATTACAAAAGGCAGGCTCATGAGCAGCAATACTTCCCTGATGAGACTTGTTCTTGTGTATAGCTTTGTGACACTCAAAGGCTGCCACCAGAGAATCAAGTGATTTATATTCCTGCCTCATGACTGGTTGGGCAAGATGTTTGGGGAGGGCATGCACAAGGAGGTCACACAAGCGACCATCTCCATGATCTTTTTTGCTGAGTTGACCACATGTTTTAACCAATGTCCTATTCTGCCCCACAGCTCATAGGCTTGAGAATGGGATGGCCACTCAGGGTTGAATGCCCATTAGTGACATGCCCTATCCTGTTGGTCCAGAGTAATCCTGTATCATGACATCACCTTTGCCTTCAGTTTGTCATAGTCATTAGCTACTTGCTTGTCAAGGTCATAGTAACCATGCTGAGCTAGGTTCCTCAAGAATGGTGCCAGTATGTGAGTCCACTCTATGCAGTCCCAGTGATGATGAGTGGCTATTCTCTCAGAGACCAGCAAACATGTTCTCCCATCTGGACTTTCAGTGACTGTATTTCCTCTGCCACCGCCTGGAGGACTGTAGCAACATCTTGAGATTGAGACATTGTCCATTCTTGATTCTTCCAACTTTGCCACTGTAATAAGAGAAAAGAGATTAAAGAGTTTTGGAGTACCTTGTAGGCTAACCCTCTCTGTTATAAGATATATATATAAGAAAATGCGTGTTAACAATGCAATTGAGTTGTTCTGACTTATTCAATTATTCAGTGTGCCCAAGATGGTGGTTCTTCTGGTTATGATGGATTCTGGGAGGAAGAGGCGGGTCCAGGTGGTCTGACCCCAGAAGTGACATCATGATTGGAAAGGTGTCAATCTTCCTTTCTGCAGAGGGAAGAGAAGAAAAATTGTTATTAGACAAAGCCACTTCATGTCTCGGTGGAGTATTGCATTTACTTAAACCCATAAGCTGTTCCTCAAGCGCATGCGTGTGACACAGTATAATCCCATTTGTTAACTCCTCAGTTCATATTATCAAAGCTGGCATATTAGTCAATAAAATAGTGGAGACTGACAGAAGATGATGGGCAAGTGTATCCTGACTGCATGTGCTTAACCTAAAAACTGTTACTGTAGCTCAGATAGATAATCTGCCTATTGTACTTTTTGTCCAGCATAACCTGCATAAAGCAGAATTTCTATTTTTTATTATTCACCATAATATATATATGCCCAAGTAGCATGGGTAAAGTCATCTGTATATGTATTTATGTGTTTTCTATTTTACTTTTTGGAAAAACCCTAAAGTGTGCTCCAGGCTCTCATTTACAATTAGTCTGAATGTCTTTTCCAAATGAAGTGTGCCCTATGATGAGCAATTGATCCCCCAATAATTTAAATTATATATAGTTCTGAAATGGATACAACTGCACCTCGGTTACTTGCATTATAGTAAGCTAGATGTTTTAGCCTGTGGTCTTTTTTCTTGTCACATTTAATTTAGAGGTATGTAGTGTAATAAAAACAAATACAGCAGATAAAGAGCTGAGGCGCCATAGTGATTCCCTTAAAATTGCCAGTTCAAAATAAAAACAAAACAAAACAAGAATGGTCGTTTCAGATGCAAGTCTTTGGTTGACTGTCTCTAAGATGCAGACAGAGCAGTTTTTCACTTTGGAGGATATGAAGAGGTTGGTTCAGGAGGCTGAGGATCTTCCTGCAAAGGGAGGAAGAGAAAAGGCTTTAGGCAACAGTGCCAACCCTGGTTTGGGGTGTAATTACCTTCAGATGACTCCTGATGCTGTCTCCCATGCACTTGTGTGTGACAAGAGTAATACTTTTAGTTACTCCTTCTATTTTCATAGATAATAATAATAATGGTTAACTGCTTTTTGTGCAGATCAAATCACAATGGTCACACATTCCTACAGCACTGCCAATGAGCTGCATTCAAGACAATGTTGGAATATTCATGAAGTATGCTACAGTTCTTCAATTTCCCCATGTTTCTGAAATTCAAAACGTCCTCTCATTACTGCCCCTCTCTGTCCTTATCACACCATAATGCTTCACTACAAAGAAGTGGAATGCACTTAATTCAGTGCTTACTCACAGCCACCATTCAGTGGCAGGAGGACATTTTGCAGTTTGTAAGCCTGTGCTGGGGTATGATTGGGGTGATAGGCAGTAAGGCCTGTGCTGTGCCGAAATATAGTAGTTCCATGGGCCTGTAATTGCTGATACTTAATTTCAAAGGGCATGGGTCTTGTTATTAAAGGCTGTTATGGCTTCAGGTATTAAGCTTTTCTCAAAAATAATAAGGTAGTCCATAGTTCTGCTATCACAAATGATTTGGGGTGTATAACCATTTTCTCCATTAAAGTAATGAGTTATATAGCACGAGATTTTCAAGTTTTAAACTTACCCAGGAGCCAGTGAAGGTAGAAAACAGCTACAATAATAACATCATATTTTTGTTGAATTCTGAAAGTAAAGTAGAGTACTATTTAGTGGAATTAAATTCATTTTCTTTTTCTTACATTTATATAAAGTAGCTCTTTAATACCACAGATGCCACTAATATTAGCATAGAAACGAAGGAAATTGCTTCATTACTTGCCAGATTGTAATTAGAATTAGTTGTTGTGAGGGAAATATTATATGTAGAAATTTTGAAAATTCTTAGTAGAAAATCCAAATGCAGTGATAAGAAATGCTGTAGCTTCAGTGGTTTATTTTTGAGTGCTGGGTAGATGATTACCATATTGTTATAACCTGTCTGGTTCTCTAAACTCTCAAACCCCAGACTTATTTCAAAAGTACAAGCAACACAACAAAGGAGTCATACCCCAAAATGTAGAGGCAGGTTTTCAGAATTCACCAGCAGAACAAGAACAGGTAAAAGCTTCTTAATTTAAAAAAAAAAAAAAAAAAAAACACATTTTGGAAAGGAGAGGGGAACCATTGAAAACTCCTGGCCTGTAATATCAATTCCATGATTCTTTAGCATTTAAAGAATTTATCTGCAAAACTGATACTACCCAAAGGCAAATTTCTGAGTAAGCAAAATCATTCTGTAATCCTATTGAAATTCACTGATTGAACCAGACAAAGAGCTTAATAGGAATGTGTTCCATAAATTAGCAATTCCATAAAGAGAGAAAGATGAAAATTGACCCCACTCAATATAAAGGCTTGAGAGTGGTCTCTATGCAACAACACTGGAGGGAACCAACCACCCTCCCTGGGACTCTTTTTTAAGTGTGCATGGCACATAATATAACGAGTAAATATTTAAACTAAATATTTGTCAAGAAATAATTTATAGTAACGACATAAATTATAGACCTACTCAATGACATTTATAAAATAATAGAGCAACAACAGGATTAAACAAAAAGGAAAATGAACCCCTGCTGTAGTATAAGACATAATAATTTTTAGAGATAATGTTAGTGAACAATGTTTTGATTTGTTAAAGCACCATCTGACTGAAAATCATAAATTATGCATACAAACTCCAATTCAGAGTAATGGGTGCTGGAGTCTGTTCTGGTTGCATCAGATGCAAGGCAGGAAAAGGCTTTGCACAGGGTGCCAGTCCATCAGTGGATCTACACATGCACACACCCTAGCTTCATAACACAGAGCCAATTTGGAATTTCCAGTTAATTGAATTAATCCATTATCATATAAGACTTTCTCTAACTGTGAGGAATTTATTTACTCCACTGAGGTACTTTAGACTTAGCTGAACGAATACCACATGGACACTTTTTAAAAGGTTGTCGGGGACATTGTTTCAACTATATGTCTTTGTAGTTTGTTCAGATTTCCACAAACCTACCGCTTAAGAAATGTTTTCTTGTTGCTGTCATACACCTCAATCCACCAGTGTATCGCTCAATTTAATTTCCAGAAGGTTTAGTAACTAACAAGGCTTTGGAAAAATAGGAAAGAAAAAACCTGATAAAAGTGCCTCAGTCTCCAAGTGACCTATTGATGAATAGGCCATAAGTCACTGATTGAGGCATTGTAGAGGGCCTGCAAAAATGCGCTGATCCACTTAGCAAGAAAAAACTTCAATATATCGAAAAACTAACAAAAGCTACTCCTTCACTCAGCAGTGTCAGCATGTTCTTGTAATTGTAACAAAGACTGCAAAACACTCCAAACAGACACATGAACACATATTTTTCTCAACAGATGGTTCAAAACCTGGAAGGGCTGACTGTTTCTGTAGGGCACTGAGCATGTCATCAAAAATAGGAACTGATTACATATTTGTAACTATATACAGAGACAGTATCTTATCATGGAAAAAGAGGGGAAAGGTCTCAATGATTCCAGTGCCTGTGATCATAAATGCTTAGGCTGGGCTGCTGCTGAGAATGTGAATATGAATTTCACTGAATGATTTTCTGAAGTTGATACAACTTCTCTGTGGTGGGCTGGCGCCCTGCCCAGGGTTTGTTTCCTGCCTTGCACCCTGTGTTGACTGGGATTGGTTCCAGCAGACCCCCGTGACCCTGTAGTTAGGATATAGCGGGTTGGATAATGGATGGATGGATGGATAGATACAACTTCTAGAGAGATCTATAGATAAAAATGCTAAATCAGACAAGGTGATTTAGGAAACGGAAAGATAGGCAATCTTTGTGAGATTTTAAATTATTCATGGGCAGTTAACCTAATTTGAGCAAACATGTGAGGACAGTAGAACTGGAGATGCTTTAGAAATGGATAAGATGTCTGAAATAACTGTGCAATGTTCTGCCAAATATCCAATTAAGTTTCTATTCAGAAGGTTTCTTTTCAACTATTGAAATGGAAACCTTCTCTTTGGTTTCCATTTTGGCAGCTCTGGTATGTGAAAGCATCGCTGTCTGGGTATAAACACAACTTACTTTCGAATATGTACTGAAACTTGTTCATACTTTAATGGTAAAAAGCTTTACAATTTGGTTACTCGGTAACAGATGGTAAGGTTTGAAAGTCAAGCATGACAGTTCATATTCCAGGTCCTGTGCTTAACTTTTTTTTTTTAGAACATTAGAACAATGTTGGGCGGCACGGTGGTGCAGTGGCGCAGTGGTAGCGCTGCTGCCTCGCAGTTAGGAGACCCGGGTTCGCTTCCCGGGTCCTCCCTGTGTGGAGTTTGCATGTTCTCCCCGTGTCTGCGTGGGTTTTCTCCGGGTGCTCCAGTTTCCTCCCACAGTCCAAAGACATGCAGGTTAGGTGGACTGGCGATTCTAAATTGGCCCTAGTTTGTGTGTGTCCTGCGGTGGGTTGGCACCCTGCCCAGGATTGGTTCCTGCCTTGTGCCCTGTGTTGGCTGGGATTGGCTCCCCGTGACCCTGTGTTCGGATTCAACGGGTTGGATAATGGATGGATGGATAGAACAATGTTTGACGAGAATAGGTCTTTCAGCTCAACAAGCTCACAAATGCTGTTCTCCTAGATTCCCTAAAATAATACTGAGTCAAGTTTTGAAATTACTTGGTAATTACATGCACCTGTTATTCATTGCATTGTCACACCTGTAGGGGGCATGCCTGCCACCCAACCCAACACAGACAGACAAAAGAGTCACACTTGAAAAGCTCACGCTTTATCTTTTCTTTTCTTCCAATTCAGCACAGCACACAGTGCACAAATCACCACAATTGGGCTCAGTCCCTTCTTTCTTTTCTTTTCTCTTTTCTCTACTGCCACCTCTACTCCTACCTTCGCAAGCTCTGTCCTCCACCTCCTGAGTGAGGCAGCCCCTTTTATAGTTCACCCAGATGTGCGTGATCTTCATACAACACTTCCTGGTGTGGCGGAAGTACTGCATGGGCACCCAGAAGTATTACAGGTGCGCCCAGATTTTCTTCCGGCAGCACTTCCTTGTGAGGTGGAAGTGGTGCAGTCCAGTGCTCCGGGATCGTCCAGGCGGCCCTTGGCGGTGGTTACGGTCCCCAACAGGGTTGAGCTTCCAAGCTTCTGTTCCGTGGCCCTGATGCAAACCAGAGGGACTGCCATCTTGTGTCCTGGAGGAGGTAGTGCCTCCCTCCCGGTCGTTCCATCTTCTAGGCATCGCGGGTGGGCAAGAGCCCCAGCTGTCCGCCAGAGAAAAATCTTTGTGTACACTGTACTAATTCCTTTCATAATTTAAACAGTTCAATAACCTCACCTCTTAATCTCCATTTGCTTAAACTGAAAAAGTTTAATTCCTTCTCTTGATCTTATAGCTCAGACTTATTAGTCCCAGACCCACCTAGCTGATAACTATACGAGGTAATCCTGGTGAGGCCTCGCTAATGCTTCAAAAAATAAAACCTACTAGCACAACTCGCTCCCATGATATTTTAGGGCAGAGTGGTGGCTCTGAGGCTAGTGATCTGACTGGCAATCGGAAGGTTCCATGATCAAATCCCTAAAAAGGAACTCTGCTCTGTTGGACCCTTGAGCAAGGCTCATAACGTGCAATTGCTGAGCAGTGAGAAAAGTGCTATATAAATGCAAAGAATTATTATTATTAAAGAATTTATATACAGTACCTTTAACGCATAATTTTGATACTGCTGTAGTTTGTTTTCAAGGTTAAATATAACAAGATCTAAGAAAGTATTATTAATTTAATTTTGAATAATTAAAATGTAATACTCAAAAATGTTCACTAGTTATTGTTTGCCATGTTTCCTTTTGGCATTTTGCTAGGGATACAGGGATGGATTACATGATGCAGATTTTCATTAGAGTTGTCTTTATAGAAAGTGACCTTTTTTCTTTGCGGTCACATTAGTTAATTTCTTTGTTAACCTTTCGGAAAGTAATCCACTCCTGAATGCATTAAACACTGATGACTTCAAATAGAAATAACTGTCTTTGTGTTAGAAGGATAAAGGCTTAGTTGCAGACTCTACCAACATTGACTGGAATCGTAAGTTCAGTAAGTTGTTAAGTGTTTAGGTAAAAAATGAGAAAAAAAGAAAAACGGGTCATTTTTTTAAATACAGTAGAATAACAGCTATCATCTAGGGTTTAACATTAAGTAACCATTTATCTTTTGAATATATTTTTTAACAAAATTGCTTTTGGCTAAACAAAGCAACGTTTATGAAGTATGCACTACAGGAGTTTTAATAATAAATTTAGGAAAATATTATTAATAGCAAAGATATATGAAGTATACATATAGTACAGAATATAAAATAAAATGTGTACTTTACAATTGTGTTCAATTCGAGAGCAGAGAGGTTGATGTAAAAGGTTATGTAAAGGATGCAGCAAATTTAATAAAAACAAAACAAAAAAACTCTTGTTATGTTTATTATGCTTATTATTGCATTTTGTAAATTACTAGTCTGGAAATTTTACATTTTCAGATGCAGTTAATGCAGAAAGTGAAATCGTTTCTTGAGTCTTTTTTATAAAATGTTTAGCTTCAGTTGACATTTTTTACATAATGTGCTTAGAAAAAATATAGTAAAATGAATGAAAATTAAAACAGATCAATGAAAGTAAATGCTAAAGAAGCCATTAAGCTTGATAAACATTGAATGAATGATTATCATTACAGAACAGCTCAACAAACTGCAAGAGGGCTGCCAAAATAGAGTAGCGCTAGTCAAATACATTTCATCAACAGCCTTCCTCTGATTCATGTCTTGATCTTCTAATATATTATTGATGTATTACAAAATGTTACTTGAAACAATTACTCTTTGCTAATTGAATGATTGGCTTCATTGAAACAGGGGTTTTAAAAGCATATATTTTCTTTCTGTATACTTTAAACAATTTGATCATGGTACTATGTGAACTAATGGTAAAATAATAATTTTTCATCCATTGTGAAAAATTACTATGAGGCACATTTAAAACCTTTAAATGGACACTTACAGTATAATTCAATATAGTTGTCCATCATTCGCATTTCCAGATTCAACTTCTGACAGCCACCTAATTCATTTCAAATTTATTTTTTATACAATGCTTTAAACATGTCTGCAATTTAAAATTCCTTTATACATGTGCTGATATTTACCTTAGTGAATTTTTGCATTGACTAGCCAAGAACTGTTCACAAGAAATGGAGGCCAGTATTCAGTATCCATAACCTCATTCTGCCAGACTATCAGTATCAACAACCATATACTTCCCATCTCCTCCTACTTCCATGTTAAATCATATTAACTCTTATATAGCCAGAGTCAGGCTTTCACAGTCGTCTCCCCTGACTTTCTAACTACAGTCATTCTGTTCCTCCAGGTCATGCACTGCTTCCATAGTTTACTACAGTGATTGTGCTGGGAATCCTCTGCATTCTACTTGTATTTTGAACCACCATGTCTGACACCCTTTTTCCCTGAATTCTTGTACCAGATCTTTATATTTTTCATTTTTTTTCTTAAAGTCCTCCTCACAATCTTCTCATGGTCAGCTCAATGAAGTGGAACTTCTTTGTTTTGATCATTTTACAAATGTTTACAAGGCACTTTGATTGTAATCATTCTGTAACAATATAATGGTATACAGAATGACCAAACTATTCCAAATACCATAGCTGCTTTAGCGTTGTTTCTCTCATTGCAGCACTGAGAGTATACCTATTTTATCTGTGTGTGGTATCACAGCTGCATAGCAGCTGATCGGAAAGCTCTATGGTGGATTGTGTCAAGAGGGTAGAAAATCATCAGGGTACATCTTTCAGGCCTGGACATTTACAGCACACACTGGCTCCAGAAAGGTGCCAGCAATTGCATGGATTACATTCACATGCCACAGTCTATTTGAACTTCTCCAATTCGGCAGATACTTCAAAGCCTTTCCTGCACAGACCTGGAGGCTCAGAAACAGTTCCATCCCAAAAACACTCAATCAGTCCATCAGCTACTCCCAGTAGAACTGCTTGTAATTATAATTACAATTACCTCAGCTGTAACATTGCACTAGAACTGCAATATTGCACACCCTGAGCCACTTTTTGAACCATTTGCACTACCTGCACTATATGTACAGTACAGGCCAAAAGTTTGGACACACCTCCTCATTCAATGTGTTTTCTTTATTTTCATGACCATTTACAGCACTCCATCACTCTCCTTCTTGGTCAAATAGCCCTTACACAGCCTGGAGGTGTGTTTGGGGTCATTGTCCTGTTGAAAAATAAATGATCGTCCAACTAACCTGACTTCTGCACAACACAACTGCTGGTCCCAACCCCATTGATAAAGCAAGAAATTCCACTAAATAACCCTGATAATGCACACCTGTGAAGTGAAAACCATTTCAGGCGACTACCTGTTGAAGCTCATCGAGAGAATGCCAAGAGTGTGCAAAGCAGTAATCAGAGCAAAGGGTGGCTATTTTGAAGAAACTAGAATATAAAACATGTTTTCAGTTATTTCACCTTTTTTTGTTAAGTACATAACTCCACATGTGTTCATTCATAGTTTTGATGCCTTCAGTCATGAAAATAAAGAAAACACATTGAATGAGGAGGTGTGTCCAAACTTTTGCCCTGTACTCTACATGTACAGTATATTGTACTTATGCTTTCATACTGTATATTTTTCATAGTTTTTTAATCATACTATTATTATTATTTATCATTTTATAGGAAAATAAGTTTAGGAGGAGTTGCATATTGAATTTCATTTTACTGTACAATGACAGTAAAGGAATTCAATTTATTTCAATAGAAGAGAGTGCATATTTACAGATGATGGTGACTGGCTTCTAAGTAGATTTAAATTTTCAAGAGCTATCCTCTTGGAGCTGTGTGCTGTTAGAATACTAGGATGTATACTTGATATCATTTTTATGATGAAATGCATTAAAGTATGTATATTACATTTTACAGATAAATTGTTAATTTCATTTCAATAATGTATACTGTTAATAATTATACATGTTGGAGACACAGTGGCGCAGCAGTTACTGTAAGTTGTCCAGGGATTGTTCCTGCCTTGCACTGTATGCTTGCTGGGACTGACGTGATCCTGGATGGATGGATGGAATAATTAAACATGTATAATGAAGATTTTTCAATGTTCCTTAAATATTTTTAAGAATCGGCGTTCTAAGCTTACAGCTGGTTATACATTTATTACAGATGCTTATTGTGTGGCGATTGGTTACATGGAGAAAGGAAACAGATGGACAGTAATTATGGGAAATGGCTCTTAAATGAGATACTAAAAGTCAATTTTACCTGATATTTTGTAGCCCTCCCAAGACTGCATTGGACTCTTCATAGCAGCAACACACTGTTGAATAAGTTTGTTTATCTTACTTTTCTTGTAGTTTTAATATTAAAAGTAAAATATGTATAATTTGTATTATTTTTGAATGATAGAGGTTAAGCTGCTAGACAGAATTGTACACTTTTGATGCTCATTGCATTTAAGTCAAGCGCAGGTGATGCCACAAACACTAATACTTAAATATCACAAATGAGAGACCATAAGATTACCCAAAATAAAGATATCTCAAAATCCTGGCATATAAGTGCTGACTTCTTGTGTCAAATAGCAGGTCTCCATCATATGCTCATACACATACACATATACACAGCATAAATATTGTTTATGTTGCAAAGGTTTTGCTGATCTCATAGCATCACTAGTGTACATGAATGCATGGAAGGTTATGGCTCTCATTTTATAACTCTGGACAATTTCTAAAGTGTTTTTGTCACTGTGAAATTTAGATTTTAAAGAATTTACAAGTGCTTTAAGTCACACATAGCCTCTTTAGCTGTAAATAAAAAATAGAAAATTGCAACATATCTTTGCAGGAGTCACGGCTGAAAAGTGAGGCACGTAAGCTGAGCATCTAATTAAAGTGCATGACACTGTTTTTTTTTTTGGTTTTTTTTTTTTTTTTTTTTTTTTTTTGGCACTTTAAAAAAGATTTGATTTCTTTTGAATATTTTTGGATCTGTGCCTCCAAATACACCACTAATTCATTCGGGTACATTACAGGCGGCCAGAACCCAAATGTGTCTGAAGAGGTGCCACACAGGGCGTCACACTTCCACTTTCCTTTAGGTTTTGTTTCCTTTTTTCTCTTCTTTTGTCTATCCTTGATTTCGCTGTGCAGACTCCCTTTTAAACTGCGCTGCACCTGGGTGACAGTGCTATAATCAACTGAAGCACTTGAACGATCTGGCCACGTTTGCACATGAATACACCCCAATCAACCTCAGAGTGACGCATGCACCTTCTCATGTGCACCTACATCCGCCTGGAGCCTGCAAGCTCTGGAACTTCTAATTATTTATTTTAAATGTACAGTAATACAAACCACTCTCATCTCATTCTACTTTAATAATATTCTACAGAGCAACGTGTAATATTACATACCTTGACTTTCAGACATTTAATTAGGTTCCTAATTTTAAAAACAATGAGTATTGCTCTTTTGCCTATGAGTTCACTGGCAAATAAAATTTTGTTGCTAAAACAAAATGCACGGAATACAAATGCAGGTAATATCAGAAAGGGCATCTTATGCTGTTTTCACCTCCATGTTAATTTCTGACTAAACTAAAAAACATAAAAATGATTTCTGAATTGCTGTACAGAGCCAAAGATTTTTTTTCATCTGTATCTGGTGAACTCCAAACAGCAGTGAGCATGTGGATCCAGGATACAAGTCCCTGGAGCGGGGTCTGATAAGGGTGTTGTTAACCAAGGTAAGAAAAAATCTTTTATGGCATTGCTATGTTGTTATTCCCAGATGAACAGCCATTTGGAGAACATAATTACTGCATATTTAGACTGACCAGTATTTAATGAGTCACTGAAAGTAAGAGTAATAATCCAGCTCCTGTAAGTGTCAGAGAGGTGGCTTTAAAGAACCCAACAGAAAGCAGATGTGATCCAGACAAAAGGTACAATCATCTCTTAGGAGAATCTGTTCCTTAAATGTGAATAATAACATACTTTACATATTCTATAACTCTGTGATAGCCTGTGCAATTTTCTGTGCTGTAGTATGCTATAGTTCAAAAATGGACCACCAAATCACCAAGCTAATCAAGAAAGTAGACTCACTTACTGTACTATCAACTTGCTGGATGTAGTAGCAGAGGAGAGAAAGAAGACAAAACTGATAGACTGTATTTACAAAGCAGCTCATCCTCTTTCTGACACAGTACCTTTAAATACTTTTAGTCAGCGTTTTATTCAACAGAATCAGACCAAAACATTATACTGGGGCTTTAACCTACAGGAATATGCCTTTGTGACTATTCTCTTATCAATAGCCAAGTCTGTAGTAGGTGATAGCTGGGTGACACGAGAACTTCTGTTGTTTTTTGGTAATTTTGAAGCATACTGGGTAGGTTTTCATTAAATTTAGTTATACAGATGTTCTTTTCTTCTTGCTTCATTGAAGATAACACTCAGTGTTGCTTTTTTGCACTTTTTTCTTTGGATACTTTCCTCTTAGTTATGTATAAGCCATGTGAAGGACAAAACATGAAAGAGGAAAGACTCTGACTAAGGGAAAACAAAACAGCCATTTGATTGTTAGTCTGCCTTTAGTAAGTGTTAGAATATTGGTAATTATGGCATGTTTGTGGACCATCTCTTACATATTTAGTCATGTTTTTTCTTTACTTTGGGTTTTATCTGGTTTCTGTCCTGGTCTTGTTATAATTTGGTTTTCATGGTATCAGTCATGTTGATATCAACAATGATTCCTGCAGGTAATTGAGTGGTGATTGTTTTGGCATAGCAAGAGAGAATGAATAATTATCTTTTTGACTAATGTATGGACTGAGATCCTGGGCTAAGTAAATGTTTTAGAGAATTTTGTTTTGCTTTTGTTGAGGTACAGCTAGCTATCTGTAGTGAATGATAGCTTGGCTTCTATCCTGTTGTTTCATAGAAGCCTCTTTCTTTCTGGTCTCCACAGCCTGGTTGCCCAAAACCAGAAATTGTATTGTCTGCCTTGCAAATCAGTTACTTATGTCGGAGGCTTTGGTCCTTGTTCCTGTGTTATTGCAATGCTGCTTGAATTAAACAAATTCATATCTGCCTTGTTTCTGTTTGTCAACACAACTGGACTATTCCACTGTCACGCATGCATGTCTGGGAACCAATTTCCTGGCTCTGACTAGGTAACTAATTTCAACCTGGAACAAGAAGGTGGTGCTGATGCTAACCCTGCATTCTTCTTCCTCTGCAGCCAAGAAAAAACACCTAAAAGGGATGACTAACCTGCCCCCCACCCAAGAAACCCCACCCCTTCTGGCTCCCACAATATAAAGCTATCTCGTTTTCAGTAGGTGGTGTCAGATGCCAATCTGACAAATTCAGAGGACAGAGCTCATACTGTTTATTGCTGAAATTAACCTTTGCACGCCATTTTGTTTCAGCTGCTTGCAGCTGCCTTTTCAATTATTATTAAATGGGGCTACAAGAGTGATACCCCAACCCCAACCTATCTTGGCTTTCTAGAGTTGTCTGCTTGCCCAGTCACTTCTTACACCAACTAAGTGTCTTTTGTATTTACCAGATGACCCACTGAGGGAAAATCTATGTGTTTAGGCAAACCAACGCTTTATCAAGAAATAACTTTTTTGTTTTTGGTAAAGCTGAACTGGGTTTTGATGCCTCAATGTCTTTATTTAAGATTTTTGTTCTGCTTTTTCAGACACCCCAAGTGCATCGTCTGTACTCCAGGTTTTTAAGTCTCAACATTCCCATCCCAGAGTTTAGTTCCTCCTCTGATTAATTTTTGTTTTGTAACAATTTAAAATAAACCAGTATTTTTATTTAGCTTTTTGGAGCTTGACTTCAGCCACCTTAAAATAATACCAAGAATCAGGCAATTAAGAAAAATTAAATTTTTTAAAAAATTACAAAAGTTACAATTTTAAGCAGAAACTACACTAAACACAACAACCACAGGACTCCAGGCAACAGTAAAACAAAAAGTCATAAGCTACATTTTTTGTTAATTTATTATTGATTATGGAGACCCAGGTCTCTGGATTTCCAAGCAAATGAAATGTCATTTTCGTAATCTGAATGTATTTTTTCGGAACAACCATGTTCTTCTTCCCATAAAACTTAATGCACCAGACACTGATCCTGCATATGCCAAACAGATTTATGGTAATGATACCCATGCCATTATCAACGTGCAAAACACCACAAATGCCCAGGCATAAAGAACAGAAAATACATGCAAGAAGGCATAAATCACCTGAAATTGTGCTAAAGCTTCTTTTAACAGGTTGTGTTTTGCTGAGTGTTGGCTGCAGCCCCTGAAGTTGCTGAAGTTCCCCAGATCTGTCTAGTTCTATTAAGAGAGCCAGTGAATTTCCTAGCGGATGCTGAGTTTGGACACTTAATAGCGGGTACCTTACTGTATGAACAAATGTGTAGAAACAAAACAGCCACCTGAGAAAGGGCCATCTTTATGATGTGGACACAACACTATCTTAGGTAGAGTGCAGTTGTTAAATTTTGTTATGATCCAAAACGTTATAATACATTCATTTACGTTTGAAATAAAATAGAATATTTTAAAGAAAGAAATTAAAGTAATAGATGTTTAAATTATTGGGGTTAAGAGTTAACTGCAAATTCATTTAACAAGGATCATGTTTAATATGTTAATAAAGCTGAAAAATACCCTCTAAAGATTTTCCTTGTATGCATCATTTGTTAAGATATTGATTACGTTTTACCCTTCAGATTAACTTGAATAGGTTGTTTGGCTTTTACTTTTTGTTAAGTCATGTTTATTGTTATGTGTGCAAAATACCATGAAATTATATATATATATATATATATGTGTGTGTGAGTGTGTGTGTGTGTGTGTATGTGTACGAGTGTCTATATATATATATATATACAGGCAGTCCCCGAGTTACATACGAGATAGGGACTGTAGGTTTGTACTTAAATTGAATTTGTACAGTATGTAAGTCGGAACACATACATAAATTTAATAAATGCTATTGTTGACCAACTGTTACCAAGTGCTCTGCCAATGAATGATGGTGTTTCACCTCTCTCTGACCTTCTTATTATTTCTACTTTATTTTCAATGGTGACGTTTATTCTCTTCTTTACTGTATCACCAGCACTTGCATCAGATTTGTGTTTCAGAGACATTCTTGAAGGGTGAAGACAAAAGGTTAAGATGAGCTCTTCTGCACAGCACTGTACACGCTATCACAGCAGGAAGGCACCCGTTATCAAGACGTCTGATGTTCCTACAAGAGACAACTTCCTGCTATGTGCGTAACAGTACAGGCAGGCTTGCTATTGAGAATGAATGGGGGCGGCGAGGAGGGGGTTCATCACTCGCCCACCACACAGTCACCTCCACTACAGTATGCTGCCTGCAGCGTCCGCCCACCAAAAACGAACACGCTGCGGCCAAAGGTGGGTAATGAATCGCCCACCACTGCCCCCATTCAACAGGCAGCCATCCGAGGCACACTGCAATGCTACCCCCCCCTGCTGCCCCGTTCACCCTCAATTGCCTCCGTTCAGCCACAACCGGGTCACCGCTTGCAGCATTACCAGCTGCCCACTGAGAATGAACTGGGCAGCCGTGTGTGGTGGGTGGGCAGTGAAACACCCCCCTCTGCTCCATCCAGCCTGCGTCCTGCACACAAGCAATAGCTGTGGCCCCGGTGACTATGGACCACGGGTCACCGCTTGCCACCAGGAGCCGCCTGAGGGACACTACACTGCGTGAGCAGTGAAATTGCTCCCCTCCAGCCACTGCTTGCAGTGTCCCCAGGCCGAAGATGATGGAGCGGCAATTACTGAGGCGCATACGTCGCAGCTACGTCCCTTTCATAAGTCATAGATTGGATGTCCATAACCTGGGGACTACCTGTACAGTGCATCCGGAAAGTATTCAGAGCGCATCAATTTTTCCACATTTTGTTATGTTACAGCCTTATGCCAAAATGGATTAAATTCATTTTTTTCCTCAGAATTCTACACACAACACCCCATAATGACAACGTGAAAAAAGTCTACTTGAGGTTTTTGCAAATTTATTAAAAACTAGCAAAATAGCCGCAGCGGCGAAGTACTGCCTTAAAATTTTTATTAAGAAGAAAATTAAGCCTTTTTAAACTGAGGGAAAATATACCATTAATTATTTGTTAAGGATCTCTTTGTATACCACATTGTCAGTTCGGCCCTCTGGTTGTAATATGACCAAGCTGTGCGCTGAGCTTACTCTTGAGCATGCAACGTACAGTTGGTCATGTGAAATGTAATCTTTTCTCAAATCTCACAGCTTGGATTGCTGCTGTCATAATCGGTTTGAGTTTCATGGTTTGTTTCAATTACGACAGTATTTGCAGGACTTGTGTTGAAGTGACATTCGGCATCTGTCAAACGTTGTAAGCATACAACCGGTTTCATCGATAACTTCGCATCCAGCTTTTGAGAGTTTAAACATTCATAAATAGCAAAGTGTCCACCACTGAAATCGTCACCTGTGAATCTAAGATGTTTACAAGGCATTGGTGGTTGTTGAAAGGTGTAAAATATTTGGCCATTTCGGTACACTTGAAAGCGACAACCGAACAATTCAGCGGCAGCCATCAACTCACATGCAGAACCATAGGTGAAGGGCTTAAGCATTTCACTCTTATAGTGCTCCTGTGTAGTATAATTATCTCCTGTACCGTCATCAGTTCACACCTTGAACCTGTCCCAGTCATTCAATACATAAGACACAATGTTCCTCCGGATATCAAGAGTGAGCCTGATATGGCCGTGCAATATGTAACAAAGAGAATGGAAAAGGTAGCTGCCATCTCCGGGCATGGAAACCACTCGGTAAGTGACAGTTCTTTGATCGATGGTGATCACCTCGATAGACATGTTAATGGGGGTACGGTTGGAATGATTAAGGAAATGGGTACCTGAATAATGTAAGGTAAGTCTAAAATACCTACACAATAACTATAATCATAATAAATGAACAATAAAACAGCAGAGAAGCTGTGGATTAAATAAAAAGGCTGTAGTTATCAGCAGGGAGACGTGAATCCCGTGGCGAAGCAAGGAAGGGAATGTAGAGAACGGAGCGACGGACGGCCTTATATAGGCAGGCAGCCAACAACATGGGAGGCGTGGGGATGGGGGACCCAACGTCGCCTCACACGGTGACCGAGCTGCAGGCTATGGACATATATATGTACGTAAGTAGGATTCAGTTAGCGTTGGGAACCGGCCTACCAAATTTCTTGAAGATGGGTGCATAAGTAACAAAGACCGTTGGAAAGTTCAATATGGCGGCCAACAGTGGCGTCATACCACCGAAATAAGTACGTACATCGGTTTCAGTTAGCGTAGGGAAGCCGCCTACCAAATTTCGTGAAGATGGGGCCATAAATAAGAAAGTTCAACATGACAGAGGTTGTCGACCGTTATGGCCGTTATGTGTAGAATTTCGAAATGAAACCTGCTTAACTTTTTTAAGTAAGCTGTAAGGAATAAGCCTGCCATATTTCAGCCTTCTACCTACACGGGAAATTGGAGAATTAGTGATGAGTGGGTGAGTCAGTCTGTCAGTCAGTCAGTGAGGGCTTTGCCTTTTATTAGTATAGATAAAAAAACTGAGAAATCACATGTACATAAGTATTCACAGCCTTTGCTCAATACTTTGTCGATGCACCTTGTCCTGAAGCCACTCCTTTGATATCTTGGCTGTGTGCTTAGGGTCGTTGTCCTGCTGAAAGATGAATCGTCACCCCAGTCTGAGGTCAAGAGCGCTCTGGAGCAGGTTTTCATCCAGGATGTCTCTGTACATTTCTGCAGTCATCTTTCCCTTTATCCTGACTAGTCTCCCAGTTCCTGCCGCTGAAAAACATCCCCACAGCATGATGCTGCCACCACCATGTTTCACTGTAGGGATGGTATTGGCCTGGTGATGAGCGGTGCCTGGTTTCCTCCAAATGTGACGCCTGGCGTTCAACAACAACAACAACAACATTTATTTATATAGCACATATTCATGCAAACAGTAGCTCAAAGTGCTTTACATAATAAAGAATAGAAAAATAA
>JANRMT010062807.1:62681345-62725620 GCA_026402145.1 Polypterus bichir lapradei | reverse complement strand
GCCGCAGTGTCCTTTTAACCAGTGTGCAAAACGAGTTGTAAGTGGATGTAATAAGGCAGTAGTCTGGATGGAATCTGCTTCAGGGATTTGGATTGAAGACTGCCAGAAGAAGAACAACGGCAGTGCTACACAATCGCCTGAAGTGGCTCCTTTACAAGGGCTGTAACGCTCTCCTTTGTTGTGCAGTAAAATTAAACTCATTGTTATCAGACAAGTCATCGTGTCATTGTTGGTGAGTAACCATAATTAATTTTCTTCTTACAGTACTTAGTACATGTACGTACATTTAGTGTCACTGTACACACATTTACTGTATACTATTTTTCTTGCATTGTACGTATTTATTGCTGGTGGCCTGTCTATTGTAATGGCTGTAGCATATGTGATATCGGAGACACTCAATATCTTTAAAATAATATTTAGGTTTTACTGTATATAAACAGTGTGTTTATATACATAATTTCAATGAATCTTACCTAATATCTAAGAGAAGAATACAAAGGGATTATGCTGTATAACTCTGCGGGGAATATTTATAAACAGTGTGGGAGAGTTTATAAGGGCTTAAAATATATAAAAATAACCATACAAACATATGGTTTCTACTTCGCGGATTTTCACCTATCGCGGGGGGGGTCTGGAACGCAACCCCTGCGATCGAGGAGGGATTACTGTATTGATAATGGTTAGAATAGGCGCCGCAAGAACATCCATGGAACTTTTTACTAGTTTTGTTGGCACTGGATCTAAGAAACAAGTAGTGGGCTTCATTTTAGTAATTAAAGTTAAGACTTCCTGCTCATTTATAGGATTAAAATTATTAAAGTGCTGAATACAATGTGAGACAGGGTCTGCTAAGCTAGTATGTGGTTTGTACTGTAATGCAGAGATCTGGGATCTTATATTTTTAATTTTCTCATTGAAGAAGTTCATAAAGTCTGTACTGCTAATATCTGTTGGTATTTTGCACTGTTGACCTAATTCCCATTTGTTAATTTAGCAACTGTACTAAACAGTACCCAAGGATTTTTATTATTGCTATCTATTAATGTAGAATAGTATTCTGAGCGAGCTTTAAAGAGGTCTTTTTTATATTTATTAACACTCTCTGTCCATGCAATTTGAAAGACATGTAGCTTTGTTGTTCTCCATCTACGCTCCAGTTTTCTACACTCTAATTTAAGAGCGTGAGTGTTTTCATTAAACCAGGGAGAGTTTCTATGTGCTTTGATCACTTTTGTTTTAAGGGGAGCCACTGTGTCCAGAGCATCTCTCAAGGTCACATTATAATGTAATGTTAGCTGATCTAAATTGTATTCCACATTTACATTTGATGTTAACTGATCTAAATGGTTTTCCACAGTTACACTCGACTTACTCAAGGTATCTATAAATTTTGAAGCAGAATTACAATCTAGATGTCGCACTGTCTTTGTTTTAATCTGTGACTGCATTGGCAAGGGCAGGACTAAATCAAATGTAATTAAGAAATGATCGGAAATAACTTCGTTTAATGGAGTAATATTTAAATTTTGAATTTCATCTTTGTAAGTTATAATTAAATCTAATGTGTGGTTATGATTATGAGTTGGACCTTTGACAATCTGACAAAATCCTACTGAATTTAACAAATAAGTAAAACATTTGCTAAAAGTGTCAGTTTCCACATCAATGTGTACATTAAAATCCCCCATCAGTACAACGTGATCATAATTTATAGCCAAATCAGATAAAAGATTGCTAAATTCAGTCATGAACAATGAATATGGCCCTAGTGGTCTGTAGACTAGCACTATAATTGTGTTAGAATCTGTTTTAATATTTAGAATGAATGCCTCAAAGGATGTAAAGTTGCCTAAATTTTTAGAAGTGATTTGCATTTTGTTACAATGAATTATTCCAAGGCCTCCTCCTCGACCAGAATTTCTAGACTTATGAAGGAACGAATATCCATCTGGTGACGCCTCAGCTAGGGGATCAGTGTCATATTTACTAAGCCAGGTTTCAGTGAGAAGACACAGATCAGATTTTGTACTTAATATAATATCATTTACCAAAACAGCTTTAGTGCCAAGAGAGCAAATGTTCAATAAACAGCATTTAAAACTGCATGGTTCTTTCTGAACTGGTGATATATTTTTTGTTTTAATTTGAAGTAAATTTCTATTACAGATGCCCCTGGTGGAGGGTCTGGTTTTATCCCTTGGTCTAATTATACAGCTTATTTTTTGGTTATCAATTAATTTAAGGTTTGTAAGGTTTAATGGTATTCCTAAATCTGTTGCTCCATTAAAAACTAGATCTGTTTCTTTTTCCTTTTCTGCTCCCTGGTTCACACCTGAACTTCGGCTTTTGAAAGCCAAAGGCCGGCAACTTGAACGGTTATATAAAAAAACTGGACTCAAAGAGATGTACAAAAACCATATACTTTATTACAAGGGCTGTATTGCCCAAACTAAATCTAACTGTTATACTCTCATTATTTCTTCTAATGATGGAAACACCAAGTCATTGTTTTCACTACTTAACAATATCACACAACCCCTGGATTCTTTACTTTCTCACCTTTATTCAACTGAATTTTGCAATTCCCTTATGTCCTTTTTTAATGAAAAAAATCCAGAAGATTCATCAGTCTCTCTGTACAGATTCCTCCAGTACTTCATTTGAATTTCACCCACCAACTCAATCATTCTCCTCTTTTCAGCTTCCTACTTTCTCAGAAATTTCAGATCTTGTCTGTAAGTCTAAGCCATCCACCTGTCAACTGGACCCCCTCCGTACAGTTCTAGTCAAAGCCTGCCTCCCCTCTCTGGTCCCTCTTATTTATGCTATAATCCACTCTTTTCTCACTACTGGTACTGTTCCTTCATCTTTTAAAACTGCTGCAATAAACCCAATACTGAAAAAAACTGGTGCCGATCCAACTAATTTCAGTAATTTTCGTCTTATTTCTAATCTACCCTTCATTTTCAAAATTCTTGAAAAAATAGTGGCTATTCAACTTCATTCTCATTTATCTCAAAATAATCTGTATGCGCAGTTCCAGTCTGGTTTTCATCCCCTCCACAGTACAGAAATGACACTTATAAAAATTATTAATGACCTCCTTATGGCAACTGATTCTGGTTTAATTACTATTCTCATCCTCCTTGATCTGAGTGCAGCCTTTGACACTATTTGTCACACTACTCTTCTCAATAGATTATCTTTGATTGGCATTACCCACACTCCACTGGATTGGTTCAGATCCTACCTCTCAGGTCGCACTCAGTTTGTTCATCTTAAAACTTTTACATCCCAACCAACAGCTGTTACTTCAGCTATGCCCCACGGCTGTGCCCTAGGGCCCCTCCTTTTCATTATTTACCTCCTTCCCCTTGGTAATATCTTTCGTAAATATAACATTAGCTTCCACTGTTATGATGATGACACCTAGCTCTATCTCACTAGCAAACCTACTGTTTCCTTTCCACCCTCCTCACTTACTGATTGCATAGCAGAAATCAAATCCTAGTTTTCTTCAAATTTTCTTAAATTAAATACAAATAAAAACTGAGGTTCTCCTCATTGGTACAAAATCAACATTATCCAAAACTGATCATTTTCATTTGTTATTGATAATTCCTCTGTCTCCCCTTCCCCACAGGTTAAGAGTCTGGGTGTCATCCTTGACATTACTTTATCCTTTCAGTCCCACATCAATAACATCTCCCTGTCTGCATATTTCCACTTGCGTAACATTAATCGTATTCGCCCCTCCCTCACTCCCCACACCACTGCTATCCTTGTTCATAGCCTTGTCACTTCTCGTATGGATTATTGCAATTCCCTTTTCTTTGGTCTTTCTCTCAAATCTCTTTATAAGTCAACTGGTCCAGAATTCAGCTGCCCACATCATTACTAGAACCCCCTCAATTCACCATATCACTCCTGTTTTGCAGCAGCTTCACTGGTTTCCATTACAGTTCCGAATTCAATTCAAACTTCTCCTATTAACTTTTAAGGCTATCCACAACCTTGCACCTTCATATCTGTCTGACCTCCTCCATGTTGCCATTCCCTCCCGTACCCTTAGATGCTCTTCCTCTATCCACTTGACTGTCCCCTTTGTCCG
Organism: Polypterus bichir lapradei; assembly: GCA_026402145.1. Taxonomy (NCBI): domain Eukaryota; kingdom Metazoa; phylum Chordata; class Cladistia; order Polypteriformes; family Polypteridae; genus Polypterus; species Polypterus bichir. Next base: position 62,721,503 of record JANRMT010062807.1, on the reverse strand, counting down.
CTCCCCAGCTTTGGAACTCACTATCACCTGAGCTTAGAAATATTGAATCATTTTCACTTTTAAAATCTAAACTTAAATCTCATTTGTTTAAGACTGCTTTTTTCTCTTTGATTACAATTGCTCTGTCTGATTTTAACTTTTGCATTTTACTTTTGTTTATAATCTGTGTTTTATCTATTGTTCGGTGTCCTTGAGTGTTTAGAAAGGCACCTACAAATAAATAAAAAAATAAAATATATTATTAAACATTTTAAGGTGACTGATAAAATATATTTTTTCCTAACCTTTTTGATCCTAGTGCAAAAATATTCGTTGCTACCTCAATGCTTTGGGTTAATATCAATTACACTGTCCATAAATTCGGAATAAAAACTAATGCAGGTTACTACAAGGCCCAGTTTTTTGCAGGGCTTAGTGTACTGTCTGTTTAACAGAAAATCAATCTCAGATGTGCAATATTTTTTCTGTTGGGACAATATTGGAAAACTTTTCATTGTGCAGTCAAGCTTGACAACCTTAGGGACACTCATTTTCTCATATATTACATTTCAGGGTGACTGTCTGAAAACTGCAAGATAAGTCAACTGGGTGTGGAAAGAAGCTGTGAAGTATATTGTGCACAGTATATAGCATATTTGGTAGAATAATTCTCAAATAACCTATTGTTGATTGTATTTATAGATGTGTCAGTGACAACAATTAATTGGTCAAATATTTTGATCAATTCTTTGTTTTTGGTTGTGTAAAGATAGCCTCCTTGGGCAAATGCTGAACTGGTGTTTGAACTGTTTTATGTACTACACCCTTTTTGTAAAACAGTTTTAAAATTGATTAATGTTTTATTGCTCATCCCCTCTACTTGGTACACATCTTAAGCTGTCTTTTTTAGCGTGATTGCTATTGTTAACAGGTTGTTGTAACATTCTACTTGCAAGTGTAAAATGTTTTGAAAAAAATCTCTGCCTGTTTTGTACTTTAATAGGGTAAGAACCATAGATTCTCCAGCACTATTAACACAAAACACCGCCTGCAAGTTAAACTATTAAGCAGCACCACTGCATACTCTGTTCAAACAGAAATAGTTTACTTTTGCTATACACATCAGGCAGTTGTTTCCCTACCCATCTAGAATTTAAATAAAATGAAAGATTTAACATGAAGCCATTACTCACAGATTCTTAAATGTCCAAAACGTTAGTAATGGTTTCTTGCTTTCCTTTTAACATTAAGGAGTGTATTATTGTTAATAAATGTCAAAAGAACTACTTTGTAAATTAAAGGTGATTCAATAAATAAAATAATAATAAGAAAATTTCCAAGGAATTTGAATACTGTTTATAAGCACTGTATATAAGAGCTTAACATAATATTAAATTTTCAAACAGCCTAATGTCATCCAAGCCAGATCCTATTCCAGTAGTATTGGGCACATCCCTGGACAGACTGCCAGTGCATCACAGTGTCCACTTACACAAAGAATGCCAATTTAGAGTCACCAGTTACTTAATTTAAATGTCTTTGAGAATGTGGAGCAAAAACCATATCCAGAAAATCCACGGAGCTACCATGCCACTGCATAATCAGATCTTGTGACAATGAATTTTATTACTGCTATCGCTACTTTTACTTGAAAATAATATTTTGAAATCCTGGCACTTAGCTTTGACTTTCTTTTGGCCTGATATGGCGAGGGAGTGTGTGAGGTTTGAATGATTATAAAATCACATGTACATGAACTAGGGTTATACCATGCTGCAAACGATCCCAAAGTAATACATATTTTTCCTAAATAACTCTTTTATTGCTGTCCTGCTTATTTGCCTGCTTTCTTACTCACCCTGACAAGAGCTCTCTTTCAATTCAACCCCTCACTCATGGAGCTAAATATGCTGTAACACCATCTTACAAAATGTTTAATATTTAAAGAGATGTTACATTTTGCGTTCTTCACTTCCTGCATACTGTATATACATATGGCTTAATCATAATTAAGGTATACATGTTCAATGAAAAAAATGTATATACTAGATTTAAACCAAATACTTGTGCTTAGATCAAATTGCTTTTCTGTGGTGGCCCTGAAGTGTATTGCACAGTAACACATTGAACAGAAAAAAATCAGAAAACACAAAAACAAACTGAATACTCAAAAACAAATTTAGCAAATGCAAAAACAAATTAGAAACACAAAAACAAATCAGAAAACATAAAAACAAATTGCAAATACAAAAGCAATTTATAACAAAAATAAATCATGAAACACAAAAACAAACTGAATATGCTAAAATAAACCAGAAAACACAAAACAATTGGAAACACTTTTCTGATTAATTTTTGTGTATTCAATTTGTTTTTCCTTTTTTTTTTTTTTTTTTTTTTGTATTTTTCTTGCATTTTCAGGTTTGCTTTTTTGTTTCCAATTTGCTTTTGAGTTTACTGTTTTCTTGTGCATGATTTCATTTGTTTTTTCCACATTGCACTTCAGGGTCACTATATTTTTCTCAAGTGCAGAAGCCAGAAAAGCAATACAAAACATCGTCCTAGAACAAGGAACTAAACAAGGCTGTTCACTACCCCCAGTGCTGTTCCTAAATTCTGTTGAAGTACTTCCCATTTGTCTCTACCCAAACTTGGAAATAACAGAAATTATAGAATTGGAATAACTTTATCCATTTATGTGAACAACATAGTTCTGTTTATTATTCAGCCATATTTTTATTGTCTAACATATTAAACTGACTTGATGAATACTACAATATCATTTGGTTTAAAATTAATTTGGGTAAAATGTGCTTTTACCAGGTCACTCACTAGCTTGCCATATTAGACCACTTTCTGCTGAGTTCTCAGAAATGTTAGGGGATTTTGAAGCTATGTTTACAAGGAAATTTGAAGATATATTTAAATTAGATTTTTGTACATAAAATATTAACAATAGGAATTAATTATTATTTTAATAACAAAATATTAAAAAGATGGGCAGCTTTTCGGCCATCTCAAGTGGGAAGAGTTAATATAGTTCAAATTTATATCCTTCCTAAACTCATTTCTTTTTAAGAGTATCTTCATATCTATTCAGTAATGTTTTTTTTAAAAAAAATCAGTTTTATTGTATGGAAAGTGATAAGGCCACATTATTAAAACGATGACATTATAAAAATGCAGACGGTGATATGTCACTACCTGATTTCCAAGTTTATGAATATTCACAACCCAGTGTCACACACGTGGCAGTGAATGGAGTTAACTGGGTATAGAATGGTAAGTCAGGGGTTGATGCTGTGTACTAATGCCTCTTCTCCTTCCTCTACAGGTCACTAGAAGGCTATACAAGTTAAGCCTTAACCAAATTCCTCATTCCTCTCCAGACCACGCCCTCCTATTGACTTTACTTCTGCTGCTACTACCTTTTGGACCTGCCTCTTCCTTTCCCCTACCTATAAAAGCCAATCTCTACCCTTTTCTTTCAGTCCCGTTTTGGACACACTCTCTTGTGACTACTCTGCATTCCCACAATATGTGGGTGGGGGACTCCCCAAACTTTTTTGTTTTGTCTGTGTGTATTTACACCAGAAAGTCAACAGAAGGATGACCTTGAAAATGCCACTGCTTATTTGGTTCTGGAAAGGAAATCCTCTACAAATTCTTCCTTACAGTATATTCCGTGTGCTTCAGCCATTAATAGTTATTGTCAGTTTATTAGAAATCAGATTCAACAGGAGATACTGGGAAAACTGAAGGCAGAAAATTGAAACTTATACCCAATTAATGCCACTTTTTGCATCCTAAAGTCATATTCTTGAGGCACCAGGTTATTAGGTGAGTTATCTGCAGTGAAGAGAACAAAATAGCAATGATCTGAGTCCCCCATTCCCTCCTCCAATGAACTTAGAGGAATTCTTGGACTTGGCCTTGTATTACAATAGGTTTGTCTGGCACTTTTCCAGTGTGGCAGCCCTAATTCACTAGCTCCTAAAGAAAAACAGAATGTTCAAATGGGGTGCTTAAAAAAGGAGATTTTTCAGCAGCTCAAAGCTGCCCTGTACCAAGTCCCCATGATGATGTTGCCTGACCCAAAACTGCTTTTCAAACTGGATGCAGATACGAGTGGCATTGGAGCTGTGTTGTCACAGTGTCAACCACAGGAGGTAGGAAAAATAAATAAACATACCAGAGCAAAATTACTGTGTAAAACAAAGGAAGCTGCTGGCTCTGGTGGATGCCATGCAACAGTGCAGACAGTACCTCTGTAGCCTTGCCCAGATAAATATAAATACATAGATCACAACTGCTATCACAAAGTGCATGCACTGTCATGAAAATAGTGCACAGGAGAGGACTGACAGTATTATGCATGGAAAGAGGAATAGTAAATGGGAGCAGACCATGCTTGAGGATCCTTGTTTTTGTGTACTACCTGTACATGGAGCAGTGAAATAAACTAAATGCCAGCAAAAGACCCTGGCCCACACCAAGGAGCTCTAATACCCTCTGCACTTGGGAGGAGGTGGAATCATAGGATAACACTAACTGAATCCTTAATCTGTACCTGCAGCTTTTCAGAGCCTGGGGCTACAGACATGCATGCCAGCCAGATTTGAGGGACACAGTGTCAGTTCTGTCCAGCTGCTGAGAAGTGGGGTGGAGCAACAAAGGATGAGTGACATTAAAAGGGCCAGAACAGCATCATGACCAGGGGCCTCATGTATAAACAGTGCGTACACACAGAAATTTTGTGTACGAACGTTTCCACGTTGAAATCGTGATGCATTAAACCTAAACTTGGCGTAAAGCCACGCACATTTCCACGGTAGCTCATAACCTGTCGTATGCAAGTTCTTCGCTCGATTTTGCAGACTGGTGGAACCCAGCGTCAAAGCAATGCTACTGTTCCTTTGTGGTTTATCTTTCTTTTTCAGATCCATATCCCTGACGCGGCTTTATAAATACACTGAAATTAACTGCATATTGTTTATTAGTTTAATGCATCTGATTGTAATTAACCTGTAACAATATAATGGTCCACAGAATGGTCAAACTATTCTAAATACCATAGCTGCTTTAGCGTTGTTACTCTCACTGCACTTTCTTCTTCTTCTTTCAGCTGCTCCCGTTAGGGGTTCCCACAGCGGATCATCTTTTTCCATATTACTCTCACTGCACCACTCGGAGCAGCTGATCGGAAAGAGAATTATCGGTATACAGCATCAAGAACATGCTGCCTCAGCCATGCTTCCTATTTGAACTGCTTCTCACAATGCAAACGCTTTAAAACCTTTCCTGTACGGACCTCACGGTACAGAAACAGTTTTATCCCAAGAGCTCTAAATGCACTCTATCAGTCCATCAACTTTATAAAGCGCATATTCAAATAAGATGACGATATCATTTTTAAGATGAAATGCAGCAAAATATGTTTATTATTTATACAGATAAAACTTTAACTTAATTTAAATAATCTATATTGTTAATAATTAAAGGACATTGTGTTGCTACGCTAGCAAGGATCTGGTGTTCCATTCACGGATTGTTCCTGCCTCGCACTGTATGGTTCACTGGGACTGGCGTGAAGGATAGAATAATTAAACATACACTACGAAGATATTTCAATGTTCCTGAAAAGTTTTGAAGATTTGGCGTTATAAGCTTACAGATGGCTTAATGTCTATTACAGAGCTGATTGTTGCGATTGAGTATTTGGGGAAAGAAAAGGAAGGACAGGAATTAGAGGTTAGTAAGTTTGAAAGAGACAGTACCGCTGCAATAAATTATTTCATCGAAGGTCGTGCACAATCACTGCGCCACCATGTTCCCATGTTTAATAACATGCTTTAACTCCTATCATCATGAAAATGATATCACGTATACATCTCAGTATTTTAGTTATTCAGAGAGCTGTAATATCACGAATGCAATGCATTCTGTGTCCTGTCGGAGGAAGAGAAAGCCCATTTAAGAAGCACGTAGTGATTCACGCACATAGAGCACAAAGAAGATCAAATACAAAACAAAACATTTAACGTACTACTTTAGTTACGATGGGATTTGAGAAACTAGTAAATTAAACGATTTTAAGATTAAGTTTATGATGTTCTACTTTAATGACAAAATAAACTACATGATTAAAGTGGAAATTTCGAGATTAAAGTTGACATTTCGTGCTTTTTCCCCACTGTGTCTTTTTTTTTCTCTATTCCCTAATAAGCTTTCATATGACATTCAGACGGTGGGCTACGACTCGCCTTTTCACAGTGACTTTGATATGCGACTTTTTTTTGTATTTTGGACATTGTGTGACTTTGTGAACTTGAGCTTTCGAGTTTCTCCGACACGCTATGTCACTCGATCAGCTTCCTTTTCTTGTTTATACCACTGTTTAAACCAACAAATAGTATGTTTTTCCTTGCCTCCACTTGGTATTCGCTGAAATTGTTCTATTTTTCCTCGTGGTTTTGCCATTGTCATTTCACAGAACGCTGAGCTTAAGGACTATTTATATTGATTTACATATTCAAAGAGGCGTAATTCTGGCAGCAGCTGGGGTGGGACAGCAGGCATGTGCACATGCGTTACTTTTCACGCTGATCAGGATTTATGTAGCGGAAGAACATGAAAGTATGTGTACGCACATTCCCACTTTTGTGCTTACGCCATGTTATAGTGTGAGTTCTACACACGGCGTTATACATGAGGCCCTAGGTCTCCATGAAGATTGATTCCAGTGACAAACAAGGACACTGTGCTAGAAAAGAACTGCATGATTTGACAACTCATCTCACAAGCGCATTGTCACTGTGGGCTAACATCTCTTGGGGACACAACAGGAGCATCAAGGCAGGGATCAAGCATCTACAGCAGAGTGTTAATAAACAATTGTTAATAATTGCTGGAGTCTCAGTTGTACTCCTTTACTATCACCATAGTGTTACAATATTCTTTTTTCTTTCAGATCCTCAGGTATTCCAGAAAAAAACATGCAAGTGGTCAGGCTTCAGTGAATGGGTCCTGTGATGTATAACCACGGTATCCAGGGTTTGTGCCAGACCCTGTCTGAATAAGCTAAAAATAGCATCTAGCACAAACCTTGAATTCCAGAATTAGGACTAAACGGGCACTGAAAAGGATTGATGGATGGCGAAATATACTTTATTATATGTTTGGCTAGTGCCTTTATTGAAGTTGACTTGAAAAATTAGTATAAATTTAACTGTTTATGGACATATCTTTAACAAACCAAAGCAGAAACAGTTTAAGTGACTCACTCTGGGTCAATCAGTATGAAGGATTTAAGTCATCAATGTTGTGGCTTAGAGTACCATGCCTTAGCTGTTACACCATTCGGCCTGCCCACCATATAGTTATAACAGACAATGCAGGGCATAATTTTCAGCATCTTCATAGAAAAACAATTGAATATTTATTTACTGCGAATTTATCAGCTACTTGCATGGTGCCTTTTCATTGCATTTTCATCTGTTTTGATTACATTTTCAATTTTTGTTTGCGTATTACCCTTCAGATCCACTATAAAGATTATGAGCCATTACTCTATATAGAAAAGTTTCATATTAAAAGATTACTTTGGATGATTTCTAAGTGAAGAGGTATATCGTTTACCCCTGTGCCCCTGTCCTGTTCAAGCTTCAGCCCCAAAGATTTCAGCCTTTCGCAATGTTTTTGAAGGATAATAGTTTAAGCACAGCCAATTTTTAAATGCAATCTTAAATGTGCCAGCATATCACAAATTACACTAAAGACAGTCTTAACCTTACTTGGGAAGACATTAGTCCACTACACAGAGACTTCAAGACTGACTGGCTCCCGGGGTTTAACAGTTTGACTTACATAGGGGTACCAGTGTGATTCAAGTGCAAAGCAAACAGAGGTCTTAATTCAGAGCCAGCCAGCCCTTTGGAAGCATTTTACTTTTAGCCATACAGCATACAAATCAAAAAACTGCCTGCACACAACTCAGTAAGCAGGTGCTTATCTTTTTTATTTGACATTTTTCTTTATAATAATAGGAAAGATACAAAAACTTTTAAAAAAAAAAAAACCCTTTCGGTTAATATGAATACAGACTTTTTTTCTTTTTTCTTCACTGAAACACTTTAATAAAGACATCTAGTAAAGCTGATAATGCTTTTGTTGTGACCTGAATCTCTCATTTAAGCAGCCTTACTGGATTTATACCAGGAACAGAACAAAATCGGAACAATAGAAATATTTAGAGGATTTGAATAAAGGAGTAATTAGACTGTCAATGTTAAAGGCAGCATTAATACAATTAGCAGGCATTTAGATTAATTGAAAGTACCTATTAACCTAATGGAAGAATCATTTCTCTGGGGTAATAGTATTTAAGAACTCCCCAGGCATGGGAAATGGAAAACTTAAAGTACTCTCTTGTCTCCACTGAACACTAAGTGGCTTTATTGCATTTTAATGGATAAAGGTTGGACCTATTCTGAAAGGATCAGTAACCCTTGTTGTATCCACTGATACTCTCCTAAGAACCATTGTTTAGGAGAAGAGGAATTATGACATTAAAAAGTTTGATTTTTTAATAAGTCCATGGTGTTAATAAACATTAATTGTCAGGATTGAGCTTCACATTTACAATTAATAAGCTGCCTTTTAGTAGTAAGTTATCCAGTGTAATTATAATGTCCTTACAAATAGGCCTGTAAGTAATTAAAGATGGCTTTTCCTAAGTAGATGTACAAAAATGAAAAAAGGCATTGAGATGTATGTGATTACAATAGAATTGTGTTTAAAATTTATAAGTTTATTGCCTTTTTTAATTAACCATGAATCCATCCATCCATCTTCTAAAATTGGTTTTACTAATTCAGGATGCTAGAGGTTATCCTGGAGGGTAAGGCCACAACCCTTGACAAAGTGCCAGTGTCCATCACAGATATAGTCAAACACAAATGGCTACTTAGTATTTAAGATGTCAGAGGAAATTGCAGAACATCAAAAAATACATACACAACATGCAGACTCCTTTGATTCCTTTTTTTTTAAAATATTTTTAATATTGAAATATTCGTTTAGCGTTTACTACATATGTCAAAGTGAATGTGTGTATAAAAAGGATGGCCCATCTTCATGCATCACTTTTGAGGCATATGTTTAGGAGATTTGCTCATTGTTCTCACAGGACACTGCAATTCATTTCTTGTCAATTCTGTATGTATTTTCATAGACCCAATCATGACAGAATTTACACGAGAGTGGAGTCCTTCAGCCTGAATCAGTTGTTAAGGTTGATCTTAATGACTGGTAATTGTGCAAGTTGTTGTATGCAAACTGTGTTACATTTGTACCTACAGTATGTGTGTATTTATCTTTAACTTTTGATTGTTTTAATGCTCCATGTTAACCCTTGACTCAAGCTGCAGATGAAACTCATTAATTACCAACAGTGAACAATTGGCCTGACTAGCAAAGCATGCACAATTTCAGCCATAATGTGCATGATTTCCTTTAATTAGATGGGCCCTGTTTTGGGTCACCTTCATACCTAAAGCAAAACCACTACTTGGTTCACTTGGTATTGGACCGAGACCACCTTTTCCAAAGGGTCTTTATATGGTTGTTTTGGTCCACACCAGAGTTCGGTTGTTCACATTTACTTAAACTCACTGGACATTCAGGAAAAGAGTTTAAAAAAAATGAAAAAGACTAACCAAATAAACTAGTTGTGAAAATGCCTTTAGATAGTGGAAAAAAATTAGACTTTGGGGTCATTTAGGGGTAATATTGCTGAGCAAGTATTTTGATATGCTATCCATATTTAAATATGGCATCCATCTTAGAAGTATTAAAGGGTTAAAAAATGTCAGAAACCTGTTTCAAGCATATCAGGAAACCAAGTACAGGCCAAGTGAACAGCAAAAGACAAGGATGTGCCAGAGGAAGTAAAACAGAAAATGTAGTAAGATCACTAGGAGATCAGCAGATGACCTGTAAACAACACGATTAGACCGTTGTCACATACACAGACATTTCAAGGATAATAGCCTGAAGGATATGAAAAGAACAAGAGTATGATTAAACAGAATTTTAATTACAAAGTTATCTGGGTATGTACACCAAAGAACCAATCAGAGTAAATGAATACATTGATTGACACTATGTAAATTTAATTGTTTATAAAATGGACCTCTGCCCTTTCTTTTTTTGATCATTCTGTAACTGACTGCTGTGATGGATGCGCCTTCTTCAGCATGGTGCTTCAAGGGTAAATAAATAATGCAGACGGACAAGATTTGTCCTGTCTGATTACTGACTCAAAAAGTTTTTTCGAACTTGTCCTGGTAGTGGATACATTAAATAACAGGATACATGATTTCTACCACAAGATATCAAATGTCCAGTTACAATGATCAGTTGATTTTCTGAACATGCCTAGTCAAATTCAGGCTCTCTCACTCTTCCCCACACCGGTTAAATAACCCTTTTATCTTCTAAGTCACCTACCCTTATTGTTCAGGAGGAAATCAGACTCCCACTGCTGAATCATTTACATCTGAGAATAACACCCTGATGTAATCTAAGGCATTTCTCATAATGACATATAAAAATTTCTCCTTTTTCCAGTGTGAGCTCATTATTTTAAGATTTCTTCTGGGTTTGACTTCTGCCTTGTGCAAGTAAAACACACTGTAGATATGAGATATTGAAATGTGACATTGTGCACACAGCTGACATTTAACATTAGATAGAGAGATAGATAGATTTACACACAATCTGATCTGAACATACATCAGGATGATTAAAAAGAAAGAAAACTTCTGAGTTGACAGTCACAGTCACAGTAAGGCATTGTACAGGTGTATTGCTTTTGGTATGAAGAAGCTCCAGTTGTGGTTCTTGATACACTTTTGCTGAATTATTCGTTGGCTGATATTCCTCAGCATTAATGTGTAAGAGAGATGATGTGCAGAATTGTTTATAATGGCATTCAGTTTTGTTTTACGTCTCTCCTTTTTTACTCCCTGCAGAGGGTGCAGAATGCATCCTCTAACTGACCCTGTCCAGATTATATTAGGTACTTTCTCAATTTTGGGACTCTTTCATTCAGTGTTGCACATGGAGATGCAATTGGCATTATTGTTTTGCAATACCGATTATACACTATACAGTGTTTCCAAAAACTATAAAAATTACTTGTGAAAAATGACCTGGAATTCAAATCCAGATCTCCTCAAGAAAGAACTACTTAAAAATATGTATATTAAAAATCATAAATTAAAAGCCCTCATCAAAAACATGAACATGGGCAGCTTCAGTTGGGGTGAGAAAATCTAGTTGTGAGTAATTTTGTTCACAGTCATCATTGTTGATATCAGTACTTGAATCCTCTTACAATTAAATATTTGTTTTTCCAAATCAGATTTAAAATAACACTAGCATTCTGCTGTTTATCTTCAATGTATAAATTGCAAAACATTTCATGAAAAAAAACCTAAAATGTCATGACTAGAAAAAAGTGTCCAAAACAATAAAAATCATCAAATCAATGAATTCTAGACCTTTTAACCTTGTTCTTTTACTGCTTTTCCCAGCTGAACTTTTACTGTACTGTCAATATCTAATATTATATGTGTGTGTAATTTATCTTGCACTTTAATCTTCCTAAACATTTACAGCTGGTGCTCAGTATGAAAGGGGCTATAAGACTGATAGATCCACTGCTGAATGAGCAGAATAGCCGGGCAGGGGTGAGCTCTGCTTTTCCTTCTTGAAATTCGGTTTTCTTTCCACATCTGAAAGATGTACAGTACAGGACATACTGAGTTAACTGGAGACTTTAATTTGGCCCCATTTGAGTGAGCGTGTGGCTCTGTTTATGAATTGGGGCTCCAGGAGTAACAACAGTTTTCAGTATATAATTAATTGTAAAAGGTCTGTGCATATAAATCACCCAGGGATGTGTTCATTTTATAGTGGTGATAAATAAAGCATGTTTGTCATTCTTTAAATTCTTCATGCTTTTCCACCGTTATTATTTTGCCATCCTTGGCTTTACATAGTATTTTATTCTTTATACTGTAAATTGAAACACAAACTTGCAAAATCAGTCATTTTATGTTGTCTGGTTGTTCCTCGTCATAATGTACTGAAATCCACTTTCTTTGTCTTAAGCACTTCATCTAGCCACCTGTGCCCAGTAATGGACTGGTACCTTGTTAAAGGGTTAATTCTTGTCAGGATAAGTTCAAGTCCCTTGCAACCATTAATTAGCTAAGTGAAAGTGGAAAATGAATGAATGGATGACTGTCTGATTGCATGACCTTCCTGTGACTGTGCAGTTTCTTCGAACACTCAAATTCAAAAAAACGATTTGGATCTTTGGTTGGTGAACTCACACCGTTTACAAAAGGAAATTTCAGCTCCAGTTGAATGTGTATGATATATGTATTAAAGTTACCTCAATGGTTTTTAAAACATAACAAAAAAAAAGAGGTAATTTAAAATTTCATATAGTTCCAACCGGGCAGCACGGTGGCGTAGTGGGTAGCGCTGCTGCCTCGCAGCTAGGAGACCTGGGTTTGCTTCCCAGGTCCTCCCTGCGTGGAATCTGCGTGTTCTCCCTGTGTCTGCGTGGGTTTCCTTCGGGTACTCCGGTTTCCTCCCACAGTCCAAAGACATGTTTGTTAGGTGCATTGGCGATTCTAAATTGTCAGGAAGTGCAGCAGGAAAATCATCAGGGTACAACATAAAAGGGATCGCCTCACTCCATTTGTGGCAGAGGACAGAGCTTGCAGAAGAGGAGTGGAGGCGGGAAAGGAAAAGAAAGGACTGAGCAGTGAGTTTATTGGTGATTTGTGCATTGTGTACAATAGAAGGAAGAACTGTAAATAAAAGCATGTGTTTTTGGGTCCTCAGAGTATACGTGTCTGTCTGTGTTCCAGGTGTCTTCCGCAATATATATATATATTTACTATGTAGATATCTAAACAATATAAAATACATAATCATCCGTTAATTCACAAGCACAACCCACTTTATCACATATACGTGACAATTAGTAGTGTAGCTCTAAAGAAGATTTAATATAAATTGTTACAGATGAACTTTACATGTTAGGTTAATTGCCTGTCACATGTTCCTGCATAATTATTTAATCTGACATCTTAGAATGTTCAGTTGCCTGAAAATTGCAATTAAATTATAATTTTCTATAAAATAATAGTCATTACTTTTTCATGTAAAAAGCACACTTCTTTTAACTATTATCTCATTATTACTAAATTTTAAAGCATGTCTTAAGATTTCTCGAAAATGTACTAAATCGGCAACTGTTCTTCAGAAAATCATCATTCATTTTGTATAGTGCCATCTGAGGTTTGCATTCTCAAAGCACATCTGTTTTTGAAAAACCTTTGTGCAGACAGTTCAGAAGAAAAGTCATCAAGCTGTTTCCTTTCCATGTTTTTATGAAAATTACAAAAAATATAGTCATAGAAGCCTTGTGTTGTTGTCAAATCTCCACTGATTCAGCACTGCTATATCATTGTTATGGGAAATACAGTATCATACTTCAATATGAGAACTCATTAAATAAGCTTATTCTAAAAGTAATTAAAGGTACTTAATCTTGAAAACTTATTTTTATCCTCTATAATGCACTAGATAATTAAACCTTCTGCCTTAGAAGTTTTTAAAGCGTTTATGCTTTAAAGTACAGCACACATTTAATACCAAGTGCTTAAGTAGAATACTTTAGGTTAGGTCAAGAACAATTATATCATAAACATATATAAAAGACAACAAAAGTGACAAAGATTGTGTATTTAAAATAGCTGTGTATATTTAAAAACCATTAGTGAATTTCTGTAATCATCCATCTTTGAACAGGGAAAAATTCTGTGCAAACTCAATTATTGATTTAATTTACCCCTTTTAGATTTACCGTGCATATTTTTCCTCTTTTATAGTTTTATAGCCACAACCAACAACTAACAACAGCACATCACTTAAATGGAATCTGACTGAATATGAAGCCACCATAAGCCTATTTATGACTAATATTTAACTACATCATTATCTCAAGTGCTATTAAAAGACTTATTTTATTACATGTAGTGCGTTCCATCATCACTGCTAATTTTGAATATGAATATTACAAAAATATTTATTACAGAAAAATAGGTACATCTTTTGTGATGATGTGGGTTGGCCCCATGCTTCTGGGTCCTTCCGGGGAGCCTCTTGAACCCACCACTGCCGATAACGTACCCAGGTGATGAGCTCGGCCATTGAAGACACTCAAAAAGCAAGGGGTAGGTGCAAAAGTGCTTTTATTAATCCAGTCAAACAAAGTAATGTCCAAATAAATAGTGCAGTGGTTAAAAATATTCAATAAACAAACAATCCAATAATAACCATGAACTATGGAGGTCAAAAACAAATAAATAAGATTCCATTAAAACAAGGTTAAAAATTCTCAGGCATGAAACTGCCCTTTCAAACTCAGTCATGGTGCAGCCCATTTAAAAATGGACATCTTTACAGCTAAACCCAAACGGGACCTTGCAGACAAAGAGTCACCAAATGAGCAGTTCAGCCAACATTCTGCGCTTGCTCCTAGGCTCAGACCTCTGCTGCCGTCTGTGGCTCCAGTAGGATACTACACCAAGCCACCAACTCTCACTGCCAGGATTGCGCCCCTGCAGTCCATGGTTCCACCTGCAGGATGCGTCACTGAGCCTTCCAATTCCCCTGTAGCCCCCACTGTTTTTCTCCTGGCCTTATGAAGCTTTGCTCCAACCGAGCAGCGCATTAGTTATTGCAGCTCCCAAATCACTCAATGAAAGTGGCCTCCTTCAGCCCCCGATTGTTGACCACATGCACCCCTCAGGGAACTCCACACGGCTGCCTGCTTCCTGTTTCTTGCTTACTGACATTCGGCACTCTCCCATCTCCCTGCTTGCTTCTCTCTCTCTCTTTAACCTGCGTTCTCTCTTCTTCATTTCGTTTTTTTCCCCGTTCTCTTTCCCCATGCCGCTTCCCCCTTAAATGCCTCTGTGGGTGCAGCACCACAATTGCGAACTGTGGAAAGCCTATGAAGCAATTAAGACCGAACACACCCTTACGTACAGGTCTCAATCACCACACCAACCTCCAGCAGTGGTGAGAGCATGCACCCTGAAGGAGATCAAGCTGGCCAGTTATTTATTTATTTATTTAAGACAGGTTCCTGATTGTTAAACCACGGACCCACTATACCATCTACCTACCCCCTTAAGCCTCCACTTGCATGGGAACACTCCATGCCTCAACCAACCCAGTGTAACTGGTTGCCCAGGTTTGTGGGTTGGCCCTGTCACTCCTCTAAAACAATAAAAGCACTAAGGCACTTTTGCACCCCTTGCTTTGTTAGTGTCCTCATTGGCCAGGCTCATTCCTCAGGTAAGTTATCAGCAGTGGTGGGTTCAAGATGCTCCCCAGAAGGACCTGGTAGCGTGGGGCCATCATGTACCATCACATTTGGTGGCACCAGTGGGATAAGCTGTGGCAGTGAGGACTGAAGAACTGGAGAAGAATCAGCAAGTGGGATAGGTGATTGACCTTTTAAAGAACCCATGGACTCAAGCAAGAGGAGAACATTTTAGGAATTGAACTTTTTAATAAACTGTTCATTTGCTGCTTGTTTTATTGTCACTTTAAATTTCTTATTCTTTTAAAGTTCCGATTTTACAAAAGGGGGTTAGTTTTTGAAAGAGTTGTTAGATATGTTGTTTTAGTGCTTTTATTATTCATTGGTTTTAGGGCAGTGTAGGGCCATGCCCCTGCCCTGGGCCACAAGTTGCACTGAGTTGGGAGAAGGTTGTAAACATCTTGTGCAACTGGGCCTTGTAGGGGTGGGTGTGAGATAAGTAGTATGTGGCTTCAGGCACATTTTAAATAAATAATTGTGGAGTGCGACATGCAGACTCCAATCTGGGTGCAGGTGTGTGCAATAGTGCTCCTCTCCTGGATGATGGAGGTGCCTGACTGAATGAGTATGCGCAGGTAAGTGTGAGTGTCAGTCAAGTGTCTCATTATCACTGCAGGTGGAGCGCCATCTCACGCTTGTGCCCCATTAAGAGAGGCATATATGAGGAGCCTGCACAGGGCAGGAGGGAAGAAAATAGACTGGCCAGTAAAAGAGAAGGGAGAAGAGAGGCACAAAGGAGGTTAAAAGAAGAGGAGGTGCAAAAAAAGAGATGCAGAGATGGAGAAAGACAGAGAGCACCCTTGCTGATCTGAGTGAAGCAGGTGGTAGGGTGTGAGCCTCAGGGCAGTAGGGACCAGAACTTATGGAAGGGGCGCTTCTACTGAGTGCTTACCTGGGAGTTGGAGCAGCTCAATGCGCGGACTTCAAGGAACTGGCGGCAGCAGACAAATGCAGCTCAGTGTGGCACACAAGGATTGCAGAAGGCTGGGCAATGGAGACTTGAGCCAGGTTTGAAGGTTGAATGGACCTGTTGGTAAGCCTTTTCTCTTTCTGCGAGGTCCTGACAAGATAAGGGGAGGAGATGCCAGATTTGAGAAGGAAGCATTAGGGCTCATTTTTTTCCTGGACTGTCTCTGGTTTTAACCTCATTGGATTATTTATTGGAGCTGTTTATTAACCTTCACTGAAGAACTGTTCATTTATTAAATAGTTTTGAGCACTGCACTTCAGGACACCGTTTGTTTGCCATTATTAGAAATAAAAGCATTTTGGTACCTTTATGCACCTACCCCTTGTCTGACTGCACGTAACCTTCATTTGCCAGGTTCATCCCATGGTTACACTATTGGTGGTGTCGGGGTTCAAGAGGCTCTTGAAGGGCCGAGTATTGTGGAGCCGACCTGCACCGTCACAACTTTAGACACTTCAAAAATGCATCTATTATCCATTTACTCATATTTAACAAGACCTTAACAAACGCTTCTTTTGGTCTTCATAACACAAAGCATCAGTAGATGGGTTATTCATCTATGTGCAGTGCAGTATATTGACATGATGGTAAAATTACTTGTTAATATGAAGGATTCACAGGTCTTATACTAAATATGTAATATCAAGAGAAATGTGTCTCATTTAAGCCACCTAAGACCAATTCAAAGTGAAGTTTTGTTAGGTCACATGGCAGAGATGAATGAACACTTTACTGATGCTTTGTAAATGTTATGCATGTTTTGAAGACCCAAAGAAGTGCTTGTTAGGGTCTTGTCACATAGTAATAAATAAGCAATAGATACATTTTTGCAGTACCTAAAGTTTTATTGAAAAATGGGATATTCATATGCTTTACCATAAAAAAATGTGAAACTAGTCCAACCATTAAAATAGTTATCTAAGTTCCTGAATGAACATCAATGTTATGCTACACATACCTTTTATAATGTGTTTCTTCTAATGATAACATTCATAACATTCTTATACTTCTTCTGTTTCAGAGTTACAGGGTACCTGAGACTATCCTGGTGGCACTGGGCACAAGGTAGGAAACAGCCAAGGACTGGACACCAGTCCATTAGAAGTTGTTCTGACACAGACATCCATACTCACAAGGGTCCCATTAGAATTACTAAATTTCTTAATATATGGAGGTAAAAAAGGAGTACCCAGAGGAAGGCCAATGTAGACATGAAGAAAACATGCAAACTCTAGACTGGTGCCAGATTTCAAAATGAGGTACAGTAGTAGCATGAACCACTGCAATACAAGGCTTCATTCATCTAATGATCTGAAATAATTAACTTTCATTCTTTAAAATTTAACTGCATCATATTCTCCTAAAACTTTTTTAAGGATTGTGCAGCAGTACTTTTTCCAATTGTTTTTATATTTTTGAAGTTTTTTGTTTGCAGTTTTTTTAGCTGAACAGGGTAAATGTTAACAGTATGAATGAGAGCATATGATGGGACTGGAATTAATTTGCATGGTGTACCAGAGGCATTGACATTAGCAAAATACTGTAAATTAAATATATAATCTACATTAAACTAGTAAGGACAAAATACAGAATTAATAGAATTGATAACATTTAGTAAAAAGAGAATACTAGACACATCAAGTATATCATATTTAAGCCAGTTAGTATTCAGGCTGCAAATGAGTTTGAGAAATGACACACACACAAAGGCTTCCTTCACAGACAGGGAAATCTGTATGGTATTGGAGACTTCCATGAGAATATACATTGAATTTTGACCAGAGATGGGTACCATGAAATTATCATTGTCCGCATTAAAACAAATGATATTGGAACACTAGGCTGCCAATTCTGCAAGACCAAATTAAAAAATCAAGGTGCTAAGCTGAAGGAAGAGAATTGACAAGGTGATCTTCTCTGAAGTTCTACCTGTGGTACATGCCAGACTAGCACAGACTGAAACATTTAAGACTTAATGCATAGATCAAATCAAATCTTGATGTAGAGTGGCAGAGGTTCGTGGAACATTGAGGTTCCATTTGGAAATCATAAACCTGTTCCGTGAGAGAAGTTACATCTAAACATGAGAGGCTATGTTTAATTTATATAAATGATCTTCATAAAAAAAAAAAAAAAAAAGTTAAGTTATATTGGTAGAAGACATAAAACTTGGTAGTGTGTCAATACAGTAGACTCGGTACAATGTTACAGATTGATCTGGACAAAATTCAAGAAATTTGAATAATTGTTAAGTGTTACCTGTAGTGTTTATAGGAAGTAAACCTACTAAACAATTAGAGATATGAAGTTTAAAAGGATAACTTATGAGTGCAGACTAGACGATTAAGTAGGCTAATGGGATGTTCTTTAACATAGCAATACTAGGATCAGTACAAATTGAATGCAGTTATTAATAAACTATACAATGCATTTATAAGGTATATTATGGAATATGGTGTGTAGGTTTGTTATCTGTACTTAAAAAAAGAAAAAATATATAAATATACTAATGAACCAGAGAACAGCATCTAGATGTTTTCCATTCTTCAATTAGAATACAATTGCAGACATAGAAGTTCTTTATGGGTAGATTTTGCATCAACATTGAAAAGTTTATCCTCAAACAGAGAACCATAAATATTCATGAGTAAGCAGATTAATGGTAGGACTTTAGCAACGGTTAAACCTGCCTGTCATTTTTGAGAAAATAACTAAGGATCACCACGTTACACTGGGCTGAATGGCCACTTCTCATCAAAATTGTTCCTATTGTTATGCTTTGTGAAGGATTAATGCGAGTTTGTCATTAATATTCTACAGGATTTTCTCTATCAGTGACACAGTTTTTTTTTTTTTTTTCACGTGAAGACTATGACGTACATCAAGTAAGATGATTTGTGTTTTCTTTTAAAAAAAATGAAGTTTTGCATTTCAGTATTTCTTGTTAATAAGAGTGGCAACATGTTGCATGTTGGTTGAACATACAAGTAAGAATAGAATTGTTCTCTGTACATTTGACTATACTACTACTATACCTAAATTCCTTCTGATATTAGTACTAACTGCTATTTGTTATTTTTTTTACTGTTTCTGCTGTAAGCTTTAGTGCACAAACCTTTTTTCCATTTGCATAGATCTGACCATTTTTTTCTCAAATCTTGCTTCAACCATTTTTGTTTGTTGAACACTTAGATTTATATTAATTGTTAAACAGTGCGTGCATCAAACTGGTGTGTGTCTGTGGCACCAAATCCTAATCCCCGATAAGAAGGATGAGGCAGACCAAAATTAAGGTAAAAAGATCTCAATTAATTGCTGAACGTTGCAAAGGAAGGAATAGTTGCAATGGCTTTGTAGAATTAAATGTTTATTTGCATACAAATATTTATGTGTGGTTTGTGAAACAGAACAAATACAAGAACATAAAATAACTCACAAAATAAAGGCTCAGAGAACGCTAAAACAGGTAATGCCCAAAAAGGTCAGTAGATGGCAGCAGGAATTAACAGAGCGCTATGACGTGCTGTCATTGACAAAAGGCACTAAATTAAACTTACCAAATACGTTAGCGCTGTACAGACTCATACAAATCACTACTTAAGCAATTATTACCAAGTCTGTTTTCTTGAAGCTCTTATATATTAATAAACAAACAACATTTCTGAATGTACTTATACAATTTTGAACATTAAACTGAACACACTTTGACATAAAGGGTTGTCTGAACATGTCAGTAAAGCAACATTACGAGCTCTATCATTACTTGCAGAAAATTATTTCTAATAAAATAAACAGCAAAGCGTAACTTACATCAAACAGACGCACACAAAGTCAACAAACAATCGAATAAATGCGGGTATGTGCAGACTCCTGAAAGTACAGCGTTTTCCGCGTATCAGGTACAGAAACAACACGTGCGCACGCTCACGCATAACCTGTGAGCGTGATGACGCAACAAACAGTGTGCTCAGACTTTTGCACATTAATTCTGCAAAAGGAAATCTAGTGACTTATTTATTTTCAAGTTTAAAAAGCAGTATTGTTGCCTTCTGTAACATTTTCTCGATTATAAAAGTGTTAATATATTATTTTGCTAAAATAAATGGATCGCATTCTCAAAACAAAACAGAACTAAAACATCACTCTGTAAATGTCTTACCACATGCTCTTCATGCACTTGGGCCAGGCCAGTACTTTGATGGGAGACCAACCCAGAAAAGCCAGGGTTGCTGCTGGAAGTGGTGTTGGTGAGGCCAGCAGAGGGCACTTACCCTGTGGTCTGAATGTGGATCTCAATGCCCCAGTGCAGTGATGGAAGCATGTGCTGTAAAAATGTTGCTGTCCTTGAAATGAGATGTAAAACCAAGGTCCTGTCTCTCTGTGGTCATAAAAGATCTCTGAACATCCTTCGTAAAGAGTAGAGTGAATCCCGATGTCCAGGCTAAATTGCCCACCACAGACTACTCTTTCTGGCTCCCTAATTATCCCCTGTCTCTAATTAGCTAACTATCTCTTAACAACTAATGCGGGGTAGGCATACTGACACATAATGGCTGCCATCTCATCATCTAGGTGGATGCTGCACATTAGTGGTGGTTGAAATGGCTCCCTACTCTCTCTATATAAAAGAGCTCTCAGTAGTGAGAAAAGCACTATATAAATGTCAAGAATTATTACTATTCTTAAACAATCTAGGAAAAAGTTAATATAGATATAAATTAATTTTAGCACTAAATGATTACTTCAAGAATTTATTAAAAGCTTTGACTGAAAATATTCATGTATTTTAAATAAAATCATAATTTCCACACATATCACTTTTTTAAATACTCCACATGATACAAGGCTTTATCAATTACATGCAGTACATAGTGGCATATCAGAATACTTATGGATAAGCCATAGCTTAACCTGTCTTTCTTGATGACTTGGAATATGACATCTTTGCTATTTAATGGCAATAAAATCCAATCCTTTATTTCATAAAGGTATTTTTGTGGATATAAAAAGTAAGAGAAGATAAATGAGAAATTGAAAACTATGATTATTGCCAGATCAAAAAACAATTAAAACATTAGGCATGACTTTAAAATGTCAGTCAATTATAATAAAATACAGCATTAATCAAAATAGTTTCAAAGCAGACTTCACTGCAATTGGGAGCTTCTTTCTTTTCATTCATTCAAAACGACCATGCGGTATATTGTGTCATGATCTCTTTTTGTCACTTCCAGCAGCAATAAATGGGAATTAAGTGTGCATAAAAGGGGAAGGGTGAGTGTGTATTTCCCTGAGAGAGTGAAATTGATTTTTAAACTTAAAACACCACTTGGCTTGTTTTCAGTTTTAGGTGAAGATAAAGATATTTGGATTTTTTTTTAACTAATACTTCAAGTGCCCATCTTTGACAAACAGGTAATGTGGTTAACACTTTCTAGAAAAAGTTAACACTTTGCTAGAAAATAAATAACCTTTATTTATGTATGTCCTTAAAGAGACTCTATTCCAGAGAACATGCATCATTCAGAACAATCACTAGATTGGATAAATGTATTTTCATTAAGATGTTTCTTTGAAATCTATTCAGATGTATGCAAAAACAAAACAAGTGTATATGTTGAATAAAATTAAAGGTTCTTTTTAACACTTAGAGGCCAAATTATTAGGAACACTATACTAATACTGTACTTGGTAGGACCTCCTTTTGCCCTAAAACAGCCTCCATTCTTTGTGGCATGGATTCCACAAGATCTGGAAACATTCCTTTGAGATTCTGGTCCATATTGACATGATTGCATCACATAAGTTCTGCAGATTTGTTAGCTGCACATTCATGCTGCGGATCTCTCATTCAACCACATCACTGGGAATGCTACTGAAGAACACCGAACACATTACAATGTTCATGCCACAAGTTTAAGTTGACTTTTGCTTTTGGACATGGTGTATTATAATACTGAATGTAGCCATTAGAAGATTTGTAAATTGTGGACAAAAAGGGATGCAGATTGCAAGCGACAATACTCATTCAAGAGCTGGTTGATTGGAATTAATAGGCCAAACACGTGGCAAGAAAACATTCTCCACATGCCTTATACCTCCACCAGCCTCAGCTGTTGACCCAAGGCAAGTTGAATTTATGGATTCATACTATTGCCGCTAAATTGTGACCCTAACATCTATGTGCCTCAGCAGAAATACAGATCCATCAGACCAGGCTACAATTTTCCAGTCTTCACCTTTCCAGTTTTGGTGAGCCTGTGTCCATTGCATCGTCCGTTTTGTGTTCTTGGCTGACAGGCATGTAACCTGACATGGTCTTCTGATGTTTTAGCCCATCTGTATCAAGGTTCACTGTGTTATGCATTCTAAGATGCTTTTCTGCTCACCATTTGTTATCTGAGTTACCATAGGCTTTCTGTCAGCTTGAACAAGCCTGTCCATTCTCCTGTGACCTTCTTCATAAATAAAGCATGTCTGTCTCCTGCTAACTAGATATTTTTTGCTTTTCATATCATTCTCAGAAAACTCTAGAGACTGTTGGGCATGAAAATCCCAGGAGATTGGTAATTACAGAAATACTCAAACCAAACCATCTGGCACCAAAAATCATGCCATGGTGGAAATCACTGAGATTGATTTTTTACCCATTCTACTGTTAGATTTTAACATTACTTGAAGTTCCTGACTTGTATATGATATGATTTTATGCATTTTGCTGGTTATTATTTTTGACTATCTCCTTATTCTTGTTTGTTTTTTATCAATTGATTATAGGAATTTTGTTCTTGTTCCTTTTTTAAAACCCAGATGTGTGTTTAAAACTAAAGGTATTAGCTTGTAAGAGTTTCAGAGTTCCTGTAACTTTTGTGGCCTTTTTAATATTCAGCAGAACTCTTTAACCATGGACAAGGTGCTTGTATAAATGAAAAATATTAACAATAATAGGGTAACTGTTTTTGCTACATGTTCTGATCCTGAAGTATAATTTTGGATTGAACTGAGCCAGCAGAAATTGTAATACATATCAAGGGCTTTGTGGGCAAAACAAAAGTAGCTCCAGCTTGCGGATAGCCTGACTAGCACTAAGGAAAATTTAATTTGCTTGAACAAACAAGAAAGTTTGACAAGTTCTGTATTTTCTGTGGCATTAGTTTAAAAATATGGGCTTAAAAACAAAAGGCATATGGATCGAATGTTCTTTATTATTGTATAGCCTTTGGCAAGCCACTGTGTTACCATGTTCTCTGTTTTTGTAGGAGATAAGCCAGCTTTATCCCTAAGTGACACTACAAAAGTTTTTAAATAAATATTTTAAACCTTAATGTCTGTAGTGCTTCGGGGTGAAACACGTTGAATGTAAATATTTTTTTTTATGCACCAGCTGCTAAATTGATTTTTCTTCTGTAATCTTAAATTGAGAAAAGACTGTAATGCAGTATGTACAATATAAAAGATATGGTATATGTCTGAAATAGTGAAAATATTAAGTGCACCTCTAAATGTGGTACCACTCAGATGCTGAAATGCTGGCTGTTCCCAAGACTACATTCATTGCTCATTATGCAGAAAGGTTTTTAATGAACAATTAATATATGAATTCTAAAAATGTCTTTCAACCTTACTATCATATCTTGCTTTTAATAATAATTATTCTCAGAACAGCTTGTACTTGCTGTTTGGAAATGTCTGTTTTGTCAAGAAGGCTTTTCAATGTCGCTGCTCTGATATTGAAAGGGGTATAGAGTAGAATAAAGATGTTTTCATCTACCTGTTTAGTGAATTTTATATGCACGTTGAGTATACAGGTAAGGATAAGTGATGTATGACTTTTGCAGGCTAATCTTGTTCTATCCAGCCTATGACAAATGCAATAAAATGTTTCAGGAAATAACTTAATTTCTTGCTTCTAATAATACCAGTTTGGGACGCTGATGTAAGAATATACTGTAGATAAACACCATAGTAAGGTTTAAAGCAGAAGTACTTTGCTACAGTGCCTTTTAACTGAAGGACATTTTCCCAAAGATCTACCATTCTAAACAGATACACTTTTTGATGTATCTTGTAAGATGTGTCATTGTCGATCAAAAACGGAGCATATTTATATCCATTTTTGCAAATAGTGTATCTAGGGACTAATATTAGCTAATGCATTAATATTCTTTGAACATTCTAAATACATTATATGCTGTTTGGTTAAGTGGTAACTCCACATTAGCTTAGTGTTCTGTAGTGTGAATGTGTGTATGCTTAATGTATTGATATTCTGTGCTGGGCTGGTGCTTACCCTGCATCTTATGTTGTTGGGAGTGCAGATAAGGAATAGAAATCATTAAAGATCTAATCTTATTCAGTTCAAAGCTCTATGTAATTGGAGACTGCAGTTTAGAAAATCAGTAACGTGCCTTTTCTTGCAATAATAAAATATGGACATGTTAATGAAGTCCAAATGGATTGCACCAGATGTGGAAAAACTGTTACAAAACTCTAGTCAATTAGTAGTATTATTATATACAGTAGACAATATAGATGAGTCTTCTTTCAAGGCTATGCTGTGACAGTGCAGCTTAGTTCCACACTACCAGGTCCGGGGAGCCACTTGAACCTGCTACTGCCGATAACGTACCCGAGGAATGTGCCAGCTGATGAGGACACACACACCTAGCAAGGGGTAGGTGCATAAAGGGTATCAGTGCTTTTATTAAAAACAATCAAAAAACAAAGTGTTCAAAACAGTGCAATGCACATCTACAATAAATAAATAATCCATAAAATCAAAACAGTGTCCCTGTGGAGGTTAAAATAAAATAAATATTCCTTAAAAACGAGGTTAAAAACACAGGCAAGAAACTGTCCTTTACTATACTGAACCCTGGTGCTTTCCTTTTAAAACTGACGTCTCTCTGTCTTACCCTGATCGGCCCCCACAGCACGGAAAAAACGTCCATCAAGCAGGGGCAGAAACTGATTTATTCCAACATGTGTCCCTACCACCAATCCCACAGCATTCCATGGGGAGCTGCAAAACCCAGCTCTGCTCATACTGCTGCCGATACCTGGCTCCTCCTGGTGAGAATGTTTTTCCATAGCTGCCAATCGCTAACTCCTTCCGTAAGAGCACACCCTGAGCATAATAGTTACTCCTGCTACTTGGTTGCTCAGCAGTTGTCCTGTATGGAGATGGTGTGCACCTCTAAGGTGGTGCGGGAAGATACTCCAGGCCAAAGAGTTAAGAGATAGGTGAGTCACAGTTGAAACTAGGTACAAGTTAAAGGGGGCACATTTTCCAGGGTTATCACTGGAACTGTCAAACTGTTTTCAGGTCCTTGCAGAACTGGACAGTGACTCTGGAAAATCAGATGTGGTAAACACGTATAAAGAGCACCAATGGATCAACTCAAAACTTGTCCCCAGAATAGTTGTGATGGCTCAATCATTAGAGGGATTGGTAGATAAGCTCCTGCCCAGAGCAGAGATAAGTCCAGTAGTCATTGACCATGTTGGAACAAAAGACATACATAAAGTCAGGTCTCAGTTCTGCAGTGAAAATCTAAAGAGCTAGGTACCAAGCTGAAAGAAAGAACTGACGGGGTGGTCTTCTCTGAAGTTCTGCCTGTGCCATGTACTAGTCCAAGTAAGACTGAGGCAATTAGTAGGCTTAACGTGTGGCTCAGTTTTGGTGTAGTATAGAGTGGCATTAGTTTGTGGGGCCTTGGGACTCCTTCTGAAGCAAATGGAAACTGTTCTGCCGTGACAGGTTAATTTTGAATTGGATCGGCACCAGTGTGTTGGCAAAGTGTATGAGTAGGTTAGTCAGGGATTGTTTAAACTAGGGAATGGGGAGAAACAGGGAGGTTAGGACTGGCCATTTTTAGAACTTCACATGAAGGGACAAACAAAATTTTTTTCTATAGAATATTTTCATAAACAGAGTGTAGCTCAAAATGCTTTAAAACAGGCATGTCAAACATGTGGCACACGGGCCGCATGCGGCCCGCAACAGAAATCTGTGTGGCCCGCATGACAGATCCTAGTTAGCACTAAACTTGTACAAAATGATTACTATTGTTTGTGATTGAATCATTCTGCATCTTTGGCGTTACTTATTGGCTTTTCTTATTTATTTATTATTTATTTCTTATCTTCTGACAAAAGCGTGTTTTCCTATGGCATTACATTACCGGAAATGTCATCTGCTAGTATAGTTGCAGCTGCGGCCTCAGCTCCTTGATACCCTAGGCATGACACTGCACCCAAGCCTTGACCAATTAATGAGCCGCGACATCACAACTGAAGTGCTAGGCTGCAGCAGCCTGGCAGGCTACACTACTGGCTGGGCTGCTGAGACTGGCCACTGGGCAGAACTGACCATTATGAGTAGTAATAGCTTGCATATTTTCACACTTTTTGCCTCTAGTTTTATGTAATACTGTGCTAGTATTGTAACAAACAGTGCAGACTACAGCTGAAGATCTGAAGTGGACGTGAGAAGTTGGTGAGCTGTTTATTAACAAATTTTTGTGATTTTGAGTTTGTAAAATTAGTGTAGGTCAGGGGCTTTTTGCATATCGGCTTATTTTACAATATAAACTATGAAGTAAACTTAGTAAAGTAAAATCAGATTTTTGGAGGATTTGTTTTCCAATTTGAATTATTGAACAGTGAATTCAGTGAGTGTTTTGTGATTTCAGTTAATACAAACAGGACTTTGCGCTGTTTACGTCACCAGACTCTTGCAACGTTGAGAATGCGCCTGAGAATATCCAAATGGAATTGATTGAACTGCAGTCAGATTCTATTCTGAAGGCAAAATACAATGAAGTTGGTGTGCCAGGCTTGTATGCTTACCTGCCACCCTCATATGTGCAGATCCGTAAGTTGGCATTGAGAGTATTGTCTATGTTCGGAAGCACTTACCTTTGTGAGCAATTGTTTTCGTTAATGAAAGCTACCAAAACCCACATCGCTCAAGACTTACTGTGGAGCACCTTTAATCCCTCATAAAAGCTGCAGCTGCACAAGATTTCAAGCCTGGTATTGACGAACTAGTTACTAACAAGAGAATGCCATGTGTTGGGACATAGATCTCAGACTGTAAGACTATATAAGGACCTAGCTAAGAGGGTAAGACTTGTACACTGTTGTACGGAGATTGTATGGAAATAATTGTTTTTCTTTAAACTTTAAGTGTTACATTTTTTAAAGTTTTCAGTATTGGAAAGAAAGCTTCAGTAACTTTGTATAATAGTATAATAGTATTTGGTACAGTGCGGCCTGCTGACGCACGTATGGCAGTCAAAGCGGCTCACAAATGGTAGTGAGTTTGACATGCCTGCTTTAAAAGATGTCAAAGAAATAGTTACAAGAAAAGAAAAACAAATTTAACACTAGAATTACCAAAGTCTATGAAAAAACTCATAGATCTGGCCCACCTTAAATCCGTTCACACCTCTCCACAAAGGTCTTTTGTTCTCTAAATGTGCCGATACAGACAAGCTGCAAGCAGCCAACTATTCCATCCCCCCACCGACTTAGAACGTACACGAACTTCTCCCAGCTCAGGCCTTGATTGATTATCTGGGAGTGAAGTGGAGTTTTAGAGTGGAAATAATAGATCGTTATTTGGAAAACACGCATTTCATTTGTGTTCCGTTTCTACAGTAATCTGTGTAAACACATTTTCAAAACAGAAACGTTTTTCATATTTTAGTATTAAATGACAAAATGTAGGCATAAACTATATAATGTATGAAGACTGAAGCCCAAAGATCAAGTAAACACTTTCACAAAAGGTTCAACACAAAGACAACAGCTTCTGTGGTGTAGCAGTAAGATTGGCTGACTTGTAATCAAGAGTTCCCGGTTCGATCCCCACTGCCTCCTAAATTTGCTGTTTTCATTAGTGAGCTGCTCTTATTGTTAATATTATACAGTACACACATACACTTGGTTTGTGTCTGTAACACACAGTGTACATTTATAGGACTTGTAAAAGTTACCGTTTTTTTTCACTTTTATTCTCTCTAAATCACGATCACGATACATACTACCCCCCCCCCCCAGGGATCTGACACTGTGAGTTTTTACTTGAGAAAGGGAATAACTGGAGATGTCAGTGGTGTTTTGAGACAATGGAACTGGACATTCTCTCATCTGGAGGGATAAAAGCTGACACACAGACGCTGGCGAATCTGCCTTCTTCATATCTAATAGTGTTAATTAGTTAAAAATAATAATGAATAACAAAATATAAATCAATATTGCCTTACATACAGTAACTAGATATATAATTAGTAGAATGGTAAAGTCTCTAATGATGAGTGCAATGATAAGGTCAAAACTTGTAATATGTTAAAAATGCTCCCTTGAATGCTAAGAATATTAAAAATAAAACAAGTGAATTGGAGTTGTACATAGCTCATCACAATTATTATTTTACATCAATAGCAGAATCTAAATAGGGATGACTGTAACATAGAAGGAAGCATAAACAAAATATAAAAGGATGAGTGAGGGGTTGCTTTTTATGTAAAACTGAATTTAAATGCAACTCTATTTCAGTTGGATAAGGAACTTCGTTTTAGTGAGGATGTCTGGATTCAACTACAAAGAATAAAGGAGTCTTATTTTATGAGTGTGTTATAGACTCCCCAATTCAGACAGTCCTTTCAATCTTTTTAATAATATCGCAAGTTTAGAGGGGTATATTGTAGTCATATTAAAATTAACTAGGCTAACCTTACAACTAGTAGATTATTGGAGCAGGTGTTTTAAGACATAACCAGTGACTGCTTTTTAACATAAATCACCAACAGGAAGGGAAGCCTGCTTGAATATAATATTTTGTAATAAGGATATAATTGAGGGTGTAAAGCTGATTGGACCATTAGGATCAACTGACAATAATACATTTTACAGCATATTTGCAGAGTGCAGACTCAAAGAATAAAACTGTTAACTGTAATTTTAATAGGGCAAATTTTGAGCAGATATGTCAAAGTCTAAAAGGCATATACTAAGATAGGCTTTTTAAGTGTGGAGACAGTCAAGGAGCAGTGGAACATGTGCAAAAATGTTTCACTTATGATGCAGGAAATTTCATCCCAAAATATTAAAGTAATTAGCAATTTAAAAACTCTGCAGTGGAGCAATAAGGAACAAGTAATAAGTCGGACTCGTTTCCTGTTGAGGATGGACTCCGCCAGGGCTGCCCTTTGTCACCGATTCTGTTCATAGGTTATATGGACAGAATTTCTAGGCGCAGCCAAGGAGGGGAGGGGGTCTTGTTCGGTGACCTCAGAATCTCGTCTCTGTTATTTGTGGATGACGTGGTTCTGTTGGCTTAATCGGACAGTGACCTCCAGCTCTCACTGGAGTGGTTCGCAGCCGAGTGCGAAGCAGCGGGGATGAGAGTCAGCACCTCTAAATCCGAGGCCATGGTTCTCAGCTGGAAAAGGGTGGAATGCTCTCTCCGGGTTGGGAGCACAGTACTACCTCAAGTGGAGGAGTTCAAGTATCTCGGGGTCTTTTTCACGAGTGAGGGAAGAATGGAGCAGGAGGTTGACAGATGGATCAGTGCGGCATCCGCAGTAATGCGGGCTCTGCAACGGTCCGTCGTGGTGAAGAGAGAGCTGAGCCAAAAGGTGAGGCTGTCGATTTACCAGTCAACCTAAGTTCCTACCCTCACCTATGGCCACGAACTTTGGGTAGTGGCCGAAAGAGCAAGATCGCGGATACAAGTGGCCCAAATGAGTTTTCTCTGCGGGGTGGCTGGACTTTCCCTTAGAGATAAGGTGAGGAGTTCAGTTATCTGGGAGAGACTCAGAGTAGAGTCGCTGCTCCTCTGCATTGAGAGGAGTCAGTTGAGGTGGTTCAGGCATCTGGTTAGGATGCCCCCTGGACGCCTCCCTGGGGGGGTGTTCCGGGCATGCCCCACTGGGAGAAGGCCATGGGGCAGACCCAGGACACGCTGGAGGGATTACATCTTCCGGCTGGCCCTTTAACGCCTCCAGGAGCTGGAGGAGGTGGCCGGGGAGAGGGATGTCTGGGCTTCCCTGCTTAGGCTGCTGCCCCCGCGACCTGACCTCGGATAAGTGGTGGATAATGGATGGATGGATGGATATTGCAGACAAGGCAAAAAGTGACCCAGAGGTACTTTCAGTATTTTAGTAGTAAAAGAACAATCAAGGAGGAGATAAAGTGTATCAGGAATACTAAAAGAGAATTAACATATAAAGAGAGAGAAATTATATTTTTCTGAAGCTTTCACATATAGTATGCATAAGCAAATAACCTCCCATCAGCAACAGGGACTACTAACGGAGTGCTTAGTGATTAGCAATATGTAGAGGGAGAAGTGCTGCTTAGATAAAATATACTGAAATTTAACACATTACCAGGACCAGATAACATTTATCCCAGAGTGCTTAAGAAGGTTAGTGAGTGCATATGGAAACCCTTGACACATTTTTTTTTAATTCACTGAAATCTGGTGAAATTTCTAAGGACTAGAAAATAGCAAATAGGGGAATTAGGCATATCCAAGTAGCTATAGGCCTATAAGCTTAAATGCATTATAGATAAAATATTAGAAGGAATTATTAAGAAAAAGATTTAGCAGCACATGACAATATAATGACCTTTACTGAACAGTCAACATGGGTTCAGATGCTATCTTTAAAGCTGAGCCAGGACACCCAGCGAAGGAATTTCAATTCTAACACCTGTATCCACAATTTAGTTTTTTCAGTTAGCTTATGATTGTATGTGAGAGCTGGAACATTGATCAACCAATAAAATGAGAGAGTTGCCTTTTGGCTCAGCTCTCTGTACACCATGACAGACTTATACAATGTCCACATGACCGAGGAGGCTGCTCCGATCCATCTTTCTTTCTTTTTCTTTTTCTTTCTTTCTCTTTCTTCAATCGTGAACAAGACCCCAAGACACTTAAACGCTATTTGAAGCAGCACCTCATTTGCAAATTGCAGAGGGCACTCCACCCCTTCATATCCTTAGAGGTGCTGATCCTTACTCTGGATGCTAGGCTGAGTCTACAAGCTGTCCATAAAAATTATGACCAGAATCAGTGACAGAAGGCAGCATTGGTGGAGTCCTACACTGAAATGAGTCAAGCTTTTGCTTTGGTTATACAGGCACTGAATAGCCTGCAACAGCTGAATTCTGCATTGCTCCTCCTAGATCAGATGTTTAACCAAATGCTGGATACTCCTTTCCAGAACCCTAGTATAAGCCTTTCCACAGAGGCTGAGGAGTGTAATCCTCCCAAAGTTGGAACACACCCTCCAGTTCCCTTTGTCAAGGATGGGATACACCCCAGTCTGCCAATCCAGAGGCACTGTGCCTGGCCTCCACACAATGCTGAATAGGTGTGTCAGTTAAGACAGCCCAACAATATCCATAGCCATTAAGAATTCGGGGCAAATATAATGTAACCTGGGGCCATAACACAGAATTTTTTTTTTAACTATCTCAAGAACCTCAGCTCCAGTCACATGTGAGTCCCCCACTGAGTCACCTGACTGAATCCTCAAAGGAAGAGGTGTCAGTGGAATCTTGGAAAAAAACTGCTCCTTCTACTGCCCGACTATAAACAGCACAGGCAAAGCACTGCTTACCCCTCCTGAGTTGTGATGACAGTTTTCGAGTTGCTTTGAGGACAACCAAAAATCATTTTCAGTGGCCCCATTGAACTCTACCCACACCAAAGTTTTGTGTTTCATAACTGGCATCACTGTGCTCCACTTGGCCTGTTGGCATCAGTCAGCTGCCTTTGTTGTTCCACAAGCTGTTGGAAGGCCTCCTTCTTCTGCATTTTCAAAAAAAGAGCAACAAAGAATCTTTATAAAATAAAAAAAATATATTTTTTTTTTACAAAAGCTGTGTAGAGCAAGAATAAACTCTGAGCAGCACAGAGGCGCAGAAGGCAATGTCTTCCAAAGGTAATATCGAAATCGAACAAAATCCCAATCCAAAAGAAAAATTCAAAAATAGAGCACAGGATCAAAAAATATAGATAATGAGAAAAGAGCAAAATACCTGTATGCAATAGAAAGAATTCACCACACCACAAGTACATTCACAACGAACTGCAAGGGACTGTGAGTTGTCAGAGCCTTTATAGGGTTGAGGGCAGTCCCTTGACTGTGATGGGAAAGTGATCATGCCTGTTGGGGGGATCACCCACAAAACATACAGAACATAAAGAAAAACACATAGATACATAGAAACTAAATAACCAACAATATTAGTATAAAGAAAGGAATCAAAAATGAAGAAAACAGACATATGCCATTTAAAGCCAGGGGAGGAAATCTGATTGAAAGATAATAGGAACATAGCCCTTTTTTTTCTTTGCTATTTGGGGATACTTCTTCGTGTGACCAATGCTTAGGAGTCACACAAGCATGAAAGGCAGGCACTATGTGGTCACTATTGCAATTCTCTATGTGAGACTTTTTGCTGTAGCCCTGTGAAAATTATGAAGACAAACATTTTCCTACAAGTGCCTACATTCTTATACAAAAAAGTTACTGCTAAATTTTACAAGCTTAATGATGTAAACTGTGCACATTTAGGATATCATGTATATGCTCATGCATTACACATTCATTTAGAGAACTTGTTCTGTCTTTTTGGACAAATAGGTAATCCTTTGCTTGCAACAATGTGGTTGTCAGAATTTTACTGTAGTATTTTTCTGTTTCGTTAACAGTGATTTTTATAATTTATGCTGCATTATTTTTTGAGCAAGGCCCTTAACCTACAATTGCTGAGTTCTTTGAGTAGTGAGAAAAGTGCTATATAAATGCAAAGAATTATTATTATCAAATTCTATTATAAATTTGCAACTTTGAACTTCAGATTTTGAACACAGTCAATAAATTATTTCTTGAATTGACCCTCCTTGAATATGTAACAAAGTAGAATTGTTGCTAAACAATATAGTTTTTAAATAACTCAGAGTATTTGCATTTAAAGATACTTTTTAAGTAAAATACCCTGCAAGTATATATTTAAGCACAGTAATGATAGCAAATGTAATTTATTACTTTACACCACTGGGATGCACTGACTCAGTGCCTTGGCTTTCTACATTTTTACTAAATTTACAACACAAAATACAATTTTAAACAGAATAAAGGCTATATATATCTTCAGTCTGCAAAAAAAAAATTCAAAACAGATTCAATCAGTACAGTACTGGCATGTGACCTATCATGGGCCAATAGCATTTGATCCTCTGCTCAGGAAGTAAGTGAGGTTAATGAGGTTTAACAGAAAGTCAGAAGACCCTATGTTGCTATAATTCAACCAGATGTAGCCTGGATTGTTGAAGTTAATTTTGATTGCTTAAGTTCAGTAACTGAAACTAGGATAAAGCTGTGCTTAGAAGCAAAGCAAGATGTCATAGAAAAACACACAAAGAAGCATTAAATTGAGGAACAATCACCAGAAATTTAAGTCAAGGAAAGCACAGGTAAAAAAATGGAAAAGAAAAGTTAATAGTATTTTAAAGTGAGGGGAAAATTAGAATCTTAGAACAAAATAAGACAGTAACCTCTTAACTGAATCAATAGCCTACACAAAAATGCATAAAAGAGGCAGCTTTAATTGGGTTATTGCCAAACAGCAGCACAAGCAAGGCAGAGAAAGGCTACAGTTGCTACTTGTGGCACATGTAGCAGCTCAGTTGAGACAGAGAAAGGTAGATGCCATTTGGTTGAGACGCCTACAAAACTAAAGCAAAAGTACAGCAATGGGAGTGGGAGTACTGCGCTGCCTTAGTGCATGATGAACTGGAGAAAAAGAGAACAGACTTAACTGTTCAGCAACACACTAATGAGCAGACTAGACAGTGTTCAATTTCACAAATATAATCAATGCTGGTCACAGCTGCCATTTATAATAAATGCCAGCAAATAAAACAGCACTCGTGCTTTTTCAGGGACTGTTGTTCAGTCCAGAGTTCCAGTCCCCTTGATAAGAAAAAAAAAATTTAAGAAATGGTCTATATATAGAGAAAAATTATCTCTAAAAACTGAACTTTACCTATTTTTATTATATAGTCTGTGAATAAAATTCAGAATCTGCAAAAAAGAAAAAATAAGAGAGGAGCATGCTAAGGCCTTGCTAGAAAACAGGCTAATGGTAAAAAACTGGGATAATCAAGCAAAACAAGGCCATCTTCAAAACCCAAATAGTTAGTTACAGTTTACTGAGATAGTAACAAACCTGCAGCAGATTAAGACCAAATTACGTTGTATATTACTAAGCGAAGCTGACTCTCAGGTGTAAGTGCTGTCTTAGTGAACAGAGAAAGAAGATTAGTCCTAACTTTAACTATTTCGCATCTAGTTTTGCTTCAGCTTCATGTTTCACCTTGGTGTGCTCAGCTGGCCAACTAATTGCCCATTAACAGTGGTATGCCAGCAATTAACGCCATGATATCTCTCAATGAATGGAATGCAGCTACACAGTCCTCTTGATTTAAAGGGACAGAGTACAGGGAAAAATTACATCCTCATGTAAACTTAATAAAAATAATGCAATAGTTAATTTACATTTAATTGAAATGGGTGTCACTCTTGTAATTATAAATATTATTCACTTCAAGTATATGAAAAGGCCCTGAAATTAATATACATAAAGTAATGAAAAGAGGTACACATTAGTAGAATCGTATCTGAAGCATAACTGTCTGTTTGTAATTCATTTCCCAATTAAATACCGTATATAATACTGAAGAGTTCATATTTGTCATTCAATGTACTTTTCCTATTAACCAGATTAATCCAACAGTCACCAAAGTGTATAAAATGCCTAGTCAGAGGCTGGACAATATTTATAAAGAATGTCTCATTGTAGAACAAACTTTACAGTAGGGCAGAAGCATAAGCTGACTACAAAGGCCTAAGAGTGGAAATTAATTGTTCTTTATAGGAATTTCTTAAATATTGCTTTGCTTTGCTTTTTGGATTCTGTCTCTGGCCTGTGTATTCGGACTGCTTTGAATCCTGTAGTACGAAGCCTAAAAAACAATGAGGAACAACTTAAGAACATTTATGTTAGGTATGCCCAGTAGGAGCTAGGAGGTCTTTGGCCTTGGAATCCCTGCAGAATTTATTTCTCTCCAGCTTTTCTTTTATTTATTTATTTGCTTATTTATTTATTTATTTATTTAATCTTTTTTTTTGCTGTTTTCTATGGCTATCTGTCTTTATCATTGGACTCATTTTTGGAGACTTCAAAAAATGATTCTATGATTCTATATATGATGATTCTACTTTTCTGAATTGCCTTTTAGGAAACTTCTTGTGTGTCTCTTTTTGCTGTCTGGAGCTTTTACCTAGTATTTTTCCAATTTTTGTGAAATATATCATTTATGTATAAAGATTCTTTGTTGGCCCTGTTTTTACAAGCTGAAGGTTAATGGTCATCCTTCCTCTTGTGGGGCCTACCAGGCTATAAATGAAGCTTAGCATAATTTTGTGGATTGAGAGGTCATGAAATTTCCATTCAATGAGAAACAAAACCTTTT
This sequence comes from Polypterus bichir lapradei, assembly GCA_026402145.1. Taxonomy (NCBI): domain Eukaryota; kingdom Metazoa; phylum Chordata; class Cladistia; order Polypteriformes; family Polypteridae; genus Polypterus; species Polypterus bichir. The sequence continues at coordinate 62,685,515 of JANRMT010062807.1, read as the reverse complement.
TTCTAATGTTGCTTCGCTCTTGTTATACTATCATTTACTTTAATCTGAAATTTGTTGCAAAGTGGCATAACATTAAAAGCTATACTGTTAACTGAAAAATGGAAAGGATTATTCATATATCACATTTAAATAACTATGTAATTTGTCCCCATTGCTTTTTTGTCAGCAAGAGACAAAAGGAAAAGATGTAGTAATAACTACACTATAATAGTTCAGAGATGTGTAATAGGCATGAAAAAATGCTCCAGTTGAAAATCTTCTAGGACTGAACTCTGTGTGCTCCTGTTCTTGCGTACTGCATAAAGCTTTTAAACCACTGACACAAATAAGAATTAGAAAGAAAGCCCTTGTTATTTTTAGAAAAGTCATGATGGTATGTGTATGTATATTTTAAAATAATAAAGAGTAACATGTATTAGTAGATCAATTCGCGAACCTCAATAATTAAATGCATTTGATTAGTTCAATGTTTTAAAATGTCCAGTAATTAGGGATCTGCCAGTAAAATAGAACCACTCATGCTGAAATGTGTTTGTTGTATGGCCTGGTCCTTGTCTTGATGATTTACACACAGATGTTTGTGGCTACATTCAATGCATAAAAAGTTGGTTTGCTTTCACTAACCCAGTAGATTCATCCATGGTGTCTCTATTCCTTGAAAATCCAATGAGTGTTGGAGCTCAGATTGACTGTAACAAATAGTTAAAGGATAGCACATAGCACAGACCCCTTGGCATGTCCCTATGACTATAGAATTGCAAAAAACAGTTTTATATCCAATTAGTTGAAGGCATCCATTGTGAAATGCAAACCGTTAGCATCAATGTGAATTTCTGTAAAATGCATTTTTTCCAGTCATATCAGTGACAATGGATGATATTTAAGCCCTCCCAAAACTTCATAGGCGCAATTCATTGTACTAGTGTGCGAATAACAGACCTCTACACTAATATTTGAGATGAACTATGTAGAATACTTGCTACATATGCCATATATGTTTGCATATAAATGTGCAATATACAGTGGAACCTCAGTTTGCGAGCATAATTCGTTCCAGAAACGTGCTCGCAGTCCAAAGCACTGGTATATCAAAGTGAATTTCCCCATAAGAAATAATGGAAACTCAGATGATTTGTTCCACAACCCAAAACTATTCATATAAAAATGATTAATACAAAATATAAAGTAAAAATACATAAACCAAATTAACCTGCACTTTACCTTTAAAAAGAATCATGGCTGGTGTGAGTGAGTTTTTAACTTTTGTGGGATTCCACCCAACAGGACGACATGCGGAAGAGCGTCCCAAAGCAATCGCAGTCTCCCAGCACTGTAGCAGTTCGCCGTAAAAGCGTATACAAAAGGATCGCGGACATTCTATAAGCGCCTGCCATCGATGGGTGATACAAGGAACATTATAAAGATCCCCCTACAATAAATAACCGTGCTGTTGTTGTTTCAAGCTGAATAAAGCTGGTGTTGTTAAAATACTGAGACTCAGCTTCGTGTTTTGGGGCACAAGATGGGGACTCGCACTTCACAGCACACACGCGCGCGTGCACACACACACACACACACAGTCACAATGCTGTAGTAAACAGTATACGCTCGTACGGATGTTGACTATATGAGTGAGGCACACAGACTCAGACGGAGAATAGGAGACGATTGCCCTCGAGAGGAGAGAGAGAGAGACATGCGAGAGCGAGCGAGATAAGGAGAGAGAGAGAGAGACGAGCGAGCGAGATAAGGAGAGAGAGACGCGCGCTCGAGCGAGAGAGACGCTTGGAGACGCTTGCATGAGCGAGAGAGATAAGCTCGCGTGAGTGAGACAGATAAGGAGAGAGAGACGCCCGCGCGAGAGAGAGAAGAACCATCAGCTCAGTTGTGATCACATGACGCTCAGCAGACAAAGTGTATCTATACTACTCGTATTGCAAGACATCGCTCGTTTATCAAGTCAAAATTTATTTAAAAATTTAGCTCATCTTGCAAAACACTCGTAAACCAAGTTACTCGCAAACCGAGGTTCCACTGTATTCTAGTCTTCCTGAAGTTTGTTCCTATGTATAATTTTCAACTGCTGCCAAATGTCCCTCAGATTGCTGCTGAATACTTACATATTTTAAGTTTGAAAATTAAGTATGAAAATTCACAAACTAATGTGTTTACGTTTTTTACTGTGAATAATGCTATTAATATTCAATTATGCAATCTCCTAATTTAAAACGGACATGTATTTAGGCATTGGTCTGTTATAGATTGCCTTGCAACCTTGATCGCTTTTTTAATAGTAGATGCATTTTTTTTATGTTATTATAGATCATGTATTATTTCTTAATCAACAGCAGAAAATACCCCCACTGTCTCTGTTACATGTTCATCTATTTTAAGAAAATTACATAAATGCTAAACTTTTCTAGGCTGTTCCATAATATTAGTTTCACGCTTTAACACCCAGGTACACAACCTGCAGATTTCACCACCTCTTTTGTGGTGTTCTAATTGATGTTATCGACAATCTTTTGTCAGGGCTGCATAAATCTAATGAGTGGGTGCATAATCAAAGCCCATCTTTATTTAATAAGAAACACTTTCCGTTTGTGGAACCAACTGAGTCTCGATTGGAAAATGAGGTTTATTCAAGCAAAGTTTACTGAGCTAAGTCTCAATTTCATAAACACGCTTCATGGAATACCCCCAAAATCATGGTATCAGCCAATGACACCATACACAGTGTTGCCATTGCCACATGACCAGCAATAAACAACAATAAATAATAAAGTCATAAAATGGCATTGAATTGCAGAAAAACAAATTAATCAAATGGTATCACTATGGTGTCAATAATATAGTGTATAATATTAAATAACCATTAGAAATACAGAATGACAATGAACAAAAATAGTTTAGAATCATAATACATGTGCAAAAAGCAGGCATTGTGATATTTTTGAGGAGAAACCATTCCTCCTGTGCTCATAAAGGAAGCCTTTACTGTCATTCAATCAGTACAATGAAATTGTAAAAGCTACATCTGTAAATGGTGCAAGTCCAACAAACAACAACAAATAAATAACATAAAAAAATACATCCTATCACAAATAAATACATTTAAAGAGAAACATGTCACTTAAAACATCTGTTTGCACCAAACATTCATACCCACGTCAATAGTAGAATATACAGGAAGGATCAAAAAATATTGAAAAGTTTTTCCAGAACTGCTTCAGTAAAAATAATTAAAAATAAAGAAGCTTTAGAGTTACACAAGGAAAAATAATAGCAAATTGCAGCAAACAACAAATTAACCATATAAACACTTCAAGGAAAAATATTAATAAATTAGCAGCAAACAGCAAAGTCACTGAAGTATTTATAAAAGAAGACATGAATAGAATGCCTCTGGCAGAAGTAAAATTAAGCACTGTTGTGAAGATTTTAAAATAGACAATTTAGATGTGCTTCATGCTCTAAGTATGATGAAGACTAATTAAACACCACGGCTTGATGGGATTTTACCAGAAATGTGCAAAGAAATGAAAAATATTATTTACATAGTTTTCCTAACCACATATCAGTAACCACTTCAGGTGGGAAAAGTATCTCATGGCTGGAAGAATGTTTTTGAAAGTACCCATAGTTTAAAGTTATTAGTTAATTAGATTACTGAATAGTCATATTCTTCTACTTAATATAAGTAACATTACTATATATCAGTTTTTATTGACTTTGTTATTGCTTATTTTTGAAAATGCAGTTTTCCTTTGTCTATTAATTAATATAATGTTTATGCTGTTCACTGTCTTATTTTTTAAATGCTTATTTTCTTACTATTTTATTAAGAAAAAGTAGTTAAGAAAAATAAAGTTATCTCCTACTAGTCAAACTCTAACAACCAGAACACAACAGTTTTTTAAAACTATGCTATTTAAATGCTGCGATAGTAAACTTCTCATTGAAAAGTAGTCATTGCAAAAAAATTACATAGAAGTGATTTTAGTAGCAACACTGTATACACATATGCAATGCTTACATCCTTACAGATTTCTTTAGATTGGCAATTCCATACTATACAGTAATCCCTCGCTATATCGCGCTTCGACTTTTGCGGCTTCACTCTATCGCGGATTTTATATGAAAGCATAACTAAATATATAACGCGGATTT
>JANRMT010062807.1:62635423-62680945 GCA_026402145.1 Polypterus bichir lapradei | reverse complement strand
ACACATTGAATGAGGAGGTGTGTCCAAACTTTTGGCCTGTACTGTATATTGTCTTGTAGTTATATGTTCCTCTGTAGCTCATTCACCATTCACCCCATAGAATCCACTGGTGTTTATTGGCCACGGAGGTGGAGACTAGTGATGAGAGAACCCTGCAAAGTTCATTTTGCCATGAGTTCAACGAAATCACAAAAATGTTAATGAACTTTATTGAACTCCACAAAATGCATTGAAGTCAATGGGGAAGTAAGAACTGCACTAGTTTTGATTGGAAACAACAGCGCAATGGTCTTTTAGGATTTCCTGAGTTCTAGGGAAATGGCTGCAAACTATGCTGGACTGATTATTGTGGCCATAAATATGATCTGTACTGTGAGGCAGCAGTGCTAATGTGCCACACTGCCTTAAACAACAATCAATATTTAAACAACATACAATGTCCACAAAATAGCAATAAGTAAATAAAATATAGATTATTGGGCACCCCGAGTTCCACTCTTGGGGCACACATTGGCACAGCAAGGAACCAGAAGTGTGGGATTGGCTTGTTCCATTGTTTGAAATCACAGCTCCAGGTACAGTTGGAACATCTTTTTTGTCTTTCATGAATCTGTGTAGATGCTTTTCTTCCATGAAGAAGAAAGAAATGCCTTGTAATTGGGAATAAATAGTTTGTTATTATTACTTCCCTGTGTTTTCTGACCCAGGGATAGCTGCAGCATGTGACCAATTATACATAATGATCAGTGTTATATATTTTTTAAACATATGCAGAGTGCAATTCAGTGAGAGTCCCCCTTCCATGTAGGTTGGGCATGCAATTGGGTAAAAACAGCACACAAAACAGAATATACGCAGTCCTCATTTCAGAGCTAGATGGCTCTCTCATTGCCACCTCATTAATACTTAGATTTATTTTTCATTTTTAACATCCCTATTACAGAACATGTGTGACTAGGAAGTTAATACATTTAATCTTAGTACATTGGGAGTACACAGAAGAAGTCAAGATATTATGGACTGCTCTCTTAAATTAATTCTAGCATGGCCAACAGTAGTGTTGCGCCCAAATAAAAGAACTGTTTGATCCTTTTGATTATAGTAGCTATCCATCTGTATATTGATTGCTCCTTTTATACGTGATCTTAGTATATACGTGATCTTAGTTTTATTGGCAGCTTCTTAAAATTCTGTAGATTTACCGTGCAAATGTTGGTGAGATAACAGGAGGATGGCTATATCACCAAAGTCCAGATCTTCTAGCAGGTAGCACATTTTCCATCTAATATTTCTTTGTCATGTTGAAACAAAATTCCTTTGAAAACAAATCCCTGTTTGTCACCTGTTTTCACTTGGAACCCTAGAAATGAAATATGTTTAACAATTTTAATTATTTTGTCAGTTATTTCTAACTTTTCATTATTTACCAGCCCTGTTGTTGGTGTGCTACGTCAAAAGCTTGCCAGAATCTAAGAAGTTAATATACAGGTAGGACTGCCATTCAAATGACAGTTGAATATTATGTTCAACTGTTCCTAAACCTTGTTAAAATCCTACTTGCCCTTGTCTCTGTCTCATAATAATCCCTTTATTAATTCTTACTGATTATTCAGTGGGGAGACAGAAAACAACACTATCACTCTGTAGTTGCTGCATTTCGACTTTCTTAGCTACAATAATTCCCTATTTCAACATACTCTTTTTTAAATTATTCTCATTCCAGGATACTATAATAAAAATCCTGTGCAATATCTGTAGTAAGTGTGGGGTCTTTGAATATCATGTGCTTTTGGTTGGGATCTGGTTTGTTGAGATCTCACAGTTAACAGTTTCCTTGAAATATTTTTGTGATATTTTTAGTTTGTCCTTACTGTTTGTGACTAGCAGTCAATCCTTATTTTGAAGGTAACTCCCTGAATGTCTTTCGTATCACATATACTGTAGTTTGGTAATGTGAAAGACTACCTTTATGTGTCCCTTGTCTTCCTGTGAGGGCTTGGGTTAGCTTCATGATCTCTATCAACACTTGAACCCAGAGCAATCGATAGTCATAAATAGACATGAGTCAGGGCAAATGTGGACACATGGACAAGCAAGAGGTGGTGCAAAGTGTTTCAGTACTTTTATTTAAAACAAATGGTGTTCCAAAACTGCAGTAAATAGTTAATAAATAATATGTGAAAACCTTCATGAAAGTTAAAATTGGTCATAAAATCACTATTTCATTAAAACTGTGCAGACATTGGGCTACCCTTTCTCACCTAGCACACCACATCTTCCACTCTCTCTGTCCTCCTAGCTCACTCTACTCAGGTCTTGTAGCCGGAGGAGATGCCAGCAGCTGCAGTCATAATCTCTAGCTCTCGGCACAACTGCCTCCATTGGCATCTGCCATGACACTACAAGTCAGACCTTCCATCTTCCTCATGCCCTTCTAGCACCTACTGGATCACTTCTTCTATTCCTCAGTAGTAGAGGATCCACCACTGGAGCATTGATCACTAACTCTTCAACGTTACCACCCAACGCCAGCTTTCCATCACCACAAACTCCACAGATTCTGCTGTCTTTTTTCTCTCCTTTCCTTTAACATTCACTTCTATTTTTTTGTTCTGCTTAGCTGAAACACCTGTGGACATAGTGTTGTAATTGCAATCCACCAAGAGCTGATGCAAGCTCTTGATGCAGCTGAACTAAACAATCAGCTCACCGCCACACTGAACACACTGAACATTATGTGCCTGCCCAGCTCTTCAGTCACGCATGCACAAATCACACCTTTAAAAAAAAAAACCTGCCCACAGCCATGGACCTTAAAATTCTTGACCCCACTTCTTCCATGTGCTCTAGTTGTTCATAGAGACCACTCTATGACTATCCACTTTTGTTTTTTTTTAATCTTTGTATTGTTAATTTTGCTTGAACTGATTTTTGATCTTCTCTGATTTTATACTCTCTAGCATTTGTTTAATATTTTATTTCTCCTCTCTTTTCAGCTTTCACTTGAGATCCATGGTTTATGATGTTTTCCTTTGTAGCGTAATACTTTATATGCAATTTATTATGTGGATTCTGGCAATGGTTCAAGTTGTATTAAGACAAGAATCCCTGAAGCCTATGGAAAAAAGTTGTAATGCCAGGCCACTTTAAACACTAGTGAACGCGACTGAAAGAATGAAACTGAATAAAAAAAAAAAAAACAAAGCTAACCTTTACAAGTATCATACATTTACACCGGTTGTTAAAGACTGAAATCAAATGTATGTTTTTATTCTAAAATAGTAAGAATAAAAGCACCTGACTTCTCAAAACTGACTCGTTAGGGATTCAACCCGTGAAGTTTTGATTGTCAGTCAACTGTTGATACTGTTGCGCCACCGAAGCAGTCGTAGTAAATGCGTGTCAATGTCAAACCCTAATGCGTGTTGTTTTTCTGCAGTTATATTTTTGAATAAAAGTGCACTTGTTCTGTTGTATTTGTATCTTTTGTGAAAGTGTTTCTTTGATATTTGGACTTCATGCTTCACACATTATAAACTTCATGTCTACATTTTGTCAATTATTACTAAAACATGAAAAACGTTTCTTTTTTAACTATGTGTTTACATAGATCGCTGTAAACATGGAACACACATGAAATGCATGTGTTCCAAATAACGATATAGTATTTATAAAAGGTGTGATTTTGCTTGACTTCTCACTCTATACATCTCCAAACAACTGACACACAGGTAAACAGACTTGAGCTGAGAACACTGTGCACCGGTGGGGGATTTGATAGCAGACTGCTTGCTGCTTATCAACACATTTAAAGGACAGAAGATGCTGATGGAGAGGTGAGAAGCGATTTAAGGTGGGACGGAGCTACAAGTTTTTTCGTAGGCTCTGGTAATTCTAGTGTTAATTCCTTTGCACCTCTTAATCAGCATCTTTGTCTTGCAAATGTGTCGATTGGCAAAGGAAGCAAGCAGCCTTCTATCCCATCCCCCACCAATGCAGCTGAAGTCAGACACAAAGTTCTCCCAGCTCAAGTCTCTTTATTTGGGTTTGAGGTGTCTGGAATTGTATAGGGTAAATAATATATCATTATTTGGAATACATACATTTCAAGTGTTTTCCATGTCTGTGTAAATGTAGGATGACAGGAAATCCAAGGCAAGAAATATTAAACACATAACTAAAACAGAAACTTTTTTCATGAAAAGGAATATTTTCAATTTACATGTTACTGTCAATGTGTAAAAACCAAAGCCCAAATATCAACTGACACAACCAAGACATGTGCGCTAGGCTGGTGTAGAGGTAAGAATGGCTGCTTCCAAATCAAGAAGTTGAGGGCTTGATCCTGGGTCTTCCCCAGATTTACCGTTTTGTGCAGTCAGCTACTATTATTAATGGTAATGCTTATTTGTTGGTTATTTTAATTATTACCTTTATTTAAAATTAATGTGTTGATTCCTGGTCCTTTTGCTTATATATCTGGTCCTTTCATGGCTCTTGTATCTTGTATTGAATTCTTGTACTATCTGCTCATGAAAATATGGTCAATCTGATTATCTGAAGTAATAGGCATTAGCTAATTAAGATGAAATGGGTTACGACAACTAAAAATTCAGTCAGGAAATATGTGATTTCATGATGTCACCCAAAGCACAGCATGCACTGACTAAATGACTATCTCTCAGTGAATGCAGTGCCAGATTCGATTCACAATAAATTTAAACATGTGTTTTGCAAAAGAGTGTGCTCCCACTGAAGTGAGGTCTGCTGAAAAGAGGGACAACAGTAGTGAGTAATAAAATGCTAAAATGTGATGGTAACATAATTATGGGAAACGTCAATTCTAAGGTCTGACATCTGAGCAAATAGTGGGAGACCAAGGGAATAAAAACCGAAACAGAAATTAAGAAAGATTAACGAGCTTCTGTGCAGTTAAGAACATTGCCTTTACAAGCACTCTCTCCCCTTATCACGGCTTTCACAAAACAACTTGGACATCACATATAGGAATTCACATAATCATTTATCATTCATAATATTTTCAAATCCACTTAATCCTGAGTTGCAGGGGACTCAACCCTAACCGAAGGGCATTAAGCTCAATTTAGCAAACAACACTGAACAGACTGCAAGGCATACTGGTACACATATCCACATTCACTCACACTGGGACCAATTTAGATTAGCCAATTACAATAACTGCATGTCTTTGACAATGAGATGCACGTTCTTACATTTAGACTACAAACAAAGAGAAAGTTTAGTGACTTTCTCAGGGTTACATACTTTTACTTATAGCCATATTTCTGTAAGCAGCGCCTGCCAAAAACTGAAAGTAAAAGATCAAATGTGTCTTAAAACTAAAAAAAAGCTATATTGTAAACCTTTTCTTGGCTGGCCTAACAAAGTTATTATTCTAACCTCTAAAAGAGATGTTTTCAAACTTTATTGATATGTCTCTGTTTGAGTAAAACAAAATTTATAATACCATTAACATTTTACACCATGATGTAAAACAAAATAGGCTAAAATTAACGCAATTAAACAGTGAAAAGTTTAAGAAAGTGGAAACAATAGTATTAATATTGTCAACTATAAATAAAATACATTATCTAACAGCCATATCAGGTTGCTTAGTTGATAAATAGGATGCTTATTAAAAGAGCTAAGTATCTGGCTCAGTAAAGTAGCAATGGACAAAAAGCATAATTAAGGGATTGCCAAACAGATTAATGTTCAAATCATACAATGATTTACGTAGATGATTAACTATAAACTTTTAAAGCACAATAAATTACACCCTCAATTTAATTAGAAGAAAAGAGATGAGGTATTCTAGCCATTTTATATACTTACATATTAATTACACATCATACTCAGAGCTGTACCACAGTTGGGACTACCACAGTAATTTTAACCTTAAACATTAATTTTAATTGCATTTGGTTCAGTGTTTTTTTATTTTTATGTATTTATTTTTTTTTGTGTGTGGTTTTTTTTGCTTCTGTTGCTAGTGGGATTGTTGCTCAAAAAATAGATGCTTTTACTTTTTTAGTTTGTTTGACTTGTAATTGTGATACATGTTTCCTTATAAAAATGAAATATATGGAAAATATGCATTCATATGAGCAGTAATATATTTTAAAAATATTTTAAAATAATTACAAATTTGACATTTTATTAAAATGCAATATATACTCCATAATATAAAAGTGTATTTCTTAAAAAATGTTTAAATACAAGATATATTTTGCTGTTTTCTGATGTCAGAGAAGGAGTGCACATAGTGCAGGTGAACACAGCTTAACTTGCAGATTCATGCAGAAACTAAGATTTCTAATGTGTCCCAATCTTGATTATCATGTATAGCTTTAGTTTGATTTGAAAACTTAGGCCCTGTACAATATAAACTGATGGCCCACCTTTAAGTTCTTTCTCTTTTATTGACCAAACCTTCAAGGTCAAGTCTCTAATCAATGATTTGGAATTAATTGCATTAAGTTCTGAAAGTAGCAGTAAATTTAAAAGAAAAATAAGTAGGGAATGCAAACAGTCCAAAATTGGTATGTAAACAGCAATGTACAAAAATGAGCAGTATATAATGAAGTTATAGTTAACTGTGTGTAAATGCTAGCAGTCATGTAATTTGACTACCCAATGCTATTCACTATGAATTCTGCTTGAGGATAAAAATTATTTCTGGACTGCTTTGGAATGAGTGTGCTTTTATATGCGTTATATAACATCCTCATATTTATTATTTGAGACCTGAAACCATAAAGCAATTTAAAGTTGAAACTATTCTATACTTTTTTGAAATTTTCTAGATAAATTAACTGCATTAGTACCCTCTCATTATTTCAATTTATTTTCTAGACTTCCCTTGAAAACTTTAAACACACTTAAAAGCAAACTGTCTCCTCAGCGTTACCACAAGCATTAGTGAGTTTTATTGTGTTGTCAGCATGGTATTCCCAGCTGTGTACTTTTCATTTATTACCGCCATTTGTTACAGTAAGGTTAGATTTTGCTTTTTGTATTTTTCCCTAATACTTAAAAAAATGACCCTAGATTGAACAGTTGTTCATTTTCCAAAAAAACAGAAAGCAGAATACCTGCACTTACAAACAGAACAAGTGAACCGTAATCCATTGCTCACACACACACTCGACATAATCACAAAGTCTACTTAACTTAATTGCACATCTTTAGACTGTGGGAGGCCCTGGTAGAATGAAGAAGAAATATGAAACATATTAGCTATATATAATGGATACTCAGCACCAGAATGAAACAAGAGAAGCAAGAAAAGTAAGAGAGGCAATTAACCTTTTGCAAAACTGTGCTGCTTTTAGTCAAAATGAAAGAACTGAAATAATGTTTTTGGAGTATGTTTAAACTACCAAACACAGTAACAATTTTAAGGAATGACCATCCATTCATTCATACATCTTAAACATGCATTCATCTTTATAACGATGATCGTGTATCAGTGGGGGCAAAAAATCTTTTTCTTTTTATTTTGCTAAATATGCTAGATGTTTGAGAAAAGAATTCTGAAAACTCCACACAAGATGCTATCGACTCACTAACACCCCCTCAATTAAGGATTTTTAATCATTCTACTAGAATGCATGTCAATTTTGAGAAGGAACTGATGTCCACATGTAAGAATATGTATATCACACATAGAAGGACACCAAGCAGGCATCAATCTAGTTTCAACACACTGTGTAGCAACAACACAAAATGTTATGTCAGTGTGTCACTTTACTAAATACCTAACAGTAAAGTTTCCCTCCTGAAATTGTGGTTTTCCTCCCATATCTCTAAAAAATGTGTGTTAGGTTAATTGACTTGTTTCTAATTTGAGCTATTGTGAGTATACTTCTGGGTGCCTATGATTTTTTACCACACATTCTACTGAACATATGGTAGGAATTTTACTCTCTACATTTATATAAATAAAATCTTAGTTTGCTCTATTTCTTTGCCAATTACTCACAATTTTGCCTGTGTGCTGCCATTAAAAATACAGGCTATATGGTGCGTTGAAGAGGAATTTTAATGGGGGCAGGGTCCAAAAACAAGTGCTGCTTAAGGGACTATAATTCTCATCAGGCAGCAGGAGTCTGCTGGGGCTGACGGGACAACAAGTACAGCATTTTCTTCTTAACTAAGGGACTCTGCCCCCTGCTCGCTTTGCTCACCCACCTCCAGGTTTGATTAACTGAATATACAATTTAAAGAGATTTTTATTTTCATGGGAATTGTTACATATGCATTATTTTCACTTTTACTTTAAAACTTTAGTAAAAACAATATTTGGAATGAACTTTTCTTTAAGCTCGCATTGAATTTTGAATCCGTGTTTGGACTTACATTGTGACAACGCAACATCAAACTGCCTGTGAGTGAATCTGTTTCTTTCTCTGTAATAAATAAAACAGCTTTATTGAATGTTTGTCCATTCTCTTTCTGCTTCACTTAGTCATTGACATGTCATCTAGAACGTAAAAAATTATTGTCCTGATAAAATTTATAAGAGCTCAGAGTGCAGGAAGTGTCTCTGCCAAAAGTATTCACACGAATAAGAACTGAGAGCACAGGAACTGTGTCTAATAAAAGCATTCATACGACTGAGGTTAGATGACTGTAGTCTTGTTTGAAAATAGTTGTAGGTAGGCCATGACTTGAAAGAATCTAATAGCAAAAGTCACTATCTCGTGGGACTTTCTTCCAAAGGTTGTAAGTATGGCGTGACTTGAAAGAATCTCATGTTAAAAGTCTCCGTCTTACGGGACTTCATACAGCGCCACCGTTTTTGGAATCTTTTAATTCTCGCTGGCAACACCAATTAGACGATCTACAAGTCTCCAACTTAAAGTTTAAATCCGAACAAAATATTCGATCTCTTTTTCCTGTTTCATTATTTCACCGAGTAATAATTTCCATTTGTTCGCGCTAATGCAATATTTACTATCCATTTTTTGAGACTTTCAAATTTTCGTACTTCCATTATCTCTAACCTGCTCTGCATGTGTACCACGCCAACGTTTTTGAATTCTTTACGACGTTCTACTTTGTTATCTAGTCTTTGTCTTTTATTTCCAGCCCCGGGTGTTGTTAAAATCTCTTGGCACAAAGACTCATCTCGCGGGACGTGTAAGTGTCTCTCTGAGAAAATCACATCTCATCTCCTTCCAAAATCTTTTTTTTTTATAACAGAGAGATTTGGATAACAGTTTCGTTGTGTCACTCAATTGTAGCTTTGGTCAAAGAGTATGTCTTTTTGCATCAATGTAAGTTGTATTTGTTGAAACTAAAGCATAATAATTCAGTTTTTCAATCTATCCCCAAAGATCTTTTCAGTTTCAGTTTTAAAAATGTTTGTGAAAGGAGGTTGTTTCTCTTACCACTATCTATTATTTTTTGATGTTAGAGGAAGATTCACTGACAAGAACAGTGGTAGCCTGCTCCATGTTGGTTAATTGTGCAGATTGGAATTTAATTGCACTGTGTACATGTGACAATAACTCTGAACGGAGCTGATGATATTAAATTTTTTATTAAATCAAAATCTTACATTTTTGAAAAAGCCAAAACTATTCTAAACCTTCATATTGTTACAATTTGCCATATAGATAAGTCACAATGAAACATGGTTTATTAACACATGCCGAGTCATTGTTCAGAATATTCAGTCTGGCTCTATGTGTATTTTCTGTTTTATTGTTTTTAAGTACTCATTTTCATATTTGTATGTCATTTCTTTTAGGTTTGTTTATGATTTAACATTTATGAACTGTCTTGCAAAATGTAAAATGGACCCATCTGTTCCTACCATCTTCTCTTCCTTCATAAATCAGTAAACCGTTTACCTACTTGGGTTCTGTTTGGATTTGTGTCTGTAAAGACATCACCACAGCTAATTGCATATTTACTATTTTCAAACTGTCAAATTGTATGGGATTACCAAGGTGGTACCCCAAATCTTTATCCATGTTTTTGTGTCATTTTACATCAGTTATAATTTTGCCTTTGATGCCTATCCATTGTCGTGATTTGTAGAAATTTTAACTCAAGGGTGAATGAATCAACTTTGAATAGTATATATAAAATTATTAAATCTGGTGACTGGGGCAGTCTCCTATAATAAAATGGAGATCTGCAGTAATAGTTGAGAACCCCAATCCCATTTCATCCTACTGTAGATATTACCCACTATGCATGGACTTAGTTAGTCAACATGTAATTCAGATAATTAATGTGGAATTAAATATCAATTTGTGAGACTACAATAAACCAGAATATACAAAAGAAGTAGAGTTCATGGTTGCAGTTCAGCAGGGCAATACGGAAAGTATTGAATTCAATCATGCAAAAAAAAAACAATTCATGTAATCAGGGAAATTGGTAGTTATCAGAGAGGTAGTGTAGAAGACAGATGGGGCACTTGCATTTTAGTCAGCAATGACTGAAGAGTCACCATTTAAAGAATAGAATATTCGCTTCCTTACCATATAAAACTATACAAATATATTGGGCCAACATTGGGCACTTCCATTAACCATAAAATTGTGTCAAATCTTCTGTCCGTGTAACTGTTTTTTGTTTTTTTTTGTTGCAAACAAATTTTCCTCTGGAACAATAAAAGTCTTCCTAACCAAACCAAATGTTATTTAATTTAGTAACATATGTGCTCCTAAAGCTGAGAGGAATTTTATATTGCATGTCACTGTTGGTCTCTGTTCTGAACTACCTATTTGTTCAATTTATTAATTTGTAATATTATTTAATGTGGGACAAATAACAAGTATTACATAGAGTGAAAGTATGTAATTGCTATCTATATTTTTAGTTCTACTCTATCTATCTACTGTAGCCATTCTCATTTAAAATCAAGTGCACGTTTGTTGTGTTTCTTCCTGCTTATCTACTTTTATTTTGAGAGATACTCTTATATTGAAAGCTTGGTTCTTTCACAAAGTTTGGCTGTTGGTCACACTACCGATAATTATTTTTTGTTTATAATGAGCCATAATAGTTGATATTTACTGTACTCTTCAAGCTTGCCTGAACTATTTACTCATTGTTTAACCAGCTAAGTCATAACTGGGAGGTTTCAGCCATTTGTAACTGTGTGGAGTATAAATTAGATACCTACTCTAAACAGGAAGCCACACTAACACACCCACACTCAGTCACCTAGGCCCAGTCACCTAGGTCTGTGGATTGTGGGAGACCAGATAAGCCACAGAAAAACACACAGAGACACATAAAGAATAAGAAAACCTCTAGGTTTGGATTTAAACTGATTCTTCTGGAGTTAGGAAAATGATGCTAACCTTGCCATCCATTCTCCAGAGGCCTCATATAAACGGTGCATACACCTGTTCCCATGCTTACTTTGAGATGTATAAAAACTAAACTTTGTGTAAAGCCATGCACATTTTTACAGCAGCCTCAAACCACGTGTACACACTTTTCTGCTCAGTTTTGCAAATCCAGCCTCAAAGCAGTGGTACTGTTTCTATGTTGTTTCCCTTGTTTTTTCATATTCACATCCATGGGCTTTATCAAATACACTGGAATTAATTATATATCGTTTACAAATTTTATTCACTTGATTGTAATCATTCTGCAACAATATAATGGTGCATGGAATGACCAAACTATTCCAAATACTATGAGAAATTAATCTATTCATTTATGTCTAGTAGTATTGACTACTGCAATGCGGTATTCACTTGATGTTCAAACAGTTCTTTATACAGCTTCCAGTTAATCCAAAATGCTGCTGCAAGAATTAGTACAAGAACAAGAAAATACAAACACATAACTTCAGTACTTAAATCCTTACACTTGCTCCCGGTAAAGTTTTAAAAGATTTCAAAATCCTCCTTTTAACATATAAAGCCTTAAATGGCCAAAATCTGGCTCACTTATCTGAAGTTATCATGACTTACAAACCAGAACGTACATTAAGATCTCAAGATGCCAGTCTGCTTATGATTCCAAGGATTAATAAAATAACAATGGGAGGTTGAGCTTTTAGTTACAGGGCCCCTAAACTGTGGAATGGTCTGCCTGCTACAATAAGAGATGCCCCTTTGGTCTCAGCTTTTAAATACCGGCTGAAAACTCACTACTTCAGTTTAGCATATCGTGACTAGAGCTGCTGATTAACTGTATAGACTGCATCCCTTTTCTTAGTCATTAGCACTAAAACATAAGTAATATCCATCCATCCATTATCCAACCCGCTATTACCTAATTACAGGGTCATGGGGGTCTGGTGGAACCAATCTCAGCCAACACAGTGCGCAAGGCAGGAAACAAACCCTGGGCAGAGCACCAACCCACCGCAGCATAAGTAACATTGTAGTACTAATTTGTTACTAACCCTTACCTATTCTGTTTCTCTTAGCCTAAAGTAAAATCTCCTCTGATGGAGGATCGTAGGAATCATTGGGTAGAAGCGTTCTTTCATCGAATTAGGTGGCCCAGCATGGACTCAGCTGTGGAATGGCCAATAGGGGGAGGCAGCTTGATGGCCAAAGTCTCCAGAACTCTGAGTAAATCCAACTCTTATTATGTGATATCATCTACTGTTGAATTCTGCTATGTACTTGTAATATTTCTATTGCACTATTATATTGTATTGAGGATTACTTGTGTTCTGTTCTGTGTATTGAATAGTATTTAATCCCTTTTTTTGACACCCACTGCATGCACAACCTCTCTGGAAAGGGGTCTCTCTTTGAACTGCCTTTCTCAAGGTTTCTACCATCTACCACGAGTCAAGGCTGGGGGGCTGTCAAAAGCAAGGGCATGTTAAAGCCCATTATGGCACTTCTTGAATGATTATGAGCTATACAAAAATAAATTGTATTGTGTTGTACTATAGCTGTTTTAGCATTTTTACTATCAGTGCACCACTCAGAGTATTTTATCCCATTGTGTCTGAGTATGGAATCACAACTGTACAGCAGCTGATTGGAAAGCTCTACGGTGAGTTGGGTTGAGAGCACAGAAAATTATTGGGATATAGCTTCCAGCCCTGGAGGACATTTATAGCACAGACTACCTCCAGAAAGCCACCAGCATCAGCATGGATTCCACTCAGCCATATCACAGTCTATCAGAGCCTTTCCTGCACAGATCTTGAGCCTCAGAATCACTTTCATCCCAAGTGATATAAATGCACTCAATTAGTCCTTCAAGTGCTCCTGGTAGAACTGCTTGTACTTATAATTACAATTACCTCATTGTAAACTTGCATTACAACTGTAACATTGCACACTCTGAGACACTTTATGAACCATTTCCATTATCTGCACTATATTTAAATGTTTATTGTTCTTATTCTTATTTTTCACTGTTTTTTATTGTATTACTATTATTTTATTTTTTCATTTTGTAGGAAAATAAGTTTATGGGGGATTTGCATACTGAATTTCATTGTACCATACAATGACAATAAAGAAATTAAATTCAATTCAATAGAAGAGAGAGCGTATTTACACATGATGATGACTATCCTCTTGGAGCTGTGTGCTGTTAAAATACTAGGATGTATACTTGATATCAATTTTATAATGAAATCCATTAAAGTAGGCATATTACATTTTACAGATAAATCGTAAATTTCATTTAAATAATGCATACTATTAATATTTATACATGGGGGCGCGGAGGAGCAGTGGTAAGGATGAGCTGGCACCCCGTCCTGGGATTGTTCCTGCCTTGTGCTTGATGCTTGCTGGGACTGGTGCGATCCTGGATGGATGGAATAATTAAACATGTATAATGAAGATTTTTCAGTGTTCCATAAAAGTTTTGAAGAATCAGCTTTCTAAGCTTACAGCTGGTTTTACATTTATTATAGTGCTCATTGTGTGGTGATTGGTTACATGGAGAAAGAGAATGGAAGGACAGGAATTGGGGGTTGGTACGTTGACAGAGACAGTACTGCTGCAATAAATTATTCCATTCAGGGTCACATGTGTCCCAGCAAGCATCTTGCGGGAGGCAAGAACAATCCTTGGACAGGGTACCAGCTCATCGCTACCACTGCACCACCATGCCCTGATATGTTTAATACATGGCTTAATGCATTTTATCATGATAATGATATCAAGTATACATCTTAGTATTTTAAAATGATAAGAGAGCTGTAATTTCATGATTGTAATGTATTCTGTGTGGCAATCATTGCATGTACGCTCCTGTCTTTGATAGAGAAAGCCCATTTAAGAAGCATATAGTGATTCACACACATCGAACATATAGCGTATGAAGCATTTAACATGCTACATTAGTTACGATGGGATTTGAGAAACTCTAGTAAATTAAATTTAAGATTAGGTACAGTATATGATATTCTACTTTAATGACAAAATAAACTACAAGATTAAAGTAGAAATTTTGAGATTAAAGGTTACGTTTCAACCTTTTTTTTCTTTATTGTGTACCTCTTTTTTTTCTCTGTGCCTTAATACGCTTCCGTATGACACTCATACAGTGGGCTACGACTTGACTTTTCACTTTGACTTTGACATCTGACCACTTCTTTTTTATTTCTGGCACAGTGTGACTTTGTGGACTTGAACTTTTGAGTGTCACTCGATCAATTTCCTTTTGTTGATCATTCCACCTCCTAAGCCACCACAATGTAAGTTTTTACTTGCTTCCACTTCAATGAAAAAGAAATTCTTATTTTTAATATGAGCTTTTACCATTGTCTTTTAACAAAACACAGAATTAAAGGGGCTATTTATATTTATTTATACAGTGGAACCTCGGTTCACGACCATAATTCGTTCCAAAACTCTGATCGTAAACCGATTTGGTCATGAACCGAAGCAATTTCCACCATAGGATTGTATGTAAATACAATGAAGCCGTTCCAGACCATACGAACTGTATGTAAATATACATCTTTTTAGTTTTTAAGCACAAATATAGTTAATCATACCATAGAATGCACAGCGTAATTGTAAACTAAATGTAAAAACAATGAATAACACTGAGAAAACCTTGAACAACAGAGAAATCTAACACTACAATAGTTTGCGCTATAGTGCTAGGAACCGCTCGCTAAAAACACTTTTTTTAATGAGTTTTAAGCACAGGGAAAAAAATGAACATTTGAAAAATCCGTAATTTAATAAACCACCAAGAAAAGTAACATTGCCACAATGCACGCTATGAACTGATTGCTGTAAACAGAACTGAAAACAATAACAAGCCTTTTCTACCTTATGCGTCCAGCCTTTCCTCTCTCGCTTGCTCGCTCGCTCTCTCTCTCTTTCGTGTGTGCTTGTGTCTCTTTCGTGAGCCCGGAGTGCCTGTTTGTGTGCCTCTGTCTCGTGCGCCTGTGTGTGTGTGCCTCTGAATCGCGCGCCTGTGTGTGTGTGTGTGCCTCTGTATCGCACGCCTATGTGTGTGCCTCTGTCTCCCGCCCCTGTGTGTGTGTGTGTGCCTCTGTCTCATGCACCTCTGTGTGTGTGTGTCTGTCTCGCGAGCCTCTGTGTGTATGTGTGTGTGTCTCTCGCGCGCGCGCCTGTGTGTGTGTGTCGCGCTCTCTCTCTCGCTGCACAGGAAATACACAGGGAGAGACTGAACATGTACAAACCTAAAGGAAAACTGGCTTGTTCGTATACCGAGTGTGTGGTCATGAACCGAGGCAAAAGTTTGGTGAACTTTTTGGTCGTAAACCGAGTTGTACGTGTACCGAGACGTTCGTGAACTGAGGTTCGACTGTATAATGAAATATATGAAAATCTGGCAGGAGTTGGTGTGGGGCTGTAGGTGTGTGCAAATGCATTAAATTTCACGTTCATTGGGATTTATAAAGGGGAAGTGTGTGGAACTTGGCGTATACACAATTTTATGCATCTGGATTCTTTTGTCCATACACACATTTCAAGCTTTGTCTGTACGCCAAGTTTTAGTGTGAATTCTATGCACGGCATCACACATGAGGCCTCTGAAGCTCGTTTTTCAAATTTGACTATATAGATTTTGACATAAAATTGCCTAGTGTTCTTTTACAACTGTGATAAATTCAATTTAATGCATTGCAAATTTTAAAAACTTATACGGGGAAAGAGGTAGCAATTCAAATTTAAATTCATACATGTTCTTAATATCAGTCATTCTTGACCACCCCACATCCCCTCCTTGGACTCATCGATTTTTATTTCCTGTTACCTTTTTACTCCTGCACCAAAGTTATCTTTGGGCCCTCTTTAAAACAGTAAAATTTGTTCAATATTATTATTGGTGGATGGTCCTGTGTTTACAGTTCTACACTGCATGTGTGTACAATGTCTATAAAATGTATTCACCTACTTTGGAAGCTTTCACATGTTATTATTATAAAACAATATATCAAAGAGGCTTTTATGTCTTTCTTGGAACTGATCAAAAGAAAAAGATGTCAAAAGTCAAAATCGAAATAGATCTCTGCAAAGTGGTGTAAATTAACTACAAATATAAAACAAAATTATTGATGGCATAAATATTCAAGTCATTATTTGTAGATGCACCTTTAACCTCCACGACAGCCTTAAGTCTATGTGCATAGGACTGTATCAACAGTGCACTGAAATTTATCCCTATTCTTCTTTGCATAACTGCTCAGACACAAGCTAGGGATTGTGAGTGAATAGACTTCTTCATGTCCAGCTGCCAGTTCTGATTTGGTTTGAGATCTTGAATCGGACTCAATTACTCCAGGGCAATAGCATTTAAGCTATTCCTTTGTCGATTTTGGTTTATGCTTGGGGTTGTTGTGTTGCTGGAAAATGCATTTTCTACTCAGGCACAGGTTTCTGGCAGACAGCATTAAGTTTTCCTCCAGGATTTCATGGTATTACTTCATGGTAGGGCTGATGTGTTTTTGATAAATGTATTATATTGTTTGATAATGCATTGTATGGTTTACATCAAAATGTCATTTAGTCTGATGACCAAAAAGCTCAGACTATAGAAGCTTCTTCCAGCTGACTTCCATGTGCCTTTTGGCAAACTCTTGCTAAGATGTCATTTGTGTTTTTCTTAGTTGTGGCTTTCTCTTTGCCAGTCTCTCATAAAGCCGTGATTGGTCTCTCCAGTCTCTTTGTAGCTTCTAACTCTTTCAGTTGTCATAATTCTCTTGATGGCCTACCATACCAGTCTACTTCTTGCACAATCACTCAGATTCAGTGGACAACTTGCTATAGGTAGATTTCCAGCTTTGCAATACTGTTTATAATTTTTAATGATTGATTTAACTGGACTTTAAGGGATATTCAGTAACTTGGATATTTTCTTGTGTGTATTTTTCAGTCTCCTTTCCATGAAGTTGCCTGGAGTGTTCTTTTGTCCTTATTGTGTAAGTTAGTCCACCATACTCACACACCACAAATTGGACCTTCCAGATAAGGTGCATCAACACTACAATCAACTGAAACAACTTGACTTCAGACAGGCGATCTCAATATAACTTATTGTGTCACATCTAAAACCAATTGGCTTCACCAGTCATGATTTAGGTGTGTGATATTACAAGGGGTTAATATTTATGTAGTTAATTGAGACTGCATTGCGGAGGCCTGTATTCATGTTGACATTAAAGGGTCTTTTCCATTGATCAGTGTCAAAAAAGACAAGTTAATTCCACTGTGATAGCAATAAAATATGAAAAACTCCAAGGGGTGTCATACACGTGTGCATAGGGGACAGTTTAAGGGCACTGGTGAGGGTAATTCCCCATTGCTCCAATGGTTGGTACTGTGTTATAATGCCTTCTCTTTTCCTCCTTCTGCAGATTGGAAGATTGATGGCTTTTCCATCACCAACTTCACTTCTAGTGTACGACCACCTGTACTCGTCTCTTCCTGCCAGAAGTCCACATAACTGGAAGCTTTGCCATCTTCAAGTCATTTAGAACCAGACTCCTGTTTGAAAAAACTTTCTTCAACACGCTTATTTGTGTTTTGTTTTCTTCTGAAATTTTATTATATGGGGTTTGTTCTTATGGGGGTGACTACTTTTTATAGGCACTGCATTTGACTGGCTTTTGCTGTTTTATCACCTAAGCCTCATCTTTACACTATCAGATTCTTTGTCAGATACAGCTTTTACTTGTACAGAGTTCTTTTCAATTTTATTTCATGCAGCGTGTTTAGTTCTTTTATATGCAGTACATTTATGTTCTTCCAAAATGTGCAGAGTTTAAAGCCTATAGTACTGTATACAATAAAGATTGATGTAATGAGACTTATTAAATAAAGAATCCTTTATATTGATCTGTAGGAAAGCAACAAAACTCTTAAGGCCATTAGAGCAGTTTAAGTGCAGAAAATTTCACTTTGGCAGGTTACGATAGGCAGGTGGCTACTGTTATAATTTGAGGTCATGACAGAAAACAGCCCTCACAGCCTCCTTTATTTACCTGGAGACTCAAAAAGTCAGAATTTTCTTTGTGATTATTGTGTTCTGTCTAGCTATAGTCGGATGACAGAAAAAACACCCTAGGTTGCTCAGGTCTGTTAAAACGAAGCAATGTATCTGCATAAAAATATAAAAAAGCAATTTATATTTATAATTAAAAATAATTAATAATTAGCTATCAAATAATAGAATGATCAAACAATCCTATTATATTTGCATAGTAAATAAAGTTGCATGTGTAATTGTTAATAGAAAGTATGTCATATTATGCAGCAATATTAAAAAAAAATACATGTTTAAAGAATTTAAACTAATATTCATGTTTTTAGAACTATGTGAGTCTTAGTCAAGGCCAAATAAGTGGAGATATTTTGTAATTTATAAAAGAATTAGTTAAGATGCTGAATTTGAAAAATACTGCATTTCTTCATGTATTGTTGTTTGCCATGGGTGACTGGCATAAGTGACAAACAGCAGACCAAGCCACATAAGAGCACAAGTTGAGTCAGATTCCGTCAAAAGTAATATATGCTAGCCTCACACTGCTCTGTCACAATATCATATGAGTCATTTAGGAATGAGAGACATTTTTATATATGGTCCCCCTTTTTTCAGGGGTTCAAAAGTATTTGGATTAACTAACATAATCATAAATATAATGATCATTTTTAATGTTTGGTTGCCTGAAGTCTGGAACCCATGGCCATCTCCAAGTGCTGGGTTTCCTCCTTAGGTACTATGTAAAATACATCCTTTTTCCCCTTTGGAAAACAAGAAGAGGTCTCTGCAAAAACTTAACAGACTCTTTGCTTTTGTAATGATTTTTTTCTCTTGTTCACTTTCTCTCCAATTTGCATTACACCAGTCAAGTCCTTTTGAGGCGCACATGTACCATATACATATACATTCTTTGGCCAAATGCAGTGGCTGATAGGGACATGAAAACACACCCTAAAGCAGTCCACCAATTCCCTCAATGGGACAGGTTGCAGAGGTATTTATTTTTAATAATTGGAGCAATATTTTACACTGTTTTCTTTATAATGTAGTGTGACAGATTAGGGTTTTCTCGCACCCTTGTACCCTCAGACCACACGTCAGACACCAGATAAAAGTCCAAATAATTAATTTATTATAATAATAATGTGCACAAAGCACGCTCCTCTCCACAATTCTTCAATAACAATACACTAATCACAATAAACAATCCTCCAAACTCTCAGATGCTTAGCCACCCTGCCTCCCAACTCAGCTCCCTGTCTGGGCTTTCCCAGAGTCCTTTTATACCCCCTGACCTGGAGGTGTTCCTGCCCCAAAATCCACAAGTCCTTTCCACTTCTGGGTCAGGGTAAAAGTCTCTCTTCAACCTGGAAGTAGTACGTCATTCCTCCCGTTCACGTGACCAGGACGCGCTTCCAGGTTATAGGGCACTTAAGAGTCTACGAGCCTCACTACAGTGACTCCTTGTGGTCCCCAAGGTATCCAGCAGGGCTGTGTATAAAAACTACAAAGTCCATGATGCCCTGCTGGAACTCTGGGCACGTCCATGCTGTCGGGAGAGCTTCTCCTAGGGGCCTGGGGGTGAGGGCCGGCAACTCTTGCCGGACATCCATCACAGTAGCATATAGGAAACAATTGAGTTTTATAAATATTTGGCTGTGTAACAAATATTCTAAAGTAGAAAGATGGCCTCATATAATCGATTACTTCTAAAAATGATTGGCGAAGAACAAAACAAAATTTTAATGAGGACCAAAAGCATGCCTGGGGGCTGCCTGCTGCCTCTTCCTTTACTCCTGTTTCTTCTTCATGAAGTTTATCAACATCGCTGCTCCAATAGCTACAAGTAATTGCTTACATTGAAATATGTTACAGTATAGTGTTTACTGCTAAAATAAGCACAGTTTGGAAAAAAGAAAAGCGTAATGATGATTTCTCTGTATTGTAAATCGTCACTGTTCCTAATCTTTACTAAATGCATCTTTGACCAAATGCATTAATTATAAAGTCGTCAGTATCAATGTTTTATGTTTTTTTCACTGATTAAAAAAGTATTTTGTGCAGACCCTAGCACTATATGGCATGATGTATGACTCTGTATTACCAGAAGCCAACATAAAAGAAGCTTTACGCAAGCGGTGGCGCCAGAGGGCTTGGAGACAAAGGTATGTGTTGCTGAATGGCGGAAGTGGCTACTTAAATAATGAAAGAAGCTTCATTCTTAGGTTAAAAATATTAGCGATATTAAGCATATCTTTTTCAGATATTATCGCCTAGCTATTTACAGAACACAGACAGCAATTCACATCTGCGCATCAACAATCAACAATCAACAATCAGGGTAAGTACCACTTAACTTTGTGTAAGTCTTGCCAATTTTGGTAGCATCACACAGTTAGAAAAACCATTTTTGGTGTAGTTTTTTAGAAGGCTCATATGAGAAGGCTCATGACTATTTACTTTGGTCTGAAAATGGATGCACCTTGGACACAGATCCAGAAAGCACAAGGAAGAGAGAATCTGAGACACAAACTCATATCAACTGGTCATCTGTGATATATTATTTTGTGCTAACCAAAAAATCCTATTTTAGACCAAATCAGAAGTACAATTCTGCACTTTTATCAAGTGATGAAGATGATGACACCTTGGCAGCAGCCCTACAACTTCCAAGATTTAATAAAAGCAAGATGTCTTGTCAGTTTGAATTGATGAGCACTAAATGGTTAACATGTGATATACTTAATTTCTTTTTTTTATTTGGATAGTGCATAACAAAGACAACATCACAAAACCTGCTAACTTGTCATTTTAACAATTTTCTCAATCGAGGCAGAAAAAATAGTGTTACCATTGTGATTGATGTAACTACTTTCAGGACAAACATGAAAAAATAAAATAATGGTGTTGTCTCGGTGGAAATATGATGTATACATTTTGGTAATATTCTTTTCAGCAGTTTCTCACCTGTTCGGCCACAGGCATATCACACCTCTTACTAAATGTATTTTGTCATTGTTTAGTATACTTTGTGTGCTCTCTAAATACTTTGTTCATTCATTCAAAAGAAAAGGTATATTCATGCTGATTTTAGATCAAGATATTTACACTTTCTTACAGGACCCAACCAAATGTACAGTCTCACTGACAGGATGGCCTCTTTACAACATGAAGGTATGTGCAGTACCTGTATTCAAGGACTATTTTCATGATTTGGAAATCAGTCATTTCTGTAGGGCCTACTGCTCAATGATGTCTTTCTTCCAACAAATTATATATCAGTATTTAATGAATAGACTGATAATGTAGTGACATACACATTTGCCCTCCCTGTACTGCATTTTGTTTTTCAGTTTAAGTCGTGCTTTATGGACCCCATTAGGAAGAAAGGCTGTTCACCTGGAAGGTAATTCTACATTGCTGCATGCAAGCTCGCATGGATATTTTAACAATTTCATATTTTCTTCTTCTTCTTTCGGCTGCTCCCATTAGGGGTTACCACAGTGGATCATCTTATCATATCTTCCTGTCCTCTACATCATGCTCTGTCACACCCATCACCTGCATGTCCTCTCTCACCACATCCATAAACCTCTTCTTAGGCCTGCCTGTTTTCTTCTTGCCTGGCAGCCCTATCCTTAGCATCCTTCTCCCAATATACTCAGCATCTCTCCTCTGCACATGTCCAAACCAATGCAATTTTGCCTTTCTGACTTTGTCTCCAAACTGTCCAACCTGAGCTGACCCTCTAATGTACTGATTTCTACTCCTATCCATCCTCATCACACCCAGTGCAAATCTTAACATCTTTAATTCTGCCACTTCCAGTCCTGTCTCCTGCTTTCTGGTCAGTGCCACCGTCTCCAATCCATATAACATAGCTGGTCTCACTACTGTATTATAGACCTTCCCTTTCACTCTTGCTGATACCCGTCTGTCACAAATTACTCCTGACAGTCTTCTCCACATATTCCACCCTTCCTGCACTCTCTTTTTTACCTCTCTTCCACAATCCCTGTTACTCTGTACTGTTGATCCCAAGTATTTATTATAACACTTTCATATGCTGTAGCAAAATGTTTTTGAGATGTTATTTATGTAATTGTATAACAAAAACCACTGATAACTTGACATTTTGATAATTTCTCATTCAGGGCCAGAATCAATATTGCTACCATGAACAGCAGGTAAGTAACTTATGACTGATGTAATCAAATAACGGTGTAATCACTATGGAAATGCAGTGATGTTTGCATTTGGTAACTTCTCATTCACCATACTCTAATTATTAATCTAAGTTTGTCATATTAATTGCTAAGTCATGTAATGTAGCTTTGGCGGGTTGCAAAGCGTCTGGACCATGACGAATCCTAGCAGAACCTGCCTGGTGAGAATGCGCTTAACAATGAGTATTGTGTACACATAACACATAGTAGATAGAGTAGCAATCGAATTGTACTTTTATCATTTTTGATATACAGTAATCCCTCCTCGATCGCGGGGGTTGCGTTCCAGAACCCCCCGCGATAGATGAAAATCCGCGAAGTAAAAACCATATGTTTGTATGGTTATTTTTATATATTTTAAGCCCTTATAAACTCTCCCACACTGTTAACATTATTAGAGCCCTCTAGACATGAAATAACACCCTTTAGTCAAAAGTTTAAACTGTGCTCCATGACAAGACAGAGATGACAGTTCTTTCTCACAATTAAAAGAATGCAAATATATCTTTTCTTCAAATGAGTGTCTGCATCAGGAGCAGAGAATTTAAGAGAGCGAGCGCTCGCAAAGAAAAGCAAACAATCAAAAAATCAAAACGTGTGCTTTTAAGTAAAGCGGCATTTTTCAGAGGAGCGTCAGTATCTTCTAAGCAAACAGCCTCTGTTGAAACAGCCCCTCTGCTCAAATCTCCTCTGTCAGGCGCAGAGAACGTCAGAGAGAGAGCGCGAGATTAAAGCAAACAATCAAAAAATCAATACGTGTGCTTTTAAATATGCTGAGCACCGCAATAAAGCGGCATTTTTTAGAGGAGCGTCAGTATCTTTTAAGCAAACCGCTTCTGTGCAAACAGCACCTCTGCTCACACCCCCTCCGTCAGGCGCAGAGAATGTCAGAGAGGGTGAGAGAGAGGCAGAGACAAGCAAACAATCAAGCACCGCGCAGGAAGCATATCTTATAGCATTGAGGAGTTTTAGTTAATATGTAATACATGCTCTGATTGGGTAGCTTCTAAGCCATCTGCCAATAGCGTCCCTTGTATGAAATAAACTGCGCAAACAAACTGAGGAAGCATGTACCATAAATTAAAAGACCCATTGTCCGCAGAAATCTGCGAACCAGCGAAAAATCCGTGATATATATTTAGATATGCTTACATTTAAAATCCGCGATAGAGTGAAGCCGCGAAAGTCGAAGCGCGATATAGCGAGGGATTACTGTATTCCTTTTTATGTTAAAGATTACTTCAGAACAACAATGACACTTATGAGAAAGATGCAGGAGGAGCTCACCAGCATGCTCTCTAGCATCATACAGAGACTGGACAATATAGAAAAAATCCTGCAAATTACAAATAATGTATATGTGGTTGTGGAGCTTCCTTTTTCTCTTCCCCTCAACACAGGAGAGTCTCAGATAGATATGAATTCCATGCTCATTTTAAGACCTTCGAGAGAAATGGCTAATTTCACAATACATTTGCCAGTGATTGTACAGCACAATATTGGGTTTTTGAACAGCTGTTCTATGAAATAGTTGTTGTTTTCCATCAGAGGCAATATCTGTCTTTTAAAGCAGGCAAGACAGCCAAAGAATCAGTGAGGCAAATGGGTCCCTGCCTAAGGACAAATGCTGTTGCCCAGTTGTGTAACTGGAAAGGTGTGGAAGAGTAAATCTCACTCAAGGACCTCAGCCTTAAAAGCATCATCCACAGTATGTAGGTTTTTACAGCCATAAACAAGCATCAGTCCATCTGGATGCCAGATACAGTATATTATAAGTCTGTCTTTATTATGTCAATGGTGTTCATTAATATACTGCAGTAGATAACAGAAGTTAACAACAACTATCTGTGTGATGGCCAGGGCAATCAAGAGAAATACCACCACAAAAGAAGCTACTGAAGAGGATCTGCAGCGGGAGGTGACTCTCTTTCAGAAAGGTGCCTTTGACAGAGATGAGAGCCCGAAAACAGCAGAGAATGAATGCAGAAAAACATTTGCAATATAAGCTTTAATTGTGTTTACACTATACAATGCTTTATTTGGTCCTTGTTTACTATCCCATATTAATTATCTCTAATTTTTCTTTTTGATATTTTTGTACAGACAGTGTTGCATCTGAAAGGAGAAGATTGTAGCCAAAAATATGTGCATAAAACTGTACAATATTTTATTATTAGAATTATATTGTTATTATTACTTTTATTATTATTATTATTGTTGTTGCATATTGTTTGCTCTAATTAAAATACCAAGATGTTTACTAAGTGTGTTGTAGTATAGTTACAGTACATTGTCGCCTACATGAGTGGTGGTCAATTAATGAACTGCCAACAACAATATTTAATATTAAGATAACATAAAGACTCATATAGTGGATAACGGGCAGGTTTCTGTCTGCAAATGCTCTCCTGTCACCAAAGGACTGACTGTCAGCCGCCAGCAGGTGCCGGTAGCGGCCCGGCAGGGGGCCACCCAAAAGCTGATGTGCAGAATTCCTGCAGACCACCGGTAGCAGCTGCTGATGGACTGCTTTTTTGGCAGCTAGCAGTCAATTAGTGGCCCGATGGACCTTTGCTATCAGGTAATGTATTTATTTTTATGATTTCATGTAATATCATGGAAGGGGTGTGGGGTGACCCTATCCTAAAACAAGACAAATACTAATGTAAGCAAGGGGAGCAGGTAATAAACTTTTATTTACTCATCAGAAACTTAACATTCTTAACATGCCAAAAAGCAGAAGCAAAAAAAACTACTAAATTTGGCAAAATCATACCATATAACCTGGATATTCTTAGGAGTTCTTACAGTCGGCTCTGTCCATCACACTGTATGTGTCAACATTCGGGATGTGCATGCAGAAAGGTATCAAGTGGTTTGAGGGGTTCACTTTTACGCATGTGAAAAGCCTTGAAAAATGACCAGTTTACCATTTAAGGTTCCGACCTTTTCTTACTAGACTGCACTTTTTTCCCTACACCTTAAAAATGAAAGAAAGACAGAAAATGAAAACACATTTTTAACATTAAAAATTATATTCCCTAACACCTCATCACTATAAAAAGCACTAATTACTTTAGTTTTTTTTTCGCACAGTGCTTTATGATCATTTTCATTTTGAAGAGCCCAATGAAAAGCAAAGTTTCATTATATTTACTTTTAATTCCACGTCCACTGCTGATTTTGATAGTGTTTGATAATGCTTTCTTTGAAAGGCATTGTATAACTCTTGATTGAATTTTCTTAATTACTTTGTACTGCACATAATGAGACATGAAAAGAATTGTAAAATCATTCATTCGTTGTCTGAATCTGCTTATTTTGAAGATTTCAATTTTCAGGATCTTTAATGCAAATATTAGGCACAACATAATTTGTAAACCTGTTCTGGGGAATGGCCCATTGTAAGGCATGCCCAGTCTTACATACTGGACCAGTGTTCTGTCACCAATCAGGTGATAAGAAACTTGAGTACCCAGACAAAATCCATATAGCGGTGTATTGGGTGATGATTTAAACCCAGGACTCTGCAGCTGTAAGGTAGAAGCACTTACCACAGTGTTATCGCAGTGTCCATTAAAAAAATAAAGATTTTTGGTGTTTGTGATTGTTGCCACTTTGAAAATGCCGTACAAAATAAAGACTGATAATAAGCTGATCTTGATTTCTTTTGTGGTTTTTAATTGCTCTTTGCAACACTTAGTTGTAATTTGCACACTCTTTGTGCCTGCATGGATTCTGTTATGTTAGTATAATTGACAATAAATTGACTCCAGTATGGCATATGCTTAATTGCACCCTGCAAGAGACGTCTGTTCTGATCAGGGCTGGTTTCTGACTTTTGCTCAATGCTGCCAGTATGTGCTGCAACTGCATGACTCTGACAGAGTAAAAGAACTTGTTTTGAGTACTTTAGGTACAAGGCAGAGGATTAACCCTGAATTAGACACTTTTCCTTCCCAGGGCATATTTACTCTGACTTACACCAGCACACTTATACAGACTGGATTTAAACTTACTGATCAATGTAATCTGTATATCTATGGGATATGAGAAAAACTGGTATACCTCAAAAATTATTCTTGAGAGTCAAATCAACACAGACTTGTGGTAAAGTGAGGTCCTCGAGGACATTTTTTAAAATAAATAATCGCCGTATTCGCATCTTTATGGGCAGTGGGAAGGGCATGGTAGCATGGTAGGAGTAGGTCACATACGTGATGCAGGAGCAGACAGCCCTGAGCTTAGTGCACAAGTGCAGGATCACCCACAACCCTAATTGAAGCAGGGAGCTGCTGATTGCCAGAGCTATGCCACCTCTCCATTTTAAAAGGGAAGTGCGAGTGTGAGACAGGAGAACAAATGAAGGAAAAAAGACAAGAAAAAAGAACTTAGAAGATGAGAGGCAGGACTGTGAGAGAGAGCTTGTGCGAGGAAAGGAAGCAGACAAAAGGGTATGGAGCCCCAGAGAGGAGTGTGTTAGGCTAGTGCTCAGGAGGGGGCTGAACAGTCACGCAAGTAGCAGGAGTGACCATTGGGTTCAGTAATGTGCTCTCGCCGGTAGGAACTAACGGACTGGCAGCAGTGGGAGGACAGGGCACTTGTGCCAGGAAAAACTGACGGATTGGCAGTGGTACGAACAGAGCAGGGCTTGGTGTCTCCCTGTGCCAGAGCAAAAGGTTGTCTGTGTCTGCTGGTAGACCTCTCTTTGGTCTACAGGATCCGGGAAGGGATTAGTCAAGGAGGAGTTGGTGTAAAAGGGGCACCGAGGCTAGTGTTTCTAAAGAAGTTTACTGCCTGTGTTTTAACCTTTGATTTTAATAGATATTTATTGGGATTGTTCTAACTTCCACTTTCACTTTAATGGATTGTTTATTTATTTATGGAATATTTTGAGCACTGCACTTTTTGGAACACTTTGATTTTAAGATTTTTAATAAAATTACTTTTCACCATCCCCTTGCTTCATGTGCATTTTGTCCTCATCTGCCAAGCTCATCTCAGTTACGGTACTGTCTGGTTCAAGAGGTTCCCAATAATGAAGAGGGAGCAAGGAGCCGACCTGCACCGTCACAAGACAATGTTTAGGCAAAAAATCACACTATAGAGGCTGCCAGTTCTGCAGTTCAGATTTAAAGAACTGTCTGTTGGCAGTATGTTTACTAGGTAAAATTGAAGAGATTAGAAAGTTTAGGCTAAAATTCTGGTATAGACTGATGTGCAAAGTTTATTGAGGCACTGGGATCCTCATGGAACAGGTCTGTCATGACAGATTACATTTGAACTGGAGGGACACCAATGTATTGGGCATGTGTATAAGTAAAATAGTTCAGGACTATTTGAACCAGGAAACAGTGGGGCAGGGAGTTTAGGTTAAGCCAGGTTTCCAGGATACAGTTTGAAAACCTAAGCAGAATGAGTAGTACATTAATAATCGCTTGTCTTAGGGTCCAATCACACTTGAGTGTTGTAAATTCCCAGCATTTGTTTGTCATTTTTCAAGCCTTGTAATTGTGTTTTGTATGTGTTTTTTCAGGCATTTGATGAACATGATATCCTATAGATATTTCATCCTGCGTGTGCTGAGGGGTAAATTTAAATTTCCCTGTTTAGGGTCAAAGGCAAACAGTGTTTATCTCAAAAGCACTGGACAAGAAGCAAACATAGTGGACAGTACAGAAAATCAGAAGTGAGAGAAGGAGCTTGTCTTGACTATTTAGGCACAATGCAGGAGGAACTGAAGAAATCCAAATATGGTACTGATAAGTAGATAGCTTAAATTATCCTAAGGTGTTCAGTGAAGAAGTGGACCTTCAAGATGCAATTGAACTTCTGTATCCAGTGAGAAATTCAGATTCAGAAAAAGATTATTGTATACATTGAATGTAGTACTTGGGAGTTTTAGGGGTGGTATAGTTGTGCAGAGGTCAGCATTGCTGCCTTATGTGTGTAGCGTGCTGGATTTGAATCATGCAAGTTTTCATGCTCTCCCTATCTGTTTAAGTTTCCCTCAGATAAGTGCTGCAGGAATTTGCAGTTTCAAAATTAGACCTGTGTGAATATCTACCTGTCTTTATTCTTTATAGGAACAAGCATTCTGGGTTCTTTCTGCTTTTCATAGACATGAATTTTAGTTTAATTAGTTACATCTGGGAAAACAGTGCATGTGAAGATCACATGTGAAAACCATGTCACAATTAAAAAACAAATGCCAGTACATCTCACTCAGGATGCAAGCATTTAACAGTGTAAGAGAACAAGGTGTACCTAAAAACATTAATCTGATCCATCCATTATCCAACCTGCTATATCCTAACTACAGGGTCATGGGGGTCTGCTGGAGACAATCCCAGCCAAAACAGGGTGCAAGGCAGGAAACAAACCCCGGGCAGGGCGCCAGCCCAACGCAGGGCACGCACACACAAACATACACACACCCACACTAGGGACAATTTAGAATCACCAATGCACCTAACCTGCATGTCTTTGGGCTGTGGGAGGAAATTGGAGTACCCAGAGGAAACCCACGCAGACATGGGGAGAACATGCAAACTCCACGCAGGGAGGACCTGGGAAGTGAACCCGAGTCTCCTAACTGCGAGGCAGCAGCCCCCACCCCTCCCCCCCTTAATCTGATGTGCTACAGAAATTAGTGTTGATAACAAAGTGGCACTGGAACACTTCCTTTTTTGTTTTTGAGGTGTCTCAAAAATGGAAAAAAAAACTTTTGAAATTAATCTTGAAAATTGTTGACAAAATTGTTTAATGAAGCAACCACACTGCTTTCACTGTGGTTTTTCCTTTTATTATTATTTTTTTAAAACAAATCAGGTATCAATTGAATCGATACTGATATACAGTAGACTCTCAGTTAACCTGAACCAACGGGGTTTGGTAGATGCCACATAAGTGTAGTTTCTGGTTGCTTGAGAGTTACTATTAAAAATAGGCCTAATAGTCTAGTCCATAGTAATTAAAAGCAAATTAACTCTTTGAGTGCTAAATACTTTTTTGAGCAGCCAGCAGTAATGCACAGCAGAGCAGCTAATGGCTGCCAGATCAGTGTTCACGCAGGTGTCGGACACCAGAACTAAAGGTTGATATGGCGAGAGAATATGCAAAGCAAAATACTTTGTAGACAATGTTTTGTTTATTATTGCTGTATCAGATTCTGACTTATCGCACTCCCATTTTGATGCAAGTGATCTGGAGATCAAAAACGAAAGTGATGTACTAGCATCAGCTGATCGGTCCCCAGCTGATCGTAGTGCTGATTGTAGCCCCGTGAGGATGTGCACAACAATTATCCAAGAGCAACAGAACTTTACTATCCTCTGACAGTCCTTCCTTTCTTCAATTATCTTTGACACTGAAAGCAAACTAATGGTGGAGCCACTTCATAAAAATTTCAGTGTTCTTCCAACTATTCCTCTGTGGATGATAATCCACAGGGAGATTAGTTATGCCTTTAAGGCACCTTGGGTTGGCAAAGTTGAAGATCACACATAACTTTACCCTATGAGTTACTGATATATGCATTTGCATATATGAACATAGTTATATACTCTTTATTTAGCTTAAACATGTGAGCTACCTTTTCACTTCCCCCAAGCCAAAGTAAAATTGGGCAAACACTTCCACGTTAACCGAGTCTCATCTGTATTATTAATATCTGTCCTTCAGTCAAGTCATTTTCTTCAACCAATTCACTAAACACATTATGGAATGAAGTTGCACCTTCAAAATCTGCCAATTTCTGCTCATTTGACAGCCACTTGAAAATGAACACTGACCCTTAATGTTCATTTTCTCATGAAACTCTCTTGCTTTTTCCTGTAACATGGGTTTAGAAATACAACCAACCTCAGACCTTTCTGCGAAAACCACTCATACAAGGCCTGGTCAAGCAATTCCATCTTCAGTGTTTGATGTTCTTTGATGTTCTTCAGTGATGTTTTTCCACACTCTTGTCACTCTCTCAGCATAAAACTCCTTTATCTTCTGAGACTTGAGCCTTAATGTCAAAGATTGTTGATGCACCAACATTAAATTCTTTCATAAGCACTGTGAGATTTTCACTCTTCTCAAGCTTTTTGCATATTTCCATCTTCTGGTTGAGGGTAAGCTTACTTGGTGCCTGTTTGGGCATATTTAGGGTTGAGTGAACACAAGCAATGTTAAATGCAAAAAGTACCAACCGACTGTAATAGATAGATAGATAGATAGATAGATAGATACTTTATTAATCCCAAAGAAACGGTAGATGAGGTTAGATCATATATTTACACACGTGGGAGCGGTAGACAAGCATGTAGTGTACAAGTACTGGTGTGCGAGGCACGGCCTATTACACATGGGGCATATGCGCACAATGGACCAAGTTTAAATTTATATTTCTGTAAAATCTATTTTATTTAATTTTAAGAATTATTTCTGTAACATGTTGTGCACTTACCTGCTTTTGCATAGCCTTTATTGTATAGCAGTGTATTAAAAAGAACCAAAAAAAAACCAAAAACTTTAAGCAAGACCATAAAACTGGTGTTAAGGGTGTTTGTCAGAGACTCTGAACTAGAAAATGTGGGCTGAGGAATGGATTACAGGATGGTTGGAGATATTTATAATAAAAACCCAGTATTAATTTTTAGACTGTAAAAGCAATCTGAGCCCTACATAAGTGTGTAACTAATTGTTACAAATGTTAATCATAACCTATCTGCCATCAATCAATCCATCCAACCACTTATGCTTCCATTGTCAATATGTTTTCATAAATGAGGTGACCTTTTATGGCAGAGTATGTTGCTGATGCAATCATTTCTGCTGTGTATTATTTAATGATTTTATTCAATGTGATTATGAAACAATTAACTGTTCATTTTGTTTACTACATTACAAATTATCTCTTACAGTATTCTGCATCACAGGTTAAGATGATTCCCTCATTGATTGCTTAACATCTTCAATAGCACCCACATTTTTTAATGCAATGTGCTGTAAAAAGAATTAAAAATAGTGTCCATTTGCTTTCTTCACCCTCTTAAACATCACAGAAGTAACGTACATTGCAAGCACTATCTGCAACTAATGTTATGAAATGAAAGTATTGTAAAAAAAAGTTCAGATATGTTCAAATTTAGTGAAACTGTCTTAAATGAACACTCAAAACTGAAAAATCCTATTTTCTGCAGTATTAACCAGAGTGCCTCAACATAATATAGTAGACTGCTGAAAGTGCTCAAGGTGGAAGATTAGAAACTCAAGGGAAATGTTTTTAAATGTCTCAGATTCATATATAAGATATGGACAAAATTTAATGAAAATAGTAATCCAATTCCCATCAGAAAATGCTATTGTAAGTGGTTGATGGATCACATCTTGCCTTCCAATACAATTTTAACCAGTCAGCAATTATAGACCATCCTCTGGGCCCATAATTGATAACTGTATGACTTGAATCTTCCTCATATTGTGAATTTATGTAAGATTGCATGGGATGAATGGCCTTCACTCAGCCTTAAAATATCTCTATAGCCTTCTGACTGATATCTGAAAATTGAAGACTTACTTTTTGTCGATGCTTGTGAATTCTTTTGCATAAATATCCATGGTTTGTGTTTGTATGATACAGTGTCTATAGAAAGTTTTCACATTGTAAATTTTGCTTACCCTATTGGCAGATTTGTTTGCTAAATAAAAACAAAACATTTAAAGTTTTTTTGTCTAGTTTTTGCATATGCATTTTCTGCAGTGTTGGATGACGGAGCTGGATTTTGGGCATCCCAGTAATGACCAGCTGAAGTGGTTGGGGTAAATGCCAGTAATGGCTGAGTATGCTCACCACCATCTCTTTCTGCTGAGCAGACCCAGAGGGTGAGCACAGGAGATGGGAGAGAGGGATGCTCAGAGAGAATGAAAAAAAGAGGAAGGAAGAAAACAAACTCAATTTTGACTATTTTTAGTCTTGATTTTAAGATTATTTTGGAGTTATTTATTTATTGATTTTATCTCTTCTAAGAATACTCAGTTTATGGATTATTTATTTAAAGAACCTGCATTGGACTTTTCCTTGGACACTTCCTTATTTGAAATCTCTGCATAAAGCACTACGCACCTATCTTGTTGTTTGTCTCCTAATTGTCCTGGGAAAAGGGTAATGCCCAGGCTAGGGCACTTAAGGCATCACAAAGAACATTTGCGGAAACCTTTTCCATTGCAGCAGAATGACCCTGGGAGGATTATTGCGTTTGTATAATTCATCGATAGCTGAGGATGTCTGTGATATCCCGGCTTGGTAAGAGTATCCACTACAGTTCCCGTTGCCACAGCTTTCCGGCAAACAGTATATAGCGTATGTTGGATACTATATGCACAGGGATGTGATATATACAGTATGTGCAACATACACAGTATGAGTCATGTTGTGGCACAGTGGTTAGCATTGATGCCACACTGCTCTGAAGAATTGCTTCAAGCTCCAGGATTAGTCATTGTATGAAGTTTACTTTTTTACACAGTCCTTTTGGGTTTTCTTCTGGTACTTAGATAATTGTATTAAACTCCAAAATTCTGCATGTTAGATTAATAAATGAGTCATTTTAATAAGACTAAGACAAAGGTTTTTCCAGTAGGTCTGACTTATTCCAAAATACCTGAGCCAACTGTAAATAGACACACTTTTCTGTTCAACTATGACATTTATATTTACAGTATATTCATGTAAATATGTAGGTGCCTTATGTAGATTTCTTTGAAAAAGGGTGTACACCTGTTTCACTCTGTTTTTCAATTTTTTGAATAATTTTATATCTCGTTTTTCTAAATCCTTTCTTAATCTCCTCTAATCACTAAACACCTCAGTGTAAATTTAAACGCTGTACAACTTGACACACTATGAACTACTGGAGATAATGGTATTGCGAGCATGCTGTTATAACAGTACTTTAATATAAAAAATGCTTCATTACAATTTTTGATTTGCAGACCTCACATATGGTTCAAAAGGTGTTTAGGCCTCCACTGTGCTATAATGTATGCTCAATAGTACTGCTATTATGCTCAATCAAGGCGATCATCTGTGGACTAATACTATGGTTAACTGTCTGTAAATGCCATTTTATATTATATTGAAAAATACGTATGGAAACATGGAAGAGTAACCACAACCTTCTAATTATGATATAAAAACGAAAGTTAATGGCATGAAAACAGAACAGTAAAATGAGTATTTAATGCTTAAGTACTGTAGCTAGCTGGAGGCTTGCCATAATATGAAATGTACCTTGTTTTGCTCTATTATTATGCTGCATTCAGTTCTTAAAAATGCTTGGAACTTACCTTATCCAGGACCTTTGAAACTGTATTACCCTTTTGGGAGTCATTAGTTCCCATTTTCTGACCTTAAACATTTTATGGCAGTGGTTACAAATCTCATGTCTCCAAGGATATCTGCTTTCAGGCAGGAAGTATAGCTTACAATTAAATATGTCAAAGCAGGCCACCTCTGGCAGTGTTTCACAATAACTACATGTTCGTCATATCTTTATTTTATTTTAACACAATGTTATATGCTCAAGGGACAGATTTAAACAGTAAACTTTTATCTTGCCTTTGTGCTAGGAGCATAATGTCAATTTTTAGTGTAATTCTTATTTCAAATAGTATTTCAAGCTACAGTGGATCTTTTCAGTTTAACTTTATTCTTTAACTCAAATTCAGAGTGACAGGAAGTCATAATTGTCCAAAGGAATGCTCAGTGGTGATGTATTTTTTTTATTTTTGGAAGAACCCACCCCAAAGATGTAACAAAAGAGCCATATTACATCCAGCCCTACAAGAAGGAAACTGGACTTGCGTTTTGTGGCTGGATACCCAGCAAAAATGATATTGCAAAAGGATTACTAATGACTAGTTATGATGATTGCTACAGTATAATTATCCATTATACAAACAATACACATACACTTTACATCACCAGCAGTACTGTTAAAATTACGGTAAGCTAAAGTAATAAATATATAGCAAAACAAAGGCAGCCTCTCTTAATACGGAAAGTAAATGTTTCCATATTTCAGGGTCTTGTTCCTAAGTGGATCCTGAAGGAAAGCTTCAAAGTCGGATGGGGTATTGTGAGAGAAGTTGATAGACCTTTTTCACATTTAAGCTTATTGAAGTTTAAATAATATTAATGAGTAAAAGATATAATAACAACAACAGGTTTCTCATAAAATAAACAACAACATTTATTTGTATAGCACATTTTCATACAAACAATGTAGCTTAAAGTGCTTTACATGATGAAGAAAGAGAAAAAAGACAACATAAATAATTAAAATTAGGGAACACTAATGAACATAGAATAAAAGTAAGGTCCGATTGCCAGGGAGGACAGAAAAAAACAAAAAAAAAAACTCCAGATGGCTGGAGAAAAAAATAAAATCTGCAGGGGTTCCTAGGCCACGAGACCGCTCAGCCCCCTCTAGGCATTCTACCTAACATAAATGACCTCAATCAGTCCTCATTGTATTCAGGGTTCTTATGGAAGAATTTGATGATGATTGTCATGTGGACTTCTGGCCTTTGATCCATCAATGTAGGGACATAACGGTGCTTTGATAAGGTGGTGGTGGCACAGATCACCACCACAGAAAACCGGAAATAAAAAACAGAAGAGAAAGTAGGGGTTAGTACGGATTTTGGAGCCACCATGAATAATAATGATAATTAATTGAATATACAGAGAATCAGGATTTAACTAAGATGAAGTTATGAGAAAGCCATGTTAAAGTAATGTATTTTCAGCAGTGTTTTAAAGTGCTCCACTGGTGCCACAGCCCACCTGCCAAGTTGTTTTGCCTGCCTAAGGTAAAGTCATCCTTGATGGATGATCGCAGGAATCGTGGGAAAGAGGGGTCCTTTCATTGGATTGGCTGGCCCAGCACTGTTTCAGCCGTGGAATGGCCAAATGGGGGAGGCAGCTTGATGGATGAGGTCTCCAGGACTCAAATCCAAATCATATTATGTGATATCATCTACTGTTAAGTTCTGCTATGTACTTCTAAAATTTTTATTTGTATACTGTATTGAGGATTTGTTCTGTGTATTGTATTGTATTGACCCCCTTCTTTTTTACACCCACTGCACGCCCAACCTACCTGGAAAGGGGTCTATCTTTGAACTGCCTTTCCTGAGGTTTCTTCCATTTTTTCTCTACTGGGGTTTTTTTGGGTGTTTTTCCTTGTCTTCTTAGAGAGTCAAGACTGGGGGGCTGTCAAGAGGCAGGGCCTGTTAAAGCCCATTGCGGCACTTCTTGTGTGATTTTGGGCTATACAAAAATAAATTGTATTGTATTGTATTGTATTAGTCTGGCGATTTCCTATTGGCAAGCTGTTCCAGATTTTAGGTGCATAACAGCAGAAGGCCGCCTCACCACTTCTTTTAAGTTTAGCTCTTGGAATTCTAAGCAGACACTAATTTGAAGAGCTAAGGTTACTATTTGGAGTGTAAGGTGTAAAACATTCCGAAATATAAGATGGAGTGAGATTATTTAAGGCTTTGTAAACTACAAGCAGGATTTTAAAGTCAATTCTAAATGGTGGGCGGCACAGTGGCGCAGTGGGTAGGTCTGCTGCCTTGCAGTTAGGAGACCCGGGTTTGCTTCCCGGGTCCTCCCTGTGTGGAGTTTGCATGTTCTCCCCATGTCTGCGTGGGTTTCCTCCGGGTGCTCCAGTTTCCTCCTGCAGTCCAAAGACACGCACGTTAGGTGCATTGGTGATTCTAAATTGTCCCTGGTGTGTGTGTGTGTGCTCCCTGTGGTGGGCTGGCGCCCTGCCTGGGGTTTGTTTCCTGCCTTGTTGGCTGGGATTGGCTCCAGCAGACCCCCGTGACCCTGTATTTAGGATATAGCGGGTTGGATAATGGATGGATGGATTCTAAATGGCACAGATAACCAATGTAGTGACATCAAAACTGGGGTGATGTGCTCAGATTTTCGTTTCCGAGTTAAAATTCCAGCAGCTGCATTCTGCACTAGTTGCAATTGACTGACTTCTTTTTTGGATAGTCCTGATAGGAGTGCATTA
This sequence comes from Polypterus bichir lapradei, assembly GCA_026402145.1. NCBI lineage: Eukaryota > Metazoa > Chordata > Cladistia > Polypteriformes > Polypteridae > Polypterus > Polypterus bichir. Next base: position 62,644,194 of record JANRMT010062807.1, on the reverse strand, counting down.
CAGTAATCTAGCCGACTGAAAACAAAAGCGTGAACTAATTTTTCAGCATCTTGCAATGTTATCAGAGGTCTAACTAAACAGTCAAAAGAAAACAATTTTAAAGACAGTAAAAACAGTAAAACTATCCCCCACTTTTCCAAGAAAATGACCAGAGCAAAACCTAGTAGAGAAACAAAGCCCAAACTTACAGACCCCACTTAGACAATATTCAAGAAGGAGGAAGAGAAGAACGATAGCAACCACTACCCATCCGACTCCACAGAATTTCCTGTAGAGCATACCATTGTGTAATATATGAACCAGATTTCCCATTGACCACTGCTGCTGAGAACTCTAGGAAAGTGAAAATTGAAAAATGAGGCTTGCCAAGGTGCAAAGGAGATGGAAAACTCAAAAATCCAGTGAGAAGCTAGGGATGTTTTTGCAGATACTGTTCCTGGACAAAACAGTCTCTGACGGATAAAAGTGAGAGAGAGAGGGAGACAAGAGGACCAGTAAGAGAAACATTTGAACAAGGGAAAGGAAGGGATATTGGAAGGAAAAATAGCAATAGACAACCATAAAGCTGAGACTGGGTAACACTATTACTAATTGTGCTTCACGCTGCTCTTGCTTTTTAAATTCTTCTATTATATCCGATTTTAACACCATATTCTCTAGTCTTGATGTGCGTGTCCAATATGATTGTATCGATGATTCTGTCTTAGAATTGAATTCTTAGAATTCTTGTAAAACAGTATTAGACTCAATTTCTCCGCTCAAGATACACTGTAATAAGGGAAGACCTGCTCCCTGGCTAAATGAAACTACGCGATTGCTGCGCCACGCCTGTCGAACTGCAGAATGGCATTGGAAAAAAGATGGTCTGATTGTTTCTAAGCAGATTTTTAGGACTTCTCTATTTACATTAGTCAAACAGAAGTAACAGACCGTGACATGGTCTTTCTGTTCTCGCCATATCATCAGAACAGCAAACGGCATCGTCTTTCGAGTGCCTCTGAGCCAGGCTCTCAGACTGACAGCACATGTCGCACAGCAAATGTGAGGCGCCCAGTCCTTGTCTTGATCACCAATTTTGCAGCCAAAATACAGATGATAAGCTTTCTTCACAAGAGCAGTCATCCGACGTCTCTGAGGCACAAGTGTATATTCGCCACAGATATAGCAGAATGTATCGCAGATGTTACGACATTGATAAGACATATCGCCCGACACCAAAATGTTTATAGCATCAAGCTTACTTACTTTTATATTGCTACAGATACTATACTTTACTATACTGATACTATACATACACACTGACTATCTATATAAAGCAAATGAGCAGGATCGGTGTATGCAAGCCACCTTTATAGCATGCTGAGACAGCGTCAACCTCATTCAGACCTGCCCAGGTATGCCCAGGATGTCAGCTTCCACAGAACAGCTTCCAGCCTGGCCCGATTGCATGCCTGAACATACCCAGGCTGCACAAACTGTTGTTTATAAATCACTTATGGGAGCGAAAATGTTTGGATACAAATATAAGAAAAAATCATGACAAAACTGAAACGGTACGTGATCAGCACCCAAAAATCTATAAGAAACACCCAACAGTGGTCAAGAAGCAAAAATTTTGTTATGCAGTGTAATTTAAATGAAAATCTTCAGAGGTGGGTAAATATACTTTAATGTAAAAGAGAACAAAGTGCATAAGAAAAAGGAATATTCATTACAAATATAAGGTGACAGACACTGTCTTACAGAAAGCAACTTTTAAAAAGATTTAACATATTTTTATGTAGCACATTTTCAAGTAGCTCAACATGCTATTCAGTAATAATGTGAAAGCTGAGTTAAAAAAATTTTAAACTATAGAAAAGTTATTTATAGCTGTAGAAAATCAAAATGTCTGCCTTAATAACAAATTATGGTCAGATGACCAGGGAAGAAAGTAAAATATAAACTCTAGTTGGCAGGAAGCTGGAGAATAAACCTTTGGGATTTCAAGGTCAAAAGACTAGCCCAGTCTACATTGGATGTTCAACAGGCTATGAATGTACACCATTAACAGAATACCATTAAAAAAATCAATCTTTTCACCATCTTGTAATGATATAAAAATCAAAGTTGTGTGATGTTTCTTTAGTGAAAGGATAATAGGATTATGCTTAATGTTTGATCTGAAATTTAGCTTTGAATCTAAAATGCTGCCTATAGTCTTTACATTTTGTCTTACTTGTAAAGCCAGGTGTCATGTTATTTCTAAGATCCTTACTTTTTTTGTTTCCTGCAAATAATTAAAATGTCTGTTTTTGCTCTGTTAAGTTTAAGGAAATTACTCATTCATTCATTGATGCTAGTAAGTAGCAAGGTCAGAGGCATTGTTGATAAAAAAAAATCTGTGTGTCATCTGCATAGCTGTGGTAATTCACTTTATGTTTCAAAATGATCAGGTCTAATGGAAGCATACGATGGAGATTAATAAAACGTCTATAACAGTTCATGATGTATATTCACCACAACTGACAATGAGCCAGCTTCTGTAGCCGAGGATCTGACCGCCAAGGTCCCCACCTTCGGCTACCACCCAACTCACACTGCAACCGACCTCCTTGGCCCCTCCCATAGGTGGTGAGCCCATGAGAAGGGGGACCCACGTTGCCTCTTCGGGCTGTGCCCGGCCGAGCCTCATGGGTACAGGCCCGGCCACCAGGCGCTTGTCATCGAGCCCCACCTCTAGGCCTGGCTCCAGAGGGGGGCCCCAGTGACCCGCGTCCAGGCGAGGGAAAACGCTGTCCAAATTTTTTATTCATCATAGAATGTCTGTTGAACCGCTCTTTGTCTCATCCCTCACCTAGGACCAGTTTGCCTTGGGTGGCCCTACCAGGGGCATAAAGCCCCGGACAACAGAGCTCCTAAGATCATTGGGACACGCAAACCCCTCCACCACGATAAGGTGGCGGTTTAAGGAGGGGAATGAGGAAGCAGAGCATGGGGACTCGGAGGTGGGCTCACCCATCTCTGTGGCTGAGGTCACCGAGGTGGTCAAAAAACTCCTTGGTGGCAGGGCCCCGGGGGTGGATGAGATACGCCCGGAGTTCCTCAAGGCTCTGGATGTTGTAGAACTGTCTTGGTTGACACGTCTCTGCAACATCGCATGGACATCGGGGACAGTGCCTCTGGATTGGCAGACCGGGGTGGTGGTCCCCCTCTTTAAAAAGGGGGACCGGAGGGTGTGTTCCAACTACAGAGGGATCACACTCCTCAGCCTCCCTGGAAAAGTCTATTTGGTGGTTCTGGAGAGGATGGTCCATTGGATAGTTGAACCTCGGATTTAGGAGGAACAGTGTGGTTTTCGTCCTGGCCACGGAACAGTGGTCCAGCTCTACACCCTTAGCAGGGTCCTGGAGGATGCAGGGTGGAGGTGTTTGCCCAACCAGTCTACATGTGTTTTGTGGACTTTGAAAAGGCGTTCGACCATGTCCCTCGGGGAGTCCTGTGGGGGGTGCTCTGGGAGTATGGGGTACCGGACCCCCTGATAAGAGCTGTTTGGTCCCTGTACAACCGGTGTCAGAGCTTGGTCTGCATTGCAGGCAGTAAGTCAAGCCCATTTCCAGTGAGAGTTGGACTCCGCCAGGGCTGCCCTTTGTCACCGATTCTGTTCATAAATTTTATGGACAGAATTTCTAGGAGCAGCCAGGGTGTTGAGGGGGTCCAGTGTGGTGGACTCAGGATTGGGTCACTGCTTTTTGCAGATGATGTTGTCCTGTTTGCTTCAACAGGCCATGATATTCAGCTCTCTCTGAATCGGTTCACAGCTGAGTGTGAAGCGGCTGGGATGAGAATCAGCACCTCCAAATCCGAGACCTGGTCTTCAGCCAGAAAAGGATGGAGTGCCCTCTTAGGGTTTGGGGAGAGATCCTGCCCCAAGTGGAGGAGTTCAAGTATCTCGGGGTCTTGTTCACGAGTGAAGGAAGAATGGAGCGTGAGATCGACAGGCGGATCGGTGCGGCGTCCGCAGTGATGCGTGCTCTGCATCGGTCTGTCATGGTGAAAAAGGAGCTGATCCGTAAGGCAAAGCTCTCAATTTACCATTCGATCTACGTTCCTACCCTCACCTATGGTCATGAGCTATGGGTAGTGACCGAAAGAACGAGATCGCAAATACAAGCGGCTGAAATGAGTTTCCTCCGCAGGGTGTCTGGGCTTTCCCTTAAAGATAGGGTGAGAAGCTCAGTCATCCGGGAGTGGCTCAGAGCAGAGACGCTGCTTCTCCGCATTGAGAGGAGTCAGATGAGGTGGCTCGGGCATCTGATCAGGATGCCTCCTGGACGCCTCCCTGGTGAGGTGTTCCGGGCACGTCCAACTTGGAGGAGGCCCCGGGGAAGACCCAGGTCATGCTGGAGGGCCTATGTCTCCCGGCTGGCCTGGGAATGCCTTGGGATTCTCCCGGAAGAGCTAGAAGAAGTGGCCGGGGAGAGGGAAGTCTGGGCCTCTCTGCTCAAGCTGCTGCCTCCGTGACCCGACCTCGGATAAGTGGAAGAGGATGGATGGATGAACTGACAATGAATTTTCTTCCGGTGATAAGACAGAAACCAACTCAAGGCACTGCCAGAAAGGCCAACACACTGTTTAAGGCAGTTAATAAAAATGCTGTAATAAATTGGGGTTTATGTTGACATAAGTTTGTCTAAACAATATGCAAAAGCAATACAAAGGCAAATAAATATTAGGCTATATTGTAAAATCTGCTTAATATAAATATGTCCGGACTATACAATCCATTTGTGGGACTGCATCTACAATTCTCTATTCAGTTCTGATTTCCATGCTACAAAAAGACATAGCAGCACTTGAAGTTGTGGAGTGTGAAGGAGCCAAGAGCATCTTACATCTGAAGAATATAAACTACTCTGACAGGCCCTTGGAGTTAAACCCTGTTTAGTCTAGAATTGAGAAGGCTACACTCTTAAAATACTGGCTGTTTAATGGCAATTACTGGGTTTTGGGGTTATTGGAAGAATTATTGTTCGACACAAAACCATTTCATTCTTGGAAAGCATTCTTTGAGCTTTGAAAAGGTTCTTAATATGTGGACAAAATAGAAATCTTTAATTTATACAACAGTTTTAGAAATTATACAATAGATATATAAAATCTGAACTTAGCCTGTGTGATTGTATACAGCAAGAGTTCCACTGGTATTTCACAAATTTGCTATCATGTGTTTATGGTTAATTGTTACAGATCTAAATAAGTAAAGGGTCTTTTTGGAACCTTTCCATGTGTGGTTCATTTGGGAAATAAAAATGGTTCCCCTTTGGCATTGCTCTGAAAAAACACTTTAGCACTTGTGTGGACCATGTTTTCAAAATTCCCAAAGTTATTGGCAATGTGTATTCAGTAGAAAAAAGCAAATCACTAGGACTCCAGAGGAAGTAAAGGGGAAGTGTACTTTACACTGCAGATAGGAAACACTTCTTCACAAACATTACAAACACAGTCTGGAAAAATTACCAAGCAATAGAAACTTTAACAACCTTTAAAATGTATTTGAATGGAATAGTGGAACAACTGAGGATGGAACAGTTTCCTCTCATTTGCAAAACCTCTTATGCTTTTATGTTGTAATAATCACTATACAACACCTCCTAATCCCTATATATGTGTATTAATCAGTATGGAAAAATAATAAAGTGGCAAAATGGGTGGAGTTTGAACATTATGTTTATATGCAAGTAGATTTCCTTCTGGGACTGTCTTTTCCTCAAGCATTTCAAATATATTTAGATTTACTGACAATTCTAAACTGATTCAGTGTTAGTATGAATGTGTGTGCTTTGGTGGACAACATTATATCCAAGCCTTATTCTTGCCTTGAGCATATTTCTACCAGGACAAGATTCCTGCTTCTGAAACTCCTATATCCTTTTATCTATTTTTTAAAAGAGTTAACTTCCCTTGCGTATTTTGTAAAAGATATGTCAGAGGGGTACATTTTTTGTACACTGGGTCATTCCATTTTTCTCTTAGGAAAAGAAACATGTAAATATTACATTTAAAACCCAGCAGATGAACAGGCAATAGGCACTCATTGTTTGGACTGAGGCAAGAAGTTAAAGGCAAATTTCCTGGGTTATCCTGTTACTGATTATTGTGATGGCTGTCTACAGGATATCGGTATTTGCTGTCTTGCAAAACAATCACCGCTTTGAAGTTTTAACTGCTTAAACATATAAACAATATAACATTGTGATAAAAGAACTGCTCCTTCCTTGGAAAATGTTTGTATTTACCTGGCTTGGAAATTAACACGTCTGAGAATACTGGTTTCTAATCAGCTGTGTACTCATTGATAGTTGGTAACAATACATTTTGTTTACTTGTGTTTTCATTATTTGTTAAACCCAAGAAATTTAGATGTGCCATTGTTTAATCCGATTGTCTAGAACTGAGAATGGCAGGGATTGAAAGAGATTTAAAGGCAAAGAGAGGGAGAGTCCACTGAGAATGCTGCCAAGCCACTTGGACAGAGCACAGTGGCTCGCAAGCAGACGAGGGTGCGTGGCTGGCACGACGTGAGGCACAAGGACAGCAACACTTACTTCCAGGGAGGAAGAGACAGCTCCACAAGGAGACACTAATTGTGGGTCCAGCGAGAGAGAGAAGCCGCATGAAAGGACAGAACAAAGTTGGCAGACGAGAAATGAGGTGTACCTAAATCACAGCAACACAAGGAGCCCAGAGTGGAAAAAAAAGGATTGACAAAGAGACGCTGACAGGGATTCCGCGATTTTGATAAAACTTCTGTTGGGAAATGAGTGTCCAGTGAACAGAGTGCATCCGTGGACAGTTGGAAGATTAGTTGTTGAGCGCGAACTGGACTCTGCGCCACTAAAGGTTGTATCCTCCAATCCTTGTTTTTAATGGACTTTTAGAGTGTGGACTGTGAGCTTTCCTTTCTAAAAAAGGAATTTTGTTCCTGATATTGTTAGATTTTGTTTATGTTTATTTATCTTTTTAATGTACTTATTATTGCCTTGTGTAATAGAAGTTACTGTTGCTTTTCCTAAAATTACTGTTGTGTCTTTCATTGTATGTTTTCTTACCGCCCAATTTAAAGAACCCTGTGTGCTATTTTCTGTATAATCTCAAGAGTTCCCAGTCTCTTAATAAAACTGGGTGGCATAGTCAGATATGTTTACGGTGTTTAAGTTAGATTTCCTGTAAATGTGACTAGACACCTTTCACAGATACATGGGTCATTTAATAATGCTCTTGTTCAGTACATACACAATTTTTTAGATTTTTAAAATAAACTTACCATATTTTATTTTTGGCAGCACAGTGGTGCAGTGGTTACTAACCCAGCCACAGGGGATGCACAAACCAGTGTGTCTCTTCGTGCCGTTCCCAAGCCCGGATAAATGGGGAAGGTTACATCAGAAAGGGCATCCGGTGTAAAATTTTGCCAAATCAATATGCGGACAACAATACAAATTTCCATACCAGATCAGTCAAGCCCCGGGTTAACAACGACTGCCACCAGTACTGTTAGCCAACAGGGTGCTGGTGGAAATTGGGCTACTGTTGGCCGAAGAAGAAGAATAAGAAGGAGAAGAACAGGGGGGAGACGTGTCCGGAGGCAGGAGGAGAGGAGGAAGGTAAAGAGAATGGAACTGAAGGTAGGATCTTTGAATGCTGGCAGTATGACTGGTAAGGGGAGAGAGTTAGCAGATATGATGGAGAGAAGGAAGGTTAATATATTGTACATGCAAGAGACTAAATGGAAGGGGAATAAAGCCAGGTGGATCGGAGGTGGATTCAAATTGTTCTATCATGGTGTGGATAGGAGGAGAAATGGTATAGGGGTTATTCTGAAGGAATAGTATGTCAAGAGTGTTTTGGAGGTGAATAGAGTGTCAGACAGAGTAATGATTATGAAACTGGAAATTGGAGTTGTGATGATGAATGTTTTTAGTGCATATGCCCCTCAAGTTGGGTGTGAAATAAATGAGAAAGAAGATTTTTGGAGTGAGTTGGATAAGTGATGAACAGTGTACCCAAGTGACAGAAAGGGGTGATTGGGCGGATTTCAATGGACATGTTGGTGAAGGGAACAGAGGAGAGGAGGAGGTGATCGGTAGGTATTGGTGTCAAGGAGAGGAATGAAGAAGGCCAGAGGATAATGGATTTTGTCGAAAGGATGGACAAGGCTGTGGTGAATATGTATTTTAAGAAGAGGGAGGAACATAGAGTTACATAAAGGAGTGGAGTAAGATGCACACAGGTAGGCTACATCCTATGCAGAAGAGTCAATCTGAAGGAGATGGAAGACTGCAAAGTGGTGGCATGGGAAAGTGTAGTTAAACAGCATAGGATGGTAGTCTCTAGGATGACGTTGGAGATCAAGAAGAGGAAGAGAGTGAGGGCAGAGCCAAGGATCAAATGTTGGAAGCTGAAAAAGGAAGACTGCAAGGTTGAGTTTAGGAAGAAGGTGAGACAGGCACTGGGTGGTAGTGAAGAATTACCAGACAGTTGGGAAACTACAGCAGATGTAGTAAGGGTGACAGCAAGAAGGGTGCTTGGCGGGACATCTAGACAGAGGAAGGAGGAAAAGGAAACCTGGTAGTGGAATGGGGAAGTACAGGAGAGTACAGTAATCCCTCCTCGATCGCGGGGGTTGCGTTCCAGACCCCCCCGCGATAGATGAAAATCCGCGAAGTAGAAACCATATGTTTTTATGGTTATTTTTATATATTTTAAGCCCTTATAAACTCTCCCGCACT
>JANRMT010062807.1:62598452-62635023 GCA_026402145.1 Polypterus bichir lapradei | reverse complement strand
GCTTGGGCACGGCACCTGAAGCAGTAGCAGATTGTTTTGGAGCCATAATGAAGGGCTTGACTATGCACAAAGATAAACACTAAAGAGCACAACTCTTTACACAGCGAAACACGTTGATGCTGAATTAGCGAGACGAGACTTCCTGGTTAACACTGCATTCAGCACGCAGGAGCTCAACTGCGTGCTCTGATTGGTTAGCTTCTCAGTCAGGAGAACTTAACACTAGAATTACCAGAGCCTACGAAAAAACTCGTAGATCCGTCCCACCTTAAATCGCTTCTTAAAACTGCTCTCACCTCTCCGCCAGCCTCCTTTGTCCTGTAAATGTGCCGATAAAAACAAACTGCAAGCATCCGGCTATTCCATCCCCCCACCGACTCAGAACGTGCACGAACTTCTCCGAGCTCATGCCTCGATTATCTGGGAGTAAAGTGGAGTTTTAGAGTGGAAATAAATGATTGTTATTTGGAACACACGCATTTAATGCGTGTTCCGTTTCTACAGTAATCTGTGTAAACACAATGTTAAAACAGAAACTTTTTCATATTTTAGTAATAAATGTCACAAAATGTAGACATAAACTATAAAATGTGTGAAGCCTGACAGCCAAAGAGCAAATACACTTTCATAAAAGGTTGAAGACTTTTATAACAGCTTCCGTGGCATACTGGTAAGATTTTGTCACTTAGAGCACAGCAGACTTGCTGTACCTCAAGAGATCTGAGTTCAAATCTCCGCTAGGGAGAAACTTTATTTATTTTTAACCTTCGCCGTTCTGCCTGCCTGAACTCCCTGTCTATCTATATAGTAATAACAGTAATTTTATTATTATATAGGAGCTTCCCTGTCTGCCTATCATATAGTATCATATAGTGCCTTTCCTTCCTACCTATCTATATATCTATCCCCTTAGCTGTTTTTTATATATCTATTATACAATGCCTTCCCTGTTTATTTATATATCTAGTGCCTTCTCTGCCTGTCTGTCTGTCTGATTGCATATAGCGCTGAACTTACTGCTCTGTACTATTCTGTCTTCTGCATGTCCTGGAGTACAAAAGAAACAGCACCATACAGCAACATGTGCGAACTGGTAAGATCGGGGAAAAAACACGCGGTCACTGATTACAAACCGCAAGATGAATGAAAGAGACAATATATGTAAAAAGCGCTATACTCGAATGTTATTTGTATAGGGAAGAAAGTACAATGTCAGGTGCTCATTCAGTGTAATAGGAACCATAGCAGAGAGATGTGTTCTCAATTTTTTTATTTTTAATAAATTTGCAAAAACCTCAAGTAAACTTTTTTCACGTTGTCATTATGGGGTGTTGTGTGTAGAATTCTGAGGAAAAAAATTAATTTAATCCATTTTGGAATAAGGCTGTAACATAACAAAATGTGGAAAATGTGATGTGCTGTGAATGCTTTCCGGATGCACTGTATTTAAAGATCCCTATTAAGCACTGTCAATTGTTTCTTACCTTCAATTTGTCACTCTTTGAATTTTTTGTGCTTTTGTACATTACTGCAGTAGTAAGTAGTGCTAAGTAATATTAAGGGTTATCTGCGTCTAAGTGTCATCCCATTTTTAAAAGTATTTCCTTTCATTTGGTATGCTAAAACTTATTACCTCTTCTTCCTCGAGCAAATGCATTTTCTTTTTTTTTTTTTCCAAAACTGTATTTGCATCCACCATTTCTGAAGTTAACTCTTTTTTTTTTCTACTCTGGTTATCTCTCTTGCCAACAGCGATACCACAGGAGGTAATCCACCTGAAGCTAAACATGTTTAGACCCAGAAAGAACTTGGATGGTAGGCCATCTAAGAAAAGCTTGAGATGCTGCTGGAAGATGAACTGGTGAAGCTAGCATGGGGCGCTTACCCTGTGGTCTGTGTGTGCATCCCAAAGCCCCAATGCAGCAATGGGGACACTGTGCTGTAAAATTGGCACCGTCCTTAGCATCAGATATAAAACCGAAGTCCTGACGCTCTGTAGTTATAAAAAAATTCTTGGGCATCCTTCAAAAAGAGTATTGGTATACCCTGATGTCCTGGCTAAATTGCTCATCACGGCCTAGTCATTCTGGCCCTCTAATCATCCCTCGTCTGTATTTGGCTAACCACCTCTCTAACACCTTTACCACCTAATATCTAATGTGTAATGATGGTACTGGCACATAATGGCTGCCACTGCATTATCTAAGTGGATATTGCACATTGATGGTGGTTGAATTGCTTTCCCCCTCTCTATCTAAGTTGATTTGAATGCCTTAGAAAGAGCTTTATAAATACAATGTCTTCTTTCTCTTCTTCTCTTCTGGTGGTCCTTCTTCCTAAGTAATAACCATTAAATATTTTGCCAGTCATTCACCAGTCTCAATTTTCCCTCAAACAAATGCCTATTTAAAAATAACTCTTCATCTTTATGTTTAAACTTTGATAACCCACGTATTGGTAACGCATTAGTTTAAGTGCTACAAAAATGCATTTATAACTTAAATAATGTTATGTAAGAAGACCCTAATAAGGCATCTTTTGCTCTTAATAACTATTATAAAGCATCAGTAAAGTGATTATTCATGTGCAGTGTGGCATATTAAAAGCTTTTCATATGCAGGTTTGATATGCAGGTAAAACTATTCGTGAACTGCAAAAAATGCAGACAAATAAAATTTAAAATTTGAGTTGTTTTGCTTGTATTTGGCAAAAAAATCTGAAAAAGAGGTAAGCAAAATGTACTTGACAAGATTTCTTAAAGTAAGCTAAGTAACCTTAAATACTAATTTTTAGATGACAATAATTCTTATAATAAGGAAAACTAGACTTAATGTCAGAATTTACATACTTTAAACTTGGCTTAGATTTCATTTTTTTGCATTGAGAATATGAAGGATCCACATGTCTTATAATGAAGTATACAATATCAAGAAAAGTACAGTATAGTTTACTTATCCCATCTCTGACCATTCCAAAGTAAAGTTATTTTTTTAGGCCTCATTGCAGAAATACCACTTTAGTTATGCTATTTAATAAGACCAAAAGAAGCCTTTGTTAAGGTCTTGTTACATAATAAATATGTACCATATGAGCAATAGATATTGTAAAAGAACGAGTTTCAACACTCTTAAAAAGGTTTGGGGCAGCCACCCGTATATTATTCCTAGCTGCAAAAGGATTATATTTGATACAACGAAGTTGCTTGTTTGAGTTCAACACTGAACTGATTGAAGTGACATCAGTCTGGGTGCCGGAACAGGAAGTCACGTCAGTCTAGGTGCCGGAACAGGAACGGAACAGGAAGTGACGTCAGTCTGGGTGTCGGAACAGGAAGTGACGTCAGGTCAGGCAGGTTTTCCCGTATTTGATCTCCAGAAATAACAGACAAAGGTTTAGAGCACCCCGCCACCCCCTGGCCTGGCGGGTAATCACCTCCACTTGGTCCCTTCAGCTCGCTCCTAGTCACACGTGTGTGACATGGCCCCCCCTCAGCCCAGACTCATTGGGTCGGGAGTACCTGCTCGTGAGGCTGTGGCACCGGGAAAGGGCCTCAGCATTGGCCTGCAGCAGACCTCGACGATAAATGACCGAAAACTTATAAGGCTGTAGGTCCAAAAACCACCTCGTGACTCGTGGATTCGAGTCCCGGTATAATGCCATCCACTGTAATGGTGCATGGTCAGTCACCAGGGTGAATTCCCGACCAAGGAGGTATTACCTCAGCTGCGTAATCGCCCATTTAATCGCCAAAGCCTCCCGCTCCACTGCTGCATACCTGGTCTCTCGGTCCAACAGTTTCCGACTCAGGTACATCACGGGGTGTTCCACTCCATCGACACTTTGGCTCAGCACGGCACCAAGACCTGTGTCCGAAGCATCCGTCTGGAGATTAAAAGGCAAAGTAAAATCAGGTGCCTTCAAAATAGGAGCTGACGTAAGGGCCTGCTTAAGGTCACTAAATGCAGTGTCAGTATTATCATCCCAAACCACGTGGTTAGGTTTCCCCTTCTTTGTCAGGTTTGTCAAGGGTGTTGCTATCTCGGAAAACCGGGGTACAAACCGGTGATAGTAACCCGCTAAGCCAAGAAATGCTTGTACCTGCCGCTTGGTTATCGGACGGGGCCAATTCATTATGGCATCTATTTTGGAACATTGTGGTTTGACCATACCCCGGTCCACTAGGTAACCTAAATATTTGGCTTCGACCAATCCAAAATAGCATTTCTTTGGATTAATACGAAGTCCGGCATTCGCTAGTGTCCGTAATATAGCATCAACCAGCAGTAGATGTTCCTTCCATGTGCTGGAATAGATGACAACGTCATCCAAGTAGGCAGCACTGTACGAATTATGGGGTCGGAGCACTTTGTCCACCAGACGTTGGAAGGTAGCGGGCGCCCCATGTAATCCGAATGGAAGTAGACAATACTGCCAATGTCCGCTAGGAGTGCTAAACGCAGTCTTTTCCTTTGCGGAGTCCGTTAAGGGAATCTGCCAGTACCCCTTTGTCATATCAAGAGTAGTCAAAAATTTGGCATGTCCTAGCCACTCAAGGAGGTCATCCACTCGTGGCATTGGATAGGCGTCGAATTGGGAGACTTGGTTAAGCCAACGGAAGTCATTGCAAAACCTCCAACTTCCGTCTGGCTTTTTGACCAACACGATTGGACTGGAACAGGGACTAAAACTTTCTTCTATCACACCTAGATCCAGTACCTTCTACTCCACTTCTGCCTTTTTTGCTTCGGGAATCTGATATGGGCGTTCTCTGACTATAACCCCAAGAATAGCACAGTTATTTATTGCAGCAGGATCTACCATTCTCCTATACACAGAGACAGCAATCTGGCAGGGTCATGGCTAGGTTAGTGGCTAAGTAATACTGTTCCCTGGATTTATAATGTTCCTTGCATCACCCATCGATGGTAAGCACTTATATTGCAACTGCGATTGACTTAGATCTGCTTTAGCTGTGAGCCGCTGCAGCACTGGGAGGCCGCGGTTGCCCCAGCAACTGATAAACTGTCTTCCACAAATGCAGCGATTGCACTTCGGGATGCTCTTTGGTGTGTTGTCCCATTGGGGGAGTCCCCAAAGAGTTTAGAAACCTTACATCTTCCCCCTCAGCTTTGTCCACACCAGTGTGGGCAAAGCAACTGTCCAAGCCGGGCTTGGCTAGGCAGGAGAGACAGTTAGCATTGGTGTGTGCAGCGAACATCAAAAGCAAAAGCCTGCAAACTGAAAGACCACTGGGTGAGCCAGGTGTTTGTACCCTTCTGTTTGTACAGCCATTGTAGAGGGGCATGATCAGTCACCAGGGTAAACCGTCGTCCCCAGAGAGGGTAACGGAGGGCTTCCACCGCCCACTTAATTGCCATGCACTCTTTTTCAATTGTCGAGTAATTATGCTCCCTGGGTAGCAGCTTTCTGCTGAGAAAATTGATAAGGTTTTCTTCCCCCTCAAAACATTGTGATGTGGACGAAGACTTCAGACCAGACAGCAGGTGTGGTTATAAAGCAGCTTTATTTTGCAGAGTCACAGTGAGAAGAGTTTCAGAAAAGCAGACAATCAAATATATATGACAGTGTCAGGGTTCTTCTGAACCCTGTCTGTTGGGTGGGGCAAGTTATTATAACCCTAGAATGTGTGATTTAATATTATTATGAAATGTAACAGTCAATACGTTTATTATACACAATCCTTGAGCCCCTTCAACGCCCCTTGTAAAACTTGATTTCTTGGCCCCGTTTGTTATGGCGTTCAGATGTAAACTAAGGGAAAACGTGATAAGGCAGATCATGTGTAGAATGCTCAGACCTTGAGTCCTTTGGACAAATATTTTTCTGTTTGCTCAGCAAAGCATGCTTTTACATAATGTATGGTTTCATAAAGCTTACTTCTCAGACATGAATTAGTACAAGGGAACGAAGAGAACATTCATCTTCCAAAGTGAGAGCACTGCTCCTAAACTAAAAGCACTAGCATATGTTTGCAGAATAAATTCCTTCGAAAAGTCTGGATTGCACAGAACTGGGAATGATGATAAAGTGGCTTTTAGGTCCGCAAAAGTTCTCTCACAGGCATCGATCCTGACAACACTACAAGTCTTTCTGCCCTTTGTGAAGTGAGTGAGGGGCAAAATCAGGAATGAACCATCTGTAATACCCCACGAGCCTGAGGAAGGCACAAACCTGCCTCTGTATTTCAGGACGGGATATGCAAGCACCTCCCTAACCTTGTTCCTTTGAGGCTTGAGCAAACCCTTCCCCATGGAATATTCCAGATAGTGGGTTTCTGACATACCCAGCTTGCACTTCTTAGGGTTGGCCATCAGCCCTGCCAGCCGTAAACTGTCAAGCACTGCCCAAAGGCAGACTAGATGAGATTCCCAGTCATTACTAAAAATGACCACATCATCAAGACAGGAATGTGTGTATGCAGAATGGGGATGAAGGACTTGGTCCATCATTCACTGAAACGTCAGTGATGCCCCATGGAGACCAAAAGGGAGTGCTGTACATTCAAACAACCCGTCCGGAGTGGTGATCGCAGTTTTCTCACAACTAGACTCCTCCAAGGGGACCTGCCAATAACCCATCGTGATATCAATGTTGGTGATATATGAAGTCTGCCCTAGCTTTTCCAACAACTCGTCCACATGCAGCATCAGGTATGCTTCAAACTTGGAAATCTTATTCAAAAGCCTAAAATCAATACAGAACAGAACCGAACCATTGAACTTTGAGATAAGTACAACTGGGCTCTGCCATTTGCTTTTTCTTGGCCAAATCACGCCTGATTGGAGCATCAGTTGGACTTCCTCGTGTATCACTTTCTTTGTTGGCTGTGATAGGCGATATGGGGGCACTTGTATAGTAACACTGGGTGGAATGACAATCCTGTGTTCTGCAATCGTCATCCAGCCAGGCATTGCTGAGAAGATGCCAGAGTTTCCCTCGATCAGCGATAGCAGTTCCACTTTCTGGGTGTCAGTTAAATCATCCCCAATAGCGACCTCAGTCTGGGGGGCTGCTGCGGCAATGACCAGGACTTTGTGACGGTCATGCCATTCCTTTAAAAGATTAACATGCAAAATTTATATGGGTTTCCGCTGCCTGGGAATTCTGACTTTATAATTCACAGGGACATATTCTCTTTTATCACTGTCAGCCCTTGCCATTTGGCCAGAAATTTATGTAGATTGGATGGGATCAACACCAGCCCCGTGATTTCCCTTCTTAAACTTGCGGAGGTTACTCGTTTTGTCATAATGGCGTTTTTGTGCCTCCTGCTTGCGCTACTGATGCTCCACCGCAATAGAGGACAATCTGGCAATCTGCTCTTGCAGAGAAATAATTGCGAATTTCCATCCATTCATCCCGAAAAATGTCCAACACCCCGCATGGTCGCCAGCCAAATGAAGTTCAAAAGGATTCATCCTGATTGACGCTTACAGGACTTCCGGAGAGCAAAAAACAGGAAAGGTACAACTGTTTCCCTGGAAGTTGGATCGTCATGGGCTACCCGCTGAATAATTTGCTTTATTAAAGCACTAGCAGAATACCCGCGCTTCGCAGAGGAGAAGTAGTGTGTTGAAGAAGGTATGAAAAAGAAAAGGAAAAATTTTAAAAATAACGTAAGATGATTGTTAATGTAATTGTTTTGTCATTGATATAAGTGTTGTTCCCATATCTATATATATATCTATATATCTATACTAGCAAAATACCCGCGCTTCGCAGCGGCGAAGTACTGCATTAAAATTTTTATTAAGAAGAAAATTTAACCTTTTTAAACTGAGGGAAAATATGCCAATAATTATTTGTTAAGGATCTCTTTGTATACCATGTTGTCAGTTCAGCCCTCCGGTTGTAACATGGCCAAGCTGTGCGCTGAGCTTACTCTTGAGCATGCAACTTACAGTTGGCCATGTGAACAGTAATCTTGTCTCAAATCTCACAGCTTGGATTGCTGCTGTCATAATCAGTTTGAGGTTCATGGTTTGTTTCAGTTACGACAGTATTTGCAGGACTTGTGTTGAAGTGACATTCGGCATCTGTCAAGCGTTGTAAGCTTACAACCGGTTTCATCGATAACTTCACATCCAGCTTTTGAGAGTTTAAACATTCATAAACATCAAAGTGTCCACTACTGAAATCGTCACCTGTGAATGTAAGATGTTTAAGAGGCATTGGCGGTTGTCGAAAGGTGTAAAATATTTGGCCATTTCGGTACACTTAAAAGCACCAACCGAACAATTCAGCGGCAGCCATCAACTCACATGCAGAACCATAGGTGAAGGGCTTAAGCATTTCACTCTTCTAGTGCTCCTGTGTAGTATAATTATCTCCTGTACCGTCATCAGTCCACACTTTGAACCTGTCTCAGTCATTCAATACATAAGACACAATGTTCTTCTGGATATCAAGAGTGAGCCTGATATGGCCGTGCAATATGTAACACAGAGAATGGAAAAGGTAGGTGCCATCTCCGGGCATGGAAACCACTCGGTAAGTGACAGTTCTTTGATCGATGGTGATTACCTCGATAGACATGGTAATGGGGGTTGGAATGATGAAGGAAATGGGTACCTGAGTAATGTAAAGTAAGTGTAAAATACCTATACAATAACTATAATTGTAATAAACAAACAATAAAACAGCGGAGAAGCCGTGGATTAAACAAAAAGGCTGTAGTTATCAGCAGGGAGACGTGAATCCCGTGGCGAAGCAAGGAAGGGAATGTAGAGACTGGAGCGATGGACGGCCTTATATAGGCAGGCAGCCAACAACGTGGGAGGCGTTGGGATGGGGGACCCAACGCCACCTCACATGTTGACCGAGCTGCAGGCTATGGACATATATATGTACGTAAGTAGGATTCAGTTAGCGTTGGGAACCTGTGTACCAAATTTCTTGAAGATGGGCCCATAAGTAACAAAGACTGTTGAAAAGTTCAATATGGCGGCCGACAGTGGCATCATACCACCGAAATAAGTACGTACATTGGTTTTGGTTAGTGCAGGGAAGCCGCCAACCAAATTTCGAGAAGATGCCATAAATAAGAAAGTTCAACATAGCGGACGTTGTTGACCGTTATGACCGTTACGCGTAGAATTTCAAAATGAAACCTGCTTAACTTTTGTAAGTAAGCTGTAAGGAATGAGCCTGCCAAATTTCAGCCTTCTACCTATACGGGAAGTTGGAGAATTAGTGATGTTGGAAAATTCAATATGGCGGCTGACAGTGGCGTCATACCACCGAAATAAGTACGTACATTGGTTTTGGTTAGCTCAGGGAAGCCACCTACCAAATTTCATGAAGATGGGGCCGTAAATAAGAAAGTTCAATATGGCGGACGTTGTTGACCGTTATGACCGTTATGCATAGAATTTCGAAATGAAACCTGCTTAACTTTTGTAAGTAAGCTGTAAGGAATGGGCCTGCCAAATTTCAGCCTTCTACCTACACGAGAAGTTTGAGAATTAGTGACGTTGGAAAGTTCAATATGGCGGCTGACAGTGGCGTCATACCACCGAAATAAGTATGTACATTGGTTTTGGTTAGCGCAGGGAAGCTGCCTACCAAATTTCGTGAAGATGGGGCCATGAATAAGAAAGTTCAATATGGCGGACATTGTTGATCGTTATTACCGTTACGCGTAGAATTTCGAAATGAAACCTGCTTAACTTTTGTAAGTAAGCTGTAAGGAATGGGCCTACCAAATTTCAGCCTTCTACCTACACGGGAAGTTGGAGAATTAGTGACGTTTGGAAAATTCAATATGGCAGCCGACAGTGGCGTCATACCATCGAAATAAGTACGTACATCGGTTTCGGTTAGCGCAGGGAAGTCACCTACCAAATTTCGTGAAGATGGGGTCAGCCTTCTACCTACACGGGAAGTTTGAAAATTGGTGACGTTGGAAAGTTCAATATGGCGGCCGACAGTGGCGTCATACCATCGAAATAAGTACATACATCGGGTTCGGTTAGCGCAGGGAAGCCGCCTACCAAATTTCGTGAAGATGGGGCCATAAATAAGAAAGTTTAACATGGCGGACGTTGTCGAACGTTATGACCGTTACGTGTAGAATTTCGAAATGAAACCTGCTTAACTTTTGTAAGTAAGCTGTAAGGAATGAGCCTGTCAGTCAGTCAGTCAGTCAGTCAGTCAGTGAGGGCTTTGCCTTTTATTATTATAGATTCAGTCAGGCCATTCGTCTGCGGATGATAAACCGTGGAGTGTAACAGCTTAATTCTGAAACTTTCGCATAGCTGCTTCATGATGCGAAACATAAAGGGTGTGCCCTGATCAGTGAAAATCTTGCGAGGGATACCAATATGTGTGAACATATCCGAGAGTGCTTTTGCAAGAGTTCGGGTGATCGCCCGTCGCAGCACAGCTACTTCTGGGTATCTTGTGGTGTAATCAATTAACACGAGCATATATTGAAAACCACTTTTACTCCTGGGAAGTGGGCCAACAATATCTAACCCCATCCCCTCGTACGTCTAAAATAGGCATCAGCACAAGGGGTTCCCTGGCAGGTCTGTAAGCATAAACTATTTGACAGCCGGGACAGGCCTTACAAAATTGCTCCACATCATGGCCCATATTTACCCAATAAAAGCATTTCAAAATGCATCCTTTATCTTTTCTGCACCAAGGTGACACCCCCAAATGTGACTGTGAGCAATTTTTAAAACCTTCTCCCTATGTCCTGTTGGGAAGAGTCCCCAAAGAGCTTAGAAACCTTACAATATGTGCTTGTCTCTTTAATACATCACAGAATAATGTGATGAGAATAAACTTCAGACTTGTATAATATGCATAACGGCTCTGTTAAGAAGGATGGACGATTTTAACCTGAAAGTGAGTTGTGGTCAGCATACACTGAATATTTATAGCAATTGTTTGAAGCTAACAAAATTCCAGAAATAAAACGCATGGCCATATTGCTCAACATAATGGGGGTAGCAGGTCAGGTCAGGTTGGGGAGCATGCACTGGTACAGCACGTTGCCGCAGCCACCACACGATGAAACAGCTCAGGATCCTGGTTGGACACCCCCCAGACAGACACGTCGTCCAGTCCCACCCTCCGGAAATGACCATTTGGCTGCCGTAGCCAGGTGTTATGTGGGTATCCCATTGGCCTGGTCCTGCCACTCGGGTTCTCAACAATAAGGATCCTGCAAGCTGGATCACCCTCTGGGAATTGCGCCACAGGGCTGTAGTGCCATAACTGATTCTCCCTCACAATGCAGGTAATTTATCACATTTGGTACTCCATGAGCAACCACTCATTGGATAAATAGTCAAACCAGCAGTAACTAAAGATTCTCAGAAGAGACATAGTACCATAGGAGTCCAGTCTTCGTATCAGGTCACTGGATAAAGTCCATTTCTCACAATCATATAGCAAGACAGAATGCACCAGGATTCTAAAGACTTGGACCTTCGTCCTTTTGCATAGATATTGAGAGTGCCACACATACCTTTCCAGTGAGCTCATGACCCCCCATGCTCTCACAATCCATCTACTGACTTCATAGGAAGAGTCGCCAGAGACATAAATGTCACTGCCAAGGTAAATAAACCTCCCAACAAGGTTGACCCTCTCTCCGCAGACAGACACACTGCTGATGGCTGTGCCCAAGAGGTCATTAACAGTTTGGATCTGTTTTTTATCCAGAATACTCGCAAGCCCAGGCACTCAGTGTCCTCGCTCAGTCTCTCGAGAGACCCAATCAGAGCATCCATTGACACTTTGAGGATCACAGCAAAGTCAAGATCACTGAATCTTTCTTCATCAACAGTTGCTCCACAGCCTCTAGACCCCATTACCTTGCCCAACTCCGAGTCCATGCAAGCATTAAACAGAGTAAGAGCAAGAACACACCCCTGATGAACCCCAGAATCAACTGGGAAAAACACAGAGGTTCTGTCTCCACTCTGCACAGCACTCATAGTACCAGTGTACAGGCTGGCAATGATATCCAGCAACCTTGAGGGTATCCTGCGAAGTCTCAGGATGTCCCACACAGCAGCTGTATTAACCCGTCGAACGCTTTACGTAAATCAAAAAAACCTGCAAAGAAACTCAGCCAATATTCAAGTTAATGCTCCACGAGAACCCTCAGTGCCAGGATGCGGTTGATGGTAGACTTCTTAGGCATAAAATCAGACTGCTCCAGTCGCTGGTAAGTGAGCAAGTGATCACAGATCCTATTGAGGATGACCCTAGCAAGGACCTTACCCAGCACCGAGAGCAGTGTTATCCCCCTGTAGTTGCCTCAATCCAGGCAATCACCCTTCCCTTTCCAAATAGGGACAAGTCCAGTTTCCAGTCAGTTTGGATGGAAGCAAAGATTGCTTGCAATGTCAGTAGGACAGCCTTACCACCACCCTTCAGAAGTTCACCCCAGAACCCTACTTTGAAATTTAGTACAGTCTGACAAACAAAAGGATAAAACTTTCAAACAGATAGTTAATAGTTTAAAGGAACATTTCAAGCCAAAGCTGTTACTAATTGCAGACCATTTCTGGATCAAGCAATGCACTCAAAAGTCTAATGAAACAGTACACCAGTTCACTGCAGAATTAAAGCAGTGTGCAGTTTGTTGCACCTTTGGTGCTAACTTGGACCAGTCACTGTGTGATCATTTTGTCAGTGGGATAAAGAGCGAAACCTGTCAGAGACGATTGCTTTCAGAGGACAGGCTGACTTTTATAAGGGAACTGGAAATCACTCACATTATGGAAGCAGTGGAAAGGGACACACAACAATTAAGGAAAATGGATGAAGTGGTTGCGAGTGTACTTAAGATGCATTTTAAGTCTGCCTGCTATCACAAGAACTGCTGTAACGTTAAAAATCAAAACACAAAGGAATGCTATTTTAAGGACACTAAATGTCAGTTTTGTGGGAGAGTGGGATATATAAAAAAGGCATATCAAAGTAAGAGACATCATCAGTCGAGTGAGATGGAATGCAGTAACAAATGGCACATTAAAGAAACAAAATACTGTATGTGAATGCTGAAGGGCCTGAACTAGGTATGTTTTCTGTGCATTTAGTAAATGTCCAGGACAGACACTGTTTTCAAGCAGATTTTGTAGTAAATGAAAAATCTTTAATTATGGAAATAGATATGGGTGCTGCCATTAGCATGATTTCTGAAAAATTATATTGGCAGAAATTTGCATATTTGCTATTACAAAAAACAAATGTTAAGCTGAAGACATACAATGGGAAAATATTCTAGTTTTGGGCCAGTTCCCTGTTACAGCGGTACACAATAAGCAAGAAGTTAGTTTGAAGTTGATAGTTGTGAAAGGAATGCGACAAGCATTCGAAATTGGCTTCAGAAGCTCTATCTGAATTGGAAACAAATTAAAAATGTGAGTCTTGCGGGAAGTCAGTGGAAATTGTGTTTGGATGAAGTGCTCAACATGTTTCCAGAGATGGTCAGAGATGAATTGGGGGCACTGAAATATGTTAAAGCTATGCTTTTAGTGAAGGCAGATGCAGCCCCTAAGTTTCCTAGAAGTAGACTATTACCTTTTGAAATGAAGGAGCTAGTTGATAAAGAGTTAGACAGACCCATGCAAGCTGGTGTAATTATACCTGTGAAGCACAGTGAGTGGGAAGCTCCCATTGTACCTCTAATTATCCATTTGTTTATGTGTGGACTATAAAGTGATTATTAATCAAGTTGTGCTTGTGGAAACATACTCCTTGCCACAGTCACACACGCACACTTGGGGACGACGTGGGACAACACAAAGAAAGTGGGTTTTATACAAGGCACTAACGTCTCTCTCTCTCATTCAGCAGAAAAGGAGCAGAATAAAATGTACAAGAAGAAGACTGGCAGACAATTCCATTCATCCGTTAAACCCTCCACTTTCGACTTTATCTGACGACTGCACTTCAGGCTTTTCCATTCCACGTCATGTCCGCTCGACCTTCTTCCCAGCATTCCTCTGTGTTCAATTTCCTGTCAGTCTCTCTATATAAACGTCATTTATGCACTGCAATTTTGTCCGTTGTATGATTCATTGTTTAATTGAATACATAAGCCAGGGAAGGCTATTCTGGACCTTACATTATACGGGGCTCAAACCCCAAACCTTTACAAGTGGGTTGTCCACTTCTTTTCACACCACATACTGAGAAAATATTGTCTATACTGTGTGGAGACAAGATATTTTATAAAATAGATTTGGCATCAGCATACCAACAAGTGCTGTTAGAGAATGATGCCAAGGTATATACAGCCATTAACAGACATAAAAGTGTGTTTGTTTACAACAGAATACCATATGGCATCAGTGGAGCACCTTCCATTTTTTAGAGAAATATGGAAAACCCAAAGAAAGACTTAGCTGTTGCAGTCTACTGAGATGACCTTTTAATACAGGACAGAGATGAAGAGCCATATATGCAAAAATTAAAAAAAATGTCCTGCAACATTTACATGACAGTTTTGTTTAGGTTTAAAGATCCAAATATGAGTTTGGAAAGACAGAGAGAGAGTACCTGGAATATGTGCTTTATGGAAATGGAGTGCACCCTTCCAAAGTAAATAAAAGTCATCCAGGGGGCTCCAGCTTCAAGAAATGTAAGGGAACTCAGAGTTTTCCTGGGTCTTGTAAACTATTATTCACATTGCCAGATAAAACCACAGTGCTTGTGTAACTTTACAGTTTATTAAAAGACAAAACTACTTGGGATTGGAGCAGTGCTGAAAAGCATGCTTTTGAAAGATGTAAGGAACTTTAGACTAGTGATACAGTATTAGTCCATTATGATCCCAAGTTACCAATTTGTCTTGCATGTGATGCAAGCACATATGGGATTGGGGACATACTTTAGCTTACTATACCAAATGGGGATGAATATCCAATTGCTTATGCTTCCTGTACGCTCTCTCCAGCAGAGACAAGGTGTTCTCAAATAGAAAGGGAAGCTTTAGGACTAATTTATGCTGTAAAAAAATCATAGATAATTGTAGGGCAGGCCCTTGCGCCTAGTGAATGACCATAAACCATTGCTGACCTTATTTGGTGAACATAAATGCCTTCCAATGATGACTGCTGCACGTATCCAAGTGTTGGGCTATCATGCTATCAGCCTATGACTATCAAATAGTTTATTGCAAGTCAGAGCAGCATGGATGTAAGGATGAATTATTAAATTATTAAAATTCCTATTATCTGAAACTAGTGATGAATGAACTTCTGTATTATCAGCAGATATTTATACACTGCTGTCAGAGCATTTGGAGGCAGCACCACTGAATGTTGCGCAGGTAGCACGAGAGAGTGATCTAAAGTATATCAGTCTGCATGAAAACCACCTTTTCCCACCCTCTCAAACGTACACAGTTTTTAATTCCTGGAAAACATCCAGGATTAAATCACTTAGAGAGCTGTACATAGACAACGTTTTTGCATCCTACGAACAATTACACTCCAAATTTAACTTACCAGCAACAGATTTCTTTCACTACGTTCAAATTTGAAAATTTGTTAAACAGAACCTGCCCAATTTTCCTCACATCCCACCTACCTCTATACTGGAAAAAATATTCTTGAGGACTAAGACAGCATTTCTGTAATATATAAAACAATTTTACAGTCCCTCCCTTTCAAAGATCCAACAGTACAGGGGGAAAAGGATCTCTCACTCAACATTTCAGAAAAGGAATGGAAAGTAGCAATGCACAGAATTCACTTGAGCTCCATATGCGCAAAGCATAGAATTATTCAACTTAAAATTATATATTGTGTGTATCTCTCTCATTTAAAATTGTCCAAAATGTTTCCAGAGCAAGATCCAACCTGCGAACGCTGCAGTCAAGCTCTGGCCTAACTGGGTCACATGTTTTGGGCCTGAACTAAATTAACATCACTTTGGACCAAAATCTTTAAATGCCTTTCAGACAGTTTGGATGCCATAGTCCCTCCTAATCCACTAACAACTGTGTTTGGTGTGCTCCCAGATGGGCTTAAAGTCGAGAAGGACAAACAAACTGTAATTGCCTTTACTTCACTATTGGCACATAGACTTATCTTGCTCAATTGGAAGAATCCTAACTCTCCTATTCTAAGTCAGTGGGTAACTGATGTTATATACTATTTGAAACTGGAAAAAATCTAATTCACACTTAGAGGATCTGTACAAAACTTTTTCAAAACCTGGCAGGATCTAATTAATAACATTTTAGAATAAGCATTTAAATTGAGGAAGCAGGTTCTCTCCCCTCTTTCACTCCATTTATCTTTATTCATTTATTATTTTATCTATTCATTTGTCTTTACTACCATAAAGTTTTACACTGCTGGCCTAGCTCTCTTTCTCAGGGGTGGGGGTTCATTTGTTTCAAACCTTTTCTTTCTTTTTTTCTTTTTGTAAAACTCGACTTATGTGTATGGAGTGTTATTTGATTTAAATAAATTCAATAAAATTAAAAAAAAAAGTATATCATTCTATCATGGAAGGTTGAGCTGGACAAACTGAAGAAAACCTGAAGGTGTTTCACAAAAGGAGATTTTAGCTATCAGTTGAACAGGGATATGTCTTATGGAGCATCAGAGAGGTGGTTCCAGTCAAACTCAGAAATGCAGTATTTAAAGAAGTGCACTCTATGCATCAAGGCATTGTGAGAAAGAAAGCACTATATGTTGGATGGCCAAAGCTTGAATCTGAATTTGAACAAATTTGCAAGGAGTGTGAAGCATGCCAAATGTAACAGAAATCTCCACGGCAAGTACCTTTGCATCCTTGAGAATTTCCTAGTCAGTCTTGGAAATAAATACACACCCCTTTTCAAGGTAAAACATTTATGATAGTAGTTCATGCATATTTTAAATGGTTAGAGGTTTTTCTTATGTCTCAAATAACCTCTCAAGCCACTATTACAAAGCTGAGAAGACTGTTTTCAGTATATGGGTTACCTGAGCAAAAAATAACAGACAATGGAAGTACATTTATTTCAACTGAGTTTCCAAATTCTGTATAACAATACGACACTATACACTCAACCAGTGCGTCCAGCAAGCAAAGATATGGTAGTAGTATGTACAAATATTTAATCCAGTATGAAGAAGCTGGCTAACACAAATCTTGGAATAGAGAATAACATTTTAGTTTTCCTGTCGCAATATTGGACTGCACCTAATTGCACCACTGGACAGTCATCTGCTGATCTGTTTTTCATACCAGGCTTGATTTCCTTAAACTTAGCACTGTTGAGAGGGTGCGGAATAAGCTACGGCAACAGAAGAACTATCATGATCTTTTTGCAATAAAGATCATTTGAAATAAACAACCCAGTATATATTAAAAATACCTCAAGAACAGGCCCACAATGGATCCCAGGCATGTTTACCTAACAGACCGGTCCAGTCTCTTGCAAAGTTCAAAAGTCAGGACTCTGAAGCAATTTACAGACATCACGGGGATCAACTAAGGGCTCATGTTAGCCCTGACACTTCATTGAAATATCCAAGTTATTATTGACTTATTCTGAAGTCAATCTCAGTGATCAGCATGAAGAGCTGTGTTTAAAAATCCTGTAATTACTCCAGAGCTGCATGCCTCTGAACAAGTTGGCCAGACATGGTCAAAGTGGGTTGTTAGACCACCAAATCATTATGAGCCATGAGGATACTAAACTGTTGTTTTAATATTACAGAATTTTTATTATGGAGTAAAGTTTATCTTGAATGGGGAGATAATTTAATATTAATGTGAAAAAAAAGTTTTTAATTATCTTGTATTGTAAATGGAATTTTATTATGATGTTTTGTCATTTGAATATTGTATTAATGCTTTCCACAGGTAGAATGTTCCAGAGTATTGAAATGTGCATCTCTTGTGGTTCTTCATTATCAACTATCTTAACTTCAGTCCTTTTCATCTCCTTTTGATGAATTATGATACACACCTTACTTCAAATGCATGCAGTATTTTGCAATTTATGTTTTCACAAACATAGTTGTCAATTCTTTCAACTTTACATCCAACACTATAGTATTAACTATGAACAACAGTAACAACATATCATTCACTTCTGTTTCAACAGAAAGGTTGTTGCCCTGCAATGGATTATGTTTAATTTTTTAACACATGCATTGTGCTCGCTGCACATGAGACCCAAATTTATGATTTATATTTCAACCATCGACCCTGCTTTAAGCGCCACCTTTGTTAGGCGTTGGATTGGTTTAGAAGTGTGACGTATCCTGGGCCATCTGAATGTTTCCACCCACTTTTAAGGAAAACTCATTTACAGTTGTCTCCAGATGTATATTTTATTAGACTATTGTAACATAAGGATACATTTGGAACTGAGTTTTACGATTTCCTATTTGTTTTCTTTCCTTTGTAATAATTATATTTACACCATTTTAGCTTATGAATTATTCTTCCTCTGCAATTATAGCATAGCTTGTGTCCCAAAAGGCACTTCCAGGCTGAGACAAAAGGTATGCAATACCCTCTAGGGGCAAGAGGGGCGCCAACACTAACAAAGCCGTTTCCTTTCTCCTTCTTGAAAGTGCTTCAGCCATGGCTCAGTTCAACTAAACCACACCTCTTCTGGTCAGGATGACATAAATTTGAAGGCTCCCGAAAGATCTCAGTCTGAAGAACACAGTCTTGCATGATGGAGCTCCTCGACAGAGAAGAAAGTTTTGAAAGGCTGAAGAGGCTAAATAGGCATCTATTATGCCTGATTTCTGTTGTGCCACCGCACACTCATTTTTGTTTATTTGTTTTAACTTTGGCAGTAAATGGGGAGGCTGGTTGGTACCCCAACTTTTTGTTTGGTTCTCTTCTCCCTCATTTGCACCTCACCCTTGGTATTGAGTATTTTGAGAATTTAGGGTTTCGGATGTTGACTCTAAATGGTAATCTATTTAGTTTTCTTTTGATTGTTATTTAACTTTTTTTTCCTATTACTGTTTTTTCATCTCTTTTAATTTGTTGATTATTGAATTCTGCTTATTGGATTTTTTGTATTTAAAAAATGCAAGTTTGTAGTTTGTTTTTTATTGAAGTTTTTAAGTGCAACTTTAACACAATGCTTCAAAAGGTATTGTGTTAGGCAATATTTTAATTATCATTTGGGAATAATCACAACATGACGACTGATGCTGTCTAGATAAAGGAAAAAGCACAAGAATTGCCTTGTGAGTGAAAAATCTGGGAATACTCGGGTGCATAAAATAATAAATATTTAAAAAGAAACTTGTTGAGAAGTACGTGATACTTCAACCAGATTATCAAATCAGGAATAAAACTTGCTTTAAACATCTCAGTAGACGTGGTTTGGCTAGAACATTTACTGCAACAAGGTAGACTGCTCTGGTAAGTTTTCCTAAGCACTCACATATGGGATACAGGGATGTAGAAAAGGCTGCTGAGAGAAATGCTGAAACTATCAAGGTAACATAGATGCTGGCATTTGGTAAGCATTCTGGAGGTGCTGAATCAAATGAGATTTCTTCATTTTTCAAAACCAACATGTAATTCTAAAGTATTCAAATGCAAAAACAAAAAGTATGCTGAAAGCTTTAACAGCACTTTAGCCAAAGCTGAAAAATTAACCTTCTCACCATTACTCCTGAATTACAAGTTTAGGTACTTGGGCGGATTTGGACTAAATACAGCCATGAAAGTGCATTGCATTAGCTGACATGTAAAATAATAGTGTGTGTTTATTTTTACTGAAAAGAAAAAAAATGAAGTTAAGCTAGCTCAACAATCTACTATCTGAAGTACTGCTAAAAGCCTTCAAAACCAGCTTTAACATGATCCTTAGAATGCTTTGACAATTTCGCAGGAGACAGTTAATGTCTTTAAAGGCCAAAGTATGCTTTCTTAAAATAAAAAAGTAATGCAGTCACACAGCAAAACCTAGAACTAATAACAAAACTATTATGAACAGCAATTGCAGAGAGATTTTATTTCATTTAAAATATACATTGTGTTATTAAAAAAAAAAAGAAAAAAACAAAACCTAACAAAACAATTCAACTCCCATCTGAGAAAAAGAAAAAGAGAGGAGAGCCAAGAACAGAAAAAAAAATCTTTTTCCCTTTATATGAATGGTAAATCTAATTTATTTTAATTAAATCTTGCCATGTTTAAAAAAGTTTTAGACAGATCCACTATGCAAAAATTTGATTTTGTCCAATTTTAAACACATAATACTCTGGAAGATTCACCTGTTCTGCTCAATCATTGGTCAAGAATCCAGTCAAAAGCACATTTCCTGTTTGTATTGTATGCTGAGAGTTCTGGAAGTGTTACTAATATTTAACACTATTTAACACAACATTACCAAAGCCTACGCAGTACTAGGTTGTTGTACCATGTTAGCCATTATGAATGTAGTGAAAAATCAAGCAAAATGACTTCTTTTATTGGCTAACTAAAAAGATTACAATATGCAAGCTTTCGAGGCAACTCAGGCCTTCATCTTGCCTTTAGAAGGTGTCATTTTGCTTGACTTTTTACTACAAAGCCTACGAAAAAACTCGTAATTCCAGCCCACCTTAAAACCCTTTGCACCTCTCTG
Source organism: Polypterus bichir lapradei (assembly GCA_026402145.1). Lineage (NCBI taxonomy): Eukaryota > Metazoa > Chordata > Cladistia > Polypteriformes > Polypteridae > Polypterus > Polypterus bichir. The sequence continues at coordinate 62,614,427 of JANRMT010062807.1, read as the reverse complement.
TCAGCGTCTTTTGTCTTTAAATGTTTTGATCAACACAAGCAGCAAGCAGTCTGCTATCCCATCTCCCCCACCGCTGCAGAAAGGGCAAAAAGTTCTCCCATCTCAAGCCATGAAATACCTAGAGTTAATAATATATCATTATTTGGAACACATGCATTTCATGTGTGTTCCATGTCTACAACAATTTATGTAAACACATCATTAAAACAGAAACGTTTTTCATGTTTTAGCAATAAATAACAAACTGTAGACATAAACTGTATAATGTGTGAAGCCTAAATATATATGAATTTTGCAAATATTGAGCACACAAATGGATAACTGCAACTTGGATTATGCAACACAAGTTATGTAGCAATTAGGCTTTTTTTTCCATGGATGTTTTTCACATTTTTTAACATTCTCTGACATTGGTCACTATTGGGTTCCATTCTATTAGAATCCTTGATATATAATTTCTCCAAAAGATAAAAATTTTCTCAGACTTTGCAACAAACTACATAGGGTAAGTAACATATAAAAAATCATTTTGTGTGGAGTATTTCCTGAGGAATTTAAAGGTACTATGTGTTAACAATATTTTGTAATACCTTTAAAACATTTATCTACAAGGTAAACTCAAATTATTTAGATATATTGTGGAAAAACTAGCAAGCATTTCTGAAATATATTGAAATAAATGTATTTTTAATTTATTTACTTGTATTTTAAGACGCCTTCAACCTTTTTAGAAATATCTCCAAATGATATGTTTGATTGCTCTACGCTTATAGTAGATGTCATAGGAAAAGGCCCTTTTTGTTGCATATGGTGCAGAATAAGGTCAAGGTGAACATATGAAACTGAACTGAAATTGGTCACCAGTGAGACCACAAACATTTTAGTGGGACTGGGTAGCATACTGCAGTCATAGTCGATAGAGACTAACTTTACAGAAGTAAAGATAAGGCTAGGCCACTTATTGTCCTTTAGGAACCTGATTAGGGTGCTTTATGTTGGAAGACTTACATGTAAGAAGCTGATGATTTTGCACATTTCAGTGTTAGTGCATTCAACAACACAAAGAAGGTAGCCTCACAGTCAACAACACTCTGCCATGAAAGAGAAGACAGTAAGCATAATACTAGTGATACTAAGAAGCAAAAAGCAAAGGCATTGTGTTAATAAATGTGAACCAGCAAATAGCAGAAGACAGAAGCAAATTGTAGCAGTTATTTCCGAAGGCACATTTAGGGTTCCAAGCAACAGTGTTTAAACCGGAGAATACTTCAGTAAGAAAAACAGACATACTAGATCTTTTAAGAGAGAATTTACTGATTATCTGTGTAACAAGAGGCACTCATGGCTACTCATTGCATAGTCAGCTGAAGCAGTTAAACATCAAAGAGAAGGATCGTTGTGGGAAATTTTACATTATCTCTACTGGATTCTAACCCTAATCAATACATACCATTTTAGCCTTTACTATAATGTGGCATTTATCAAAATATAAAGTGGTACCAATAGTGTTGCAGAAAAGTGTAATTTGAAAAGTTAATGTTAAAAGCGTTCAGTTATTTCAAAACAAGCATTCATCAGCTGCACAACAGAAAGTAATCTTATTTAATATGAAGAAAATGTATTTGAAACTGCATATAATATTGTGTCTTTTTAAATGAATCCATAAGGTAGGGGATTCTTTTGTCTTTTGGTTTTCTTATTTTGTAATTTCTTACTAGTGAATAGTGAACCCCATGGAGTTTACTTCACCATGAAATCACATGAACTGATTTGAAGTCAATGGGGAAGGAGAAAGTGAACTGTTTTCAGTGGCTTATAATGGTGTGATGTTTCCCCTAAGTGTCCCTTTGGGCTAGAGAACCATCTGGCAACTATACTGGACTGATTACTGTGGCCACAAATATGATCCACACTGTGAGGCAGCAGTGCTAACCACTTTGGTACTGTGCCTTAAACAACAAAAGATGTTGATGGAACAATAACCACAAACAGAATACAACACGTGGATTAGAAAGAGTTGAAATAGAAGCAGAGAAGAGGGTTCAAAAGTTTATTCGCTCAGTTTAGAATTCTCTAAACTTTGGTTCTTGATGTGCCAGATGCAGAAGAAAAGTAAATGGATATAACAACAGTTAAACATGGACAAATAGCAGCATTTCTTGCTAGAAATCTGGAACTCAATGTATTTATATATCAAGTGGCTCTTTCAGTCTTCTGTTGTGCTACTGAGATGATATGTCTTTGATATGACATGATTTCTGGTGGAGGACAGACTGGCATTGCCCATTTTACAATGCTATGACACATACAATTTTGTGAAAAAATAATCCAGCCAGACACTCTTAATTCCAACAAGAGTGTCAATTTTCTGTCCACATGATCTGTTTGGAAATCCCCCTCTGGGCTTACCTGTTAAAATAATCAATCACAGTCAAAGTGACACCAAAAGATATCTCTGCGATGCACCATCCAAAACTTGCCCAGTGAACAAAGGGCTATAACTCAAACATGGAAAACATTGATGAACAAAACTTTGTAACAAATCTCAACCAAAACGTTGGGCTTATATGCAAAAATGGAAAGTTTGTTCCATTGAAAGTTAAACTAGATGTGATAAAATCAAGGTAAAGAACTTTTTTTATTGAAAGGCAATACATTATTAGAATTTGTTGTGATGAGTAATGTTATTAAACTAATTCTGTCAATTTCCTTGTAGTTTGGTGTTATATGAAATAAAATCAATGTCATTTGTGGAGCCAGGGAAGGCTAAAAATGATTTCTATTTAAATTAATTTTAAGTGTTCACATTACTAAAGGCTAGGAAAGTCTACACATATTTCCTGTTAGTGCACACCCCACTGAAATAGGGTACAGTCATAAAGATGTCTACTCATGCTGAAAATCAGTTCTTCAAGTTGCAGATAAAGCAAACTTGCATGAAAAAAGTAATTAGCTTCAGTTATTTAAAATTTGCAGGAACTTTTTTCGACTATACAGTAAAACCTTGGATTGCGAGTAACTTGGTCTGCAAGTGTTTTGCAAGACAAGCAAAACTTTTTAATAAATTTTAACTTGATAAACGAGTGAAGTCTTGAAATACGAGTAGAGCGTACATGCTTTGTCTGTACAGTGTCACGTGATTACAACTGAGCTGATGCTTCTTCTCTCTCTCTTCTGCTGCGGGATTGTGAGTAATTGTCTCCCATGCTCTGTCTTAGTCAGCGTGCTTCACTCTTATAGTCAACATCTGTACAAGCGTATACTGTTTACTATAGCATTGTGACCACATGTGTGTGCGTAAAGGATTTTTTTATTTTGTGTCCAAGTGTAGTGACTGTTCTTTAGTAACTGTACTGCAACAAAAACATTTTGCAGAAAAGCACCATCTGAAAAAGTCATGAACAGGTAGCTGGCAGACACACACAAGCAGACAAAGGCCATTTGAGGAGAGCCACAGTGAAATTGCAGTGTTGGAGGGACACAAGACAAACTTTAAGTAAAATTATAGGCATTTCCCATTGTTTTAACAGGGTGTGGCATGATAAACATTGTTACATGGAAAGGAATTAGAGGACCCCTTGTAGAGTGTGCTGCCGGGAAAAATCTGCAGCAATACAAAATGGCTGCATGGATGCTAGGGGTTTTCTTCGGGCTGATTCATCTGTAGATTATCTGATGTGCAGTGTGGATGGAGATTTTGCTCTGCAATTTTTTTTTTTTTTCCTCTAGTTTTTTTTTTTTTGCTTCCTTTCCATTGGGAACAAACTTCCTGGACTGACTACTTGCCAAAGTAAGAAACCGTTTTTGCCTTTTTTTATTTTTGTTTACCTGTAATCTTCCATTTGTGAAGAATTTGGAATATACCTGTAAACACTTCTTTGCCTCTGGTTTTTGCATTTAATTTTATTTTTTCCTTTTGTGGTGTGTGTCAATGCTGAACTATGCAATATTAAATCACATGATACCTGTTTTTCAATTATTCTTGTTTTTGCACTTTCGTTGTAATAAAGGACAGTACTGTTTGTACATTTAAGTGTCTGTGTGAGTCTGTCACTCTACCTATTTTTGTTTGGTTTACAAGCTACTGGGACCTATTAGGTGACAACATCATGGTTTTATTAGTGAAACACAAGTTGGGAAATGTGGATTATAACAAAACTAGGAGTTGAGCACACATTCTGCTTAATAAAGAAAATGAGAGTACAAGCTAATGCCTTAATCAAACAATCTTCAAACAGGTTGCAATAAGCTTGGCAACACTTTACATCTGTGAGCAGATATTGCATGATTTTTCCCCTTTCCTGTAGGCAGGCATTATAAGCTATACAAACAGTACTCTCACTACAGGACAAGCTTGAAAGTGATCGTTAGTAATTGCTCATGTTTATTAATAACACAACTACAAGAGACGTTTAATGGAAACCAAATTAAATTAAATGTTTATAATTGACCTTGTAGCACCTTTGATTCCAATATTACATACACTATGCAACGTAACATAAGACTGGTAGTATTGGGAATAATTTCGCAAAATTTATCAAATTTTGTGTAGTCTTTATTTGTTTTGGCCATTGTGAATGGCTTACCTCTTATTGTTTCGTGATTTGACAACCATGACTTCCCATATATTGATAGTACAATTACGTACCATTATGTAATTCTGTAGTGTAGGCATAATGTGCCATGCGCAAGATGTTATTGACACCATTACTATAAATCCACTTGGAAACAAGGTATTTTAGGGAAAAAGAAAGGCTTTCCTACGTTTCAAAGCATAGTTACATTTTGTTTTAGTTTGTGGCTCTTAATTAGAGACCAGAAAAGTATAGAATGACTAGAGGCTCCTAGAGTTTTGTTTTATTTTATTTATCTCCCTGTTCAGCTTGTCATCTGATGCTGAAAAAAATCTGTCTTGTTTCTGTTCAGTAAGATGTCTAGAAATGGCACAATTGTCCTGTTTCTGTCCAGCTGGTTATCTAGCAAGGCAGCAGCATTTCATTGTTTGTCCTGACAAACATCCATCACAACTGGCATTTTCTGTTTCTAAGATGTTCATTAACCTCAAACAACAGCTGACATGGGCGTTAGTGCTGCCGCTTTACAGCTCTTGGTTTCAAATCCCATAAAGAGTGCCATCTGTGTTGAATTTGCTTATTTTCTACACGTATTTTATTAGATACTTCTGTTACTTCACTGACCCCAATCAACTTGGATGTTTAGTTAATTGATGAGTATATAATGCCCCAGAAATAATTCATGTCATTTTGTAAATGAGTGAGCTATGCAAGGGACTGACTCCTTGTTCTGGGCTACTGATTATCTTCTAGCTGATAATGCAAGAATGGGTCCTAGCTCCCTATGTCCTGGAATGAGGTGTTTGAAAAGATGAATTAATTTGTTAATGTTAACCAATACGTTTATCAGCGTAATACTCTGCTCTAATCTCAATTACCCTATAAAGCACATGTAATGATGCATTGTATATTTAGAAGTAAAAAGTAAAAAGGGATTGAGTTTATACTTTTTCTCTAATTTTATACTTTTTTAAATGCTTTTGCATATGAAGAAAAAGTCACAGAACATCAGTCATATTCACAAGATTACAACATTATGGCATTTTACTACTTTCTAAATATATCTAAAGTGTTTATAATGGGTTTCTTTTAAACTAAATTTATTAATGAATGGTCTTTCAAGTTTTGAAATTTATGACATTGGTTTTGCAAATTGTTGCACTGAGACTTTAGAAGTATCACTAAATTAACAGAAGCAATGCACAACAGTGTCCTGTAATGTGACAATTGTAATTCTAAGCAGATCAAACAATCAATGCAAGTGTTCTTTCCATAGCTTCAGATGGTGAGTGTCAAGTAGAAGGTCAAGTCTGTTTTTTAATCAACACTGAATAATCATTCATTTTATTTGGGTATACAACAAAGGGTGTTTACCTGGATAATGACAGGCAACCAGCAAATAATGTAAAGTAGTCAAACAGAAAGTCTGAATTCATTGAGTACTTCAAAACATGGCCGCCATCATTTCAGGCAGAAACAGTTGCTGATGATACTGCAGAACTACCAAATACAGTACTTGAATTATGTAAATTATGTCAAAGCCAATAATTATCAATTAATTAATTGACTGTATCTTCATAAACGTCAGAGCTTCATATATTTAGTCACACAGATATTTGGATAGAAGTTGAAAGCCACACCAAATACAATTTGGGACAAGTTCTTTTTATTTGAAAAAGTTTCCTAAAATTGAAAAATTGAGCAGAGATATTTCTTGTGAAACAAAACAATTCTGTGAAATATATGGAATTGTAAGAATATTCATCATTTAGAACACTGATATGAGTTTGGATTTTAATATCTTCTTCATTTTTTATTCAGATTAATCTTAGATGGTTTGAAAGCATACCGATTCTTCAACATCATCTGATTCCACTATAGCTGATATCCACATTCACAGATGAACCTTCGATGACCTATTAGTGCTCTGTATTGTCGGATATAAAAGATTGAAGTTTAAGTTAGTCTTGAAGCATCATAGACAGTCAAGAATAAATAGAAGTAGTTAAATAAAATATTTTCATGCATACCATTTGTTTATTGCCCTATAACATTCCTTTAGTAAGCTTGCATTCTTCCTCTCTTTACATATTTTTTAGCCTGAAGGTCATAACCACTGAAGCCAAGAGATATATTTAATCAATTTTTTATCTCCTATTTTATCAGTATTTGTCCATTGTAATACACAACCTTCAACTACAAACTAAATGATCAAAAACATCTAAAATGAAAAAAATACATGTTCTTAAAAAATGAACAACTAGAAAACCTGCTAACAACAACTGATGTTCAAAAACAGCATAATAATCTGGAGAGGCACTAATGAATTTCTAACAGAGCTAGCAGTATTAACAAATATTTAGAATTTAGTTTTCACCATGAGGTGGGGTGATGCAAGCATTCATTCATTTTATTCACAGTTAATTATTAGAGAACATTTTGCATCTGTTTGAATATCAACACTATGATCTAGATCTATGTGTTAAGAGGAATTTGAGGATTAATAAGATGACCAGAAGAGTTAAGTGCTACATACTGTGATACAGAATCTCTAACATTACAAAAAGGTCCTGTTTAGAACATAACTGTATCAGATCATCAAATATTCACATATAGTAAAATAAGAAAGACATATTTCACTCTAGTAAGAAATTAATTATTTACTGTATATACTGTATGAGGATTGTTGATATTCAAACAGTGTTCCATTAGTTGTTTTTTAGCTTTGGTGACATATACAGTAATTAGAAATTAATTGTAATCTACATTTACTGATTGGTGCAAGATTTTTAAATTATTAAATGGAAGAGTAAAATTAATATTTAGACTTTTGGTGTATGTTTTCAAAATGTATAATGTACAGGACATAATTATCCTATTCCTACTACATTTATATCTATGTTGTGCTTGTTTCTGTTATATTTATTTTTCATGTTGCATTATTAGAGGTTACTATGCTGCTGAAAGAGTAGTCAGTAACAAAAAGCAATGTATGTTATTTACTTTAGGTATCTATCTATCTATATATACAGAGTTAGATGGATCTGGAAGGTGTAAGCTGAAAACTTGCTGTTTTTGTTTCTTTGTAAGTAAACATAGCAAACTTACACATTAACATTCACCTTAAAGAAATAAAACGTAAGAAACTATAACAACCTTCAAGACATTTACAACACAAACTTTAAATAGAATTAACTGTAAACTAGTGCTGGCCATTAGTATAAATTTTCTGATTTTCATTCTAAAGACAAGATTGACTGATCAGTATGAAATTGACTGATTTTACATATTAAAGAACTGGGGCCTCATGTACAAACAGTGCGTATGCACAAAAATGTTGCGTAAGCCCGTTTCCACGCTCACATTGCAATGTATAAAGCCTAAACTTGGCATAAAGCCACGCACATTTTCATGCCAGCTAAATGCTTGGCGTACGCAAGTTCTCCGCTCCGTTTTGCCAACTGGCGGCACCCAGCGTCAAAGCAGTGCTTTTGTTCCAGTGTGGTTTCCCTTTCTTTTTTAGGTCAACATCCCTGACGTGGCATTATTAGATACACTGAAATTAACGGCATATTGTTTATTAGATTAAGGCATCTGATTGTAATTAACCTGTAACAATATAATGGTCCATGGAATGGCCAAACTATTCCAAATACCATAGCTGCTTTAGCGTTGTTACTCTCGAGTATTTATCCAACTGTATCTGAGTGTGGAATCACAGCTGTATAGCAGCTGATTGGAAAGAGAATTATCGGTATACAGCATCAAGCACACACTGCCTCAGCCATGCACACAGTCTATTGAACTGCTCTCAAATGGCAAGCACTTCAAAGCTTTTCCTGTACGAACCATGCAGTTCAGAAACAGTTTCATCCCAAGAACTATAAACGCACTCAATTAGTCCATCAAGTGCTCCTTGTAGAACTGTTTGTATTTATTAGTACAATAACCTCACTATAAACTTGCAATACAGTTATAATATTGCACAACATGATCACAACATGAGAGCGTATTTACATATGATGACGATATCATGAGGATGAAATGCAGTAAAATATGTTTATTACATTATACAGATAAAATGTTAACATCATTTAAATAATCTATATTGTTAATAATTAAACATGTGAGAACACAGTGGCGCAGTGCTAGCAACGATCTGGTGCCCAGTTCAGTGATTGTTCCTGCCTCACGCTGTATGCTTGCTGGGACTGGCATGACCCTGGATGGATAGATGGATAGAATAATTAAACATGTACTACGAAGATATTTCATATGTTCCTTAAAAGTTTTGAAGAATCAGCGTTCTAAGCTTACAGATGGCTTAACAACTATTACAGAGCTAATTGTGTGGCAATTGGTTACTTGGAGAAAGAAAAGGAAGGACAGGACATGGGTGCAGCAAGCATCTTGCGGGAGGCAGAAACAATCTCTGGACGAGGCACCAGCTCGTCACTATTACTGCACCACTGTGTTCCCATGTTTAATAACATGCTTTTACTGCTATCATCATGAAAATGATATAAAGTATACATCTCAGTATTTTAATTATTCAGAGAGCTGTAATATCACGAATGTAATGGATTCTGTGTCCTGTCGGAGGAAGAGAATGCCCGTTTAAGAAGCACGTAGTGATTCACACACACAGAGTACATAGAAGAACATATACAAAACAAAGTATTTAACGTGCTACATTAGTTACGATGGTATTTGAGAAACTAGTAATTTGAACAATTTAAAGATAAAGTTTATGATGTTCTACTTTAATTACAAAATAAACTATGTGATTAAAGTGGAAATTTCAAAATTAAAGTTGACATTTCGAGCTTTTTACCCACTGTGTGCCTATTTTTTTTCTTTTCTCTGTACCCTAATAAGCTTTTATATGAGACTCAGACGGTGGGCTACGACTTGCCTTTTCACGGCGACTCTGACAACTTCTTTTTTATTTCGGGCAGTGTATGACTTTCTGAACTTGAGCTTTCGAGTTTCTCCGACACTCTGTATCACTCGATCAACTTCCTTTTGTTATTTATACCACTGTTAAAACCAACATATAGTAAGTTTTTCCTTGCCTCCACTTGGTATTCGCTGAAATTCTTCTTTTCCCCCGTGCTTTTGCCATTGCCTTTTCACAGAATGCTGAGCTTAAGGGTTATTTATATTGATTTGCATATTCAAAGAGGCGTCATTCTGGGAGGAGTTTGGGAGAGGCAGCAGACATGTGCACGTGTGTTACTTTTCATGCTTACCGCGATTTATGTAACGGAAGAACGTGGATCTTGGCGAACGCACAGATTTATGCATCTGGATTTTTTTGTGCGTATGCACATTTCCGTAGTCGCAAAGAATGTTTCAATTAGCTCTCCCAAAAGTTGGTGCAGTGCTCTACTTAATTGTCACGTATGTCCCTGTCTTATTTGTCCTCTCTTCACCTTAAACAATTTCAAAATTCAAGAATTCAAAAAGTGAAAAAAAACCCCTCTAAAATCTAATCTAAGAACAAAATTGTAGATAGTAACCGAAACACCGGTAACACTGGTAAACAGCTTCCTTCTGGTGTTCCCAGAAGGAGGTGTTTGATCTCGCAGGGCATGCTGGATATCATCGAGAGGGGTCGCAGCGCACGGCTTAATGGTAATTCTGGTCTGTACTGGGAATTGAGAAGGACGGCTGCGAGGGCTTTGAAGGCAGATAAATATGCATTTGTTAGAGGAATCTGTGAGCAAGTGACACACCATCTGTGGTCTAGCGACCCACATCCTGCTTACAGAGAAATCGAAGCATTACGCACATCTGAATCTGTTCCTTGGAGAGTCACAGTCAGTGCAGCTGATAGAATGGTCCTTACGGATGACACTGCATTTATGACCCACTAGGCTGGCTACTTTGAGCAGTTGTTTAAAGCTGATCCTCCGGCTAGGATGTTGGATATCTCTGGATCCACTGTTCTTGAGGCTGATCATCCAATTAGCTGTGAACCACTCAATCTCACTGAGATTGCACAGGTGGTGAACAAGCGGAGAGGGGAAAGGCTGCAGGGATCTGTGGTATCCGGGATGAACTTCTCCAGGCTGGTGGTAAGGCTGTCTTCCTGACATTGCAAGCAATCTTTGCTTCCATTTAGGAGACTGGCATCATCTCAACTGACTGGAAAATGGGACTTGTCGTCCCTATCTGGAAAGGGAAGGGTGATCGCCTAAATTGCAGCAACTACAGGGGGATAACGCTGCTCTCTGCGCCGGATAAGGTACTTGCTAGGGTCGTCCTCAATAGGATCTGTGATCACTTGCTCACCTACCAGTGACTGGAACAGTCTGGTTTTATGCCTAAGAAATCTACCATCAACCGCATCCTGGCACTGAGGGTTCATATGGAGCGCAAACGCAAATATCGGCAGAGTTTCTTTGTAGCCTTTGTCGACTTTTGCAAAGCTTTCGACTCAGTTGATCGAGCTGCCCTGTGGGACATCCTGAGGGTTTGTGGGATCCCCTCGAGGTTGCTGGATATCATGGCCGGCCTGTACATTGGTACTGTGAGTGCTGTGCAGAGTGGAGGCAGGACGTCTGCGTTTTTCCTAGTTGATTCTGGGGTTCGACTTTGCTGACGATGCTGTGATCTTCGTGGAGTCAATGGAGGCTCTGATCAGGGCGCTCGAGAGACTGAGTGAGGACACGGAGTGTCTGGGCTTGCGACTGTCCTGGATAAAAATCAAGATCCCGGCCTTTAATGACCTCTTGAGCACAGCCATCAGCAGTGTGTCTGTTTGCGGAGAGAGTGTCGACCTTGTCGAGAGGTTTACTTACCTTGGCAGTGACATTCATGTCTATGGTGACTCTTCCTATGAAGTCAGTAGACGGATTGGGAGAGCATGGGGGGTCATGTGGTCACTGGAAAAGGGTGTGTGGCGCTCCCGATATCTATGCAAAAGGACAAAGGTCCAAGTCTTTAGAGTCCTGGTGCTTCCTGTCTTGCTATAGGGTTGCTAGACATGGACGCTATCCAGTGACCTAAGACGAAGACTAGACTCCTTTGGTACTGTGTCTCTACGGAAAATCCTTGGGTACCGTTCGTTTGACTTTGTGTCGAATGAGCGGTTGCTCATGGAGTCCCGAATGAGGCACATTACCTGCATTGTGAGGGAGCATCAGTTATGGCACTACAGCCATGTGTCGCATTTCCCTGAGGGTGATCCAGCTCGTAAGATCCTCATTGTTGGGGACCCAAGTGGCTGGACCAGGTCAAGGGGTCGCCCACATAACACCTGGATTTGGCAGATAGAGGGTCATTTCCGGAGGGTGGGACTGGACTATGTGTCTGCCTGGGGGTTGCCAACCGGAATCCCGAGTTGTTTCATTGTGTAGTAGGTGCGGCAACACACTGTACCAGTGCATGCTCCCCAACTTGACTTGACTTGTAACCGAACACCCAAATAAATCCTTAAAAAAAAGGTAATCAATTCCAAACTTAATAATCCATAAAAACCAACAATAAAGTAAAAAAAAACAGAGAATTTCATAATCATAGAATTGTCAAAGACTGCAGGGCTTACAAAAAAGAAGGTGAAAAGCATAAAAGACAGCCAACGAAGACATGTATAGGTGTCCTAAAATATCCCTCAGGTAACTTCGTCCCTAACAACCACAGCACTTGTGTTATGAGTAGGAGTTAAGAAAAGTGCAAAAGGGGAATGAGTTCTCCAAAAGTACCACAAAAGCAGGAAATTCACTTGTCAGCCATGAGGAAGCTCACCTTAACCTAGCCAGTCCCCAACTACTAGCTGAAGCTTCAGCCTAAGCCAGGTCCAAAATCAGGATGTTATGTTGTAGCAAGGGTTTTTTCTCAAGCTTGGATTTACATTGTTTTTCTATGTTATTTTTGTTTATTATATAGCATTTGTCATATGCTTAATGTTAATATTGTTACTTTTATTTTTATAAGTATGGGTGGTTCCTCCAGAGGTGAGCATTCACCCTCACCCCCTTAAATGTCACTGATACTGGGTACTCTGTCCTTCTTAAATATTCAGCTTGGAAAAGCCCTCAGTAGCAGGTCATTGGAGTTTATGGTGAGTTTTGTTTTTTTTAATTATGAATTAGTTTTTTTGCTTTGTTTATTGGATTTGGCTTAAAAATTATGTTTTGGGACTTGGTCGCTTTGGCCTTTCAAGCAAGTACATTTTTTTTTAATGTTCTCATGTATATAACATACTAGCTTTGAATTGCTTATTAATTCAAATGTTTTTCCCAATTTTCCTTTCTGTAGAGAGATTTTTTATATATATTTTTGGGACATTTTAAATTTAAAAGTCTGTTCCCTATTTATTGGGCCTAGATAGACCAAAAGCCTGCCTGTGGAGTTGGGAGGTCAGGCTGCCAAATGTGAAGCATATTCTGTCTTTTAGAGGTGTCCCACATTTTTTTTAAGTGCTGCTCCAGCATAACAGGAATAACTAACTTTTAAAGATCTGTTAGAGTCTGAAGTATGTTATGCGAGTCTGAAAATACCAAAAAAACACCACACAAGAGAAATCATGAAAAACCTGGCTTGTTAAACTGAAACCAAACAATGAATCTTTAGAAATTGAAGATTTTTTTTTTTACTAGATAAGGAAAGGAACAAATGATGGTAAAAAAAAGGAGTTGCCAAAAAAAGGCAATCCAAAGCTAAGTCCCAAAAGTGAAAATTAGTGGCAAATCCAGTAAACAGAAATAAAAAAAACACAAACTGTGAAAATCAAAGAAATACCACTACTCACAAAACAGACAAATGTAATGAACCACTACTGGATTTCTCCTGCAAACAGCCCTTTATAGCTGGAGGGAGGGTGTAGAATCTGTAATGTGAGTGGCCCACCTCCTCGAGCTCCACCCACAGAGTGCAGACAGCATAAGAACACTTAAAGAGGCAGTACGTAAATATTAAAACAAACAAATATAACAAATATATAACAGAAACTACATAAAATATGAAAAACAATCATGTAAAAACAAGAATAAAACAGAAAAAACTCATAAACCCTGGCTACTACCTGATTTTGACAAAGTATTTTCAAACTCAGATGACCAGGAAGTGCTTGATACTGATCGTTATATCATTGCAGTAATTACACAAAAAATGGTGGTACCCATAACAAAAAAGGAGCACTTTTTTAGCAATGTAAAAACAGCATCTTAACAAAAAATAACTATGACTATTGAATTCCTTGGCCTGTAAGAAGCCTAAAATTCTGTTTGAATGTTTTTAAAGGGTAAAAAATACTGAGCATAGAGAGGATCTGTACAAAACTTTTTAAAACCTGGCAGGATCTAATTAATAACATTTTAGAATAAGCATTTAAATTGAAGAAGCGGATTCTCTTCCATTTTTTATTCCATTTTTTTATTTATATACTTATTTCTCCTACTATTAAAATTTTACTCTGTTGGCCTAGCTCTCTTTCTCATGGATGGGGACTGATTTGATTCTAACTTAGTTTTGTAAAATTTGACTTGCTTGTATGGAATGTTATTTATAAAATTTATAAATTCAATAACATGTTTAAAAAAATACTCAAAGAAAATGTTAAAACAAAATCCAAATAATGTCATCTTGGTACCTAACCAGGAGCTTACAAATGTTCCCTTTCCATAGAGCAATGCCAAAGTAGGAAAGAGTGCACCCTAAACTGAGACGTCTGGTTCATATTGCGGAGTTCATTAAATCCTACCTGATGTTTATCACCTTCCTACTTTCTTTTACTTAAACAGTTAAATTATGTTTCAAGAGCTAGCTTCCATTACCCAAGCATTGTGCCTTGATAGGATACAATTTGGCACTGCACCTTTTAGTTTACATATGATGTGCCGACATAGTGCCTCAGTTGGGGTGGTTCTGAGCACAACCATTTTAGGTGGGATGCACATCTGCTAAGCACTATTTAACAAACACCACTCCTATAAATTCTGGGTGAGTTTTACTTGAATTTATTTGTAATAATAATAAGAGTCAAACTGTTCTACTGTCCTTTCTGTTGCGTTCTCCTTAATTTGCCATGGGTAACCCTGTCAACAGCATATACAGTATCTCGGGACAGCATAGGTTTAAAGATCACTGAGAAACACAAACCATTTTACCATGCCATTGTTACACTCCTAGAAAATGAAAATGTATGCAGTCATGCTGCTTACAAGCTTCAGTTCTCAGTGATCACGCAAAAAGAGGGCTATTGCATAACCACACATTCATCTGCACCCTACACACACCACTGTGTGTCATCTTGTTTAAATAGAAACTTAATTGTAGAAAGCATTATATTATACTGCGTATATTATAAATATCTGTAAACCATTTAATGAGAGTTGTACATCAGTTAAAAAATAAATGGTCTTTAAATATAGAGGCAGTATTAAAATGATATCCCTGCATCAGTTAAAAACACCTGTTAATAGACAGGAAGTGATTCAAAAATATGAGTAATTCATTAGGCGATATTCTTAAATAGTAATTTAACACTAAAAGTGCCACGGCCAATGGCAGTTAGTGTTGTGTTTTTTATTCTTTAATTATTTCTTCAGCCATGCTGACTTTTCCTAAATTGCTGCACTGCATATGCCTGTAATATTGTAACTCTGAAATTCAGCTGAGATTTTTTTGTTTTTTTTTACAGTTGGTTAAAATATATGCTAACATTTTGAAGAGAATATATACATACACCATATATACGAACAGATCGGGTGTAAATTTATGTTACTTGTAAAAGTTAGCTTTTTGCACTTTTATTCTCTCAGTCACATTTACGCTCTCCCTTCCCTCCTGATCTGAACCTAACTAATAGCGCCAGCAAAAATGTATACCCAATCTGACAGTGTTCATTTTCAAATAATATTGCAGTAGTGCAACAATGTTTTCTGTTTGGTATTATTCAGGTCATACAATAATTTCTTGAAAATGTCACATATATTTATCTCTTTCTTTTTTTTCCGCCGGTGCTACGCACTTCCAGCATGTACCAGAAGGCGTGAGCTTATTCAGTGCGAGCAGGAGCACGCAGGTGGTCGGTTGCTTGTGCTATAACAAGCCTGACCTGGCGGCAATCAATGCACATGTACTGTGCAAGGCATGTACATGGTCCCCTGAGAAAAGAAGAGCGTTCATGGCTCACCTTGCAGAGGAACATTCTTTCCTCTGCATGTCCTGGAATCCTCTGCAGACTGGGCAAAATCGGGGGGGAAAAAAAAAACGTGGTCACTGATTACAAGCACAAGAAGGTATGCAAATGAATTTGAATAATATGAATAATTTTGCATCCGTGCCACAATGTTTTCCAAAATATACTATACAGGTCATAAAATGAATAATTCCAAATATCATATTGTAATATCCCTTCCAAGACGGGTAAATAAATCTCGCAGGCAAGTGG
>JANRMT010062807.1:62520830-62591288 GCA_026402145.1 Polypterus bichir lapradei | reverse complement strand
TCTTATTGTTTCGCTGCCTTCTCAATTATATAATGCATGTTTTCTTCAGCGCTTTTTGGGGCTCTTCCTGGTTTTCTACGTACTGCGTGATTACGTGGGAGGCGTGATGATGTCAAACTCCGCCCCCACGGGTTTCAAGCTCATCTCTATTACAGTAAATGGAGAAAAACAGCTTCCAGTTATGACCATTACGCGTAGAATTTCGAAATGAAACCTGCCCAACTTTTGTAAGGAAGCTGTAAGGAATAAGCCTGCCAAATTTCAGCCTTCTACCTACACGGGAAGTTGGAGAATTAGTGATGAGTCAGTCAGTCAGTCAGTCAGTCAGTCAGTGAGGGCTTTGCCTTTTATTAGTATAGATAAATGCAGCTCACGACTAAAAACGGTAAATATATGAGGCAGTCAGGATCGAACCGGGGGACACTTGATTATGTTAGCAATTCTTACCGCTGTGCCATGGAAGCTGTTATATCATCTTTGAACCTTTTGTGAAGGTGTTTATTTGATCTTTGCACTTCAGGCTTTATACATTACTGTATATAGTTTATGTCTACATGTTGTCATTTATTACAAAAATATGAAAAACGTTTCTGTTTTAACGATGTGTTTACACAGATTATTGTAGAAATGGAACACACATGAAATGCATGTGTTCCAAATAATGATCTATTATTTCCCCTCTAAAACTCCAGCACTTCACTCCCACATAATGAAGGCTGGAACAGGGAGAACTTTGTGGCCATTCTCCGGTGTTGGGGGGATGGAATAAATCATGGGAGGGGACATGATTTAAAGATATATGCAAACTATTCATAGGTATATGTAATTAATTTCAAAATACATATAAAAAATGTAAAGACATATTGAAATGAATTTTAATTATCTTAGTAGTGGACTTAAACAAATCTTTAAATAGTTTCACAATAATTTTAAGTAATAATTTGTCTAGTTTGTATAATCACACCTATCATCACTGAAGCGTGTTACTCATGCTGTATTTTTCTGCTTTTAGTATAAGGGAAAATAAACTGCGTATATGGTTTGTGTATACTTTATATATGCTCCTCATCATTTTAAATTAATTTATTTCTTAAGAACAAAATATAGAAACAAGAAAGATCTTTTAATATAGAAAAGTAACAAATAAATCATTTTTTGCTCTAAATTATCTTATAGCTTGAAATGTCTGAGTAAGCAGCTTCATCTTTCAGTTTGATATTAAAGTTTATTATAGTCACAATCTTATTCCAGTGGTAGTCATTTCAGTTCTTTAACTTCATTTTTGCATGTGTTTGAAGAGATTTTAGAGCAAATATGCCTAGGCATGTACTTTTTTATGTAGGTAGATTACTTTTTTAATGCAAAATGTAGTCCATTACATATATAGTTAAGAAAAAAGACGATGCTTAAAATATGAACTTTTCCTACAGGCATTTATTCATCTAATAATTTATAAATCAACATCATTGCTCAGGCAGTAATTTGAAAAGTACTACATTCTGTGAAATAAATTGAAATGTGTTCCAAGTGAACATATGAATTTCTGTTCTTTAAAACTAAGCTTCTTTAACCATTTCAAAAAAGGAAATTAAACTGCAATTTTATTGATTGCCTGAAGGAGAAGAGCTTAACTTATGCATTGTAAACTTGTAATAACCTTTAGCATTCATTCTAAAACTAATTAATATATACTTACCATTACAATGTAACAGGCACATATAATATATTTATCATATATTTTACATTATATCTATATAGGATAAGTTATGTTGAAGAACACTGCAGAATATTCATAGATCCAGCTTTGGCTGGTTCATGTGTGTTCTGAAGAATGAATGAAAAAAAAGTGCATTCAGTCAATCTCCAGAGTGCTAGCTAAGCATACTGTAGGTTCCCAAAAACAGGTCAGGTGCAATGCATGACAGGAGCTGACCTAACCATAACACACCCTGGGAATGAAAACTGGCCCTTGGCACACAGGACATAAGTTTTCTGGTGAGAGAGATGCCATAATTTATTCAGGGGGACAAATGGTTTGCCAACTCAGAAAGTGTTGGCAGGATGCTACTTAAGCTGTTCTCAGAATAGGTAGGGAAAACATTTATTTCAACTGAGGAGAGATATCATTGTGGAAAGAGCACCTTAAGGAATTCTTATACCCAGCAGATATGTCTTTGTCAGGGAAGGAGACAGTGCCAGATGTATAGGCTGGGGATTGATCTGTCTGTGTGTCTTAGATTGCAATTGTGATTAAAAAGCTTCAAAGTGGAAAGCCTACAGGGGTGCATGCCAACCAATGGTAAATATTGAAAGTACTGGATATTATGATGTGTTTTGTCTATTGTATATCTTAAGTATTGTACAGAAAGCAGGGACAGTGCTTTGGTGGACTGGGTTGGTAGTTCCCATTTTTAAAAAAGAGAAAAATAGGATAAAACCAAGTGATCTCACTTTTACGTGTCCCTGGGAAAGTCTGTGCTAGAGCATTGTAACAAAGACCCTAACCAATAATTCAAAATCAGTAGGAAAGTGTAATGTGGATTCCATTCTAACCATGGATCAATGTATCAGCTATTTGTCTTTATACACATACTTAAAAAAGCTAATGACCATATTATGTTAGGGAAGGTGCTGTAAAAGTATTGGATTCCAGGGAAGCTGCAGTGTGCCATTTGGCCCCAGTAATTGTGCAGTGAGAGTTATGTTTGTATACTTGGTATTACGTCAATACCATTCAGCAATGGCTTTGGACTCCACATGCCCTATGTAGTGACTGAAACAATGAGATTGCAGCTCCAAGCAACAGAAAATGAAGATACTATACCTTGTTTGTTGGGCTGATTCACCAGGCAGAGATAAGAGTTTGGGAATAAGGGACCTTGAAGTACAGTACAGTGCTGTTTTAATGATTGATTGGAGCCAGTTGAGGTAACTTGGATTTGAAATGCCCCCTGAGTGCCTCCCTTGGGAATCATACCAGGAACAGTTACTGTGGAAAGATGGGATTTACCTGATTTTATGCAATAATCAATTTATAAAATGTGATCTGGGGCCTCATGTATAATGCTGTGCGTAGAATTCACACTAAAAAATGGCATATGGACAAAAAAAAAATGTGCATATGCACAAAAAAGTCCAGGTGCATAAATATGTGTGTACGCAAACTTCCATGTTCTTCCACTGCATAAATCCCGGTCAACGTGAAATATAACACACGTGCACAAGCTTGCCGCCCAACCCCGACTCCTCCCAGAATTACCCCTCTCTGAAAATCCAAATCAATATAAATAGCCCCTTAAGTTTTGTGTTCTGTGAAAAGACAATGGCAAAAGCATGGGGGAAAAAGAAGAATTTCAGTGAATACAAAGTGGAGCAAAGGAAACCATACTATTTGTTGGTTTAAGCAGTGGTATAAACAACAAAAGGAAGTTGATCAATTGGCAGAGTGGAGGAGAAACTTGAAAGTTCAAGTTCAGAAAGGATGAGGAGTTAATTCAGGGAGCGCGTGTGTACTTCATGAAATGAGTACCTTAAAATAACAGTTGTTATTGTGTCATGATTTCAAGGTTTTGACACATGTAGAATTTATACTTATGAACTATTAACTTGTTCACATTGGTATCATTTTTATTTTCTAATTTCACTTCTTTTAGTATTTTGTATTTGCTCACAGACACAACCATTTTGTGTTTTCTTTTTGTCATTATTCTATGTCTTGTTTGTTTTTCTTTGGAGTTGCTGAATGTGTTTTCTTAGTTTTTTCTTCCCAATTTCAGTTTTGCAAAATGAGGAATCAGTTTCTGTTAATATTTAGGCAATTCTGACGTGTTCTGAGGAGGTTCTAATTATTTCACATCTTGACAAACCAGCATCTTGCTCTTCTCTGGGTGCCAGCATTTTGGTTATGCTTTGAGTACTTTTGCCTGCTACTACCTATTTCCTCCCTTGGCTCAACTGGAATCTGCAACACGTGATGTCATTTTTGTGGCAATAAAGATGGCAGTATGGAGGGCTGCTTTGTACACATTCTCGCTGTAGGTTCTGGATATATTAAAAAAATACATCCAAGATTCTGGAGACATTCTCAACTTTGATTTAGAAATTTTGGACTGTTTGCTCAACTCTTTGTTTAGTTAGCATGTTGAGTGCTGTCCTCTTTGGTGAAAATTGACTTTGGTATCAACCAACACTAGTATCTTTAACCTGATTATTTTGGTAACGTCCACCTCCCAGTCTGCAAAAACTCATTTTCTGCTTTTTCCATCTCTAGCAAAACATATTTATGGCCACAGCCATATTGTTCACATATTTTTGATCCATTGCAACAATGCGTCATGTGGGTGACATCATGGGGTTCTTTAGGGATGTAAGACTTTCATATGTTTTTGAAACTAACATTTTTGTCTTTGTTATTTTGGTTTCTTTGATTTTTTTGCTTTTGACCCTGATCTTTTTTTGGTTTATAACTTTCTCCTTCATCTCACTGTCAATCCACTTATCTTTTTGGTCTATTGCACATTATTAAAAAATTAGATACAAAAATAAATAAAAGAGCCTTGACAGCAATGCCCCCCTTTTAACTTGTGTCAGGCTTTAATATTTGTCAATATAATTTATTACATTTTGGCATCTATCAA
The DNA here is from genome assembly GCA_026402145.1 of Polypterus bichir lapradei. Taxonomy (NCBI): domain Eukaryota; kingdom Metazoa; phylum Chordata; class Cladistia; order Polypteriformes; family Polypteridae; genus Polypterus; species Polypterus bichir. The sequence continues at coordinate 62,586,651 of JANRMT010062807.1, read as the reverse complement.
AATTTACTGTAGTAGTAAGTAGTAAATTGAATATTGTACTAGTATGTCTTTATATGAATTCCCTCCCAAAGTTCAAAGGCACAATGTAGATTTCTTTGCTGGTAAACTTTAAATATTTGTGCTGCTTTACAGTACAGTCCAGGTTTATTTTTGTTGGGATGTAGTCTGGGAAAAGAAGATTCAGCAAAATAATTGATTATATAATGTTCCATTTTAATGATATGAAAATCCAAAATCCAGGACAGTGAAAATAGATAATATTGGAATCTACTGAAGATAATTACATTATATAAATATTTTTTTTGTCTGTTCAATACTACAACAGTCCAGTGTATCAAGACTATAAATTAAACTCAGATTTATACAAGCTTATCTATTTGGGTGTGGAAAATGGCATTCCTTGAATTGCGAATTAATTTAAATCCTGTATATTATGTAGCCTTGATGTTTTGCTTTAATCAAGTTGTTTGTTTATGTAATGCTAGCACCTCAATTTTACATTGTGTGTTTAGACATAGAACAAATAATACTAACTTAATTCAAAAAGAATGCAATATGTGTGTATTTCTCTGTTGACAATTTTGCCATATATTCAATGAATATTGTGTTAGTATTGGATTGTTCTTATAGTATAAATCAATTTGGAGAAAACCTGAAGCTATAAACACCTATGTATTTCTATATTGTATTATATAAAAGTGTGCCAATTAGGGAAAATGATAGGAGGCAGAAAATAGCAAAACAGGAAAGCAATGTTGCCCTTAAGGTTTATTATCTTGTCAAGCAACTCAAGAGCAATCAGACTGACCTTTGTGGCAGTGCATGATTCCCAGAGGTCTTACCAGCAAAGCTGCCCTAATGAATAGCACTTTGTATGTTTACTGCATTCTAGACCTACCAAACCTGGCAAGGTTAAACAGCTTCTACAGGGAGAAGTCTTAGGCTACACCGTTACTTTGAAAGAAAGTTTTGTTAAATAATAAACACCTAGTTGTTATTGTGTTGGAGCATTGGTATTCAATTTTTGTAAAACTGGTTCAGTAGGCAGCAATAAATGAACTCCCCAAAGATGCCTTCGGCAGATGTGCTCAAACAGAGTCATTTAACAGATGGTAAGGATTACAATAATCTGAAAAATAACTGGGTGGCTTTAATTTCAGTTTTAAACAAATTCTACCCTGGGAAACAGTGACATGGATTAGTCAACTTTTTTTTTTTCTTTTGAGATACTGCCTCAGTACCTGAAAATGAAGTTAAAATAGATGCACAAAAAAAACAAATTCGACAAACACAGTTCAATCTGAAAATGCCAAGTAATATGCTACAAAACAAACACCAGACTTTCAGAGAAGAAAAGTGCACTTTAAATTAGTAGGGTAGCATGTTTGTGTGCCAGTGGAGCAACTTTAAGTTTAACACTATATTTCAGAAATTAAATTATAAAGAGACGTCTATCACACATTTTCCTTTATTAAAAATTATTTATGTGTTTTTTTTTTATTTAGGTAAAGAAGTTTATAACTAAAATGGTTAAAAGTCAAAAGAAATCATAAACTAACATTATCGATCATTTTTCTAAAACTGCTTAATCTAATTCATCCAGGATCCAATCCAAAGCAGGATGCTAAGGCACACACTCACTGCCTCATACTCACTCAGATATAAAATGTTTATGGTCATCTGATGGCCCATCCTGGTTCAACTAGTATAAGCAATGCGGAAAGAGTCTAAGATAAGGCTGGATAAGCTGGTTGCAAAATGGATAATGATGACATTATTGTGCATCTATACAAAGTTAGTTCATTAGTAATGATTAAATGGCTTCAGGCTCAGCTAGTGCCTAGGCCAAACTCTTTAAATCATGAATTATGGTTGTAGATTTTGTTTACTATTTTTGTTCATTTTTTTATGTTTTGAAACATGCCGATCACAATTCTGAAATAAAAAAAAATTGTCTGCATTATCTGTCTGCCGGCCTTGATGTGTTGATCATCACCAACACTGGAACCAAAGAGGCCAACTCGAGTTTATTTTGGCCTGTTTGTTTCATTCTGTAGTAGATTTACTTCAGTGTTTAGCTTTATTGTCCTGCTGCATCACCCAACTTCTACAGAGCTACAGAACCACCCTGACATGAATACCTTGACAATCTTGGGAATTCATTTGCTCCTCGATGATGGTAAGCTGTCCATTCCCCAGGGCAGCAAAGCAGCCTTGAATCATGTTGCTCCTTTCATTGTACTTCATCATTGGGCTAATGTTTGCATATTCAAATGCAGTGCACTTTTCACACCATTTTAAAATGAGTTCAACAACAAAACAGGGCCACGATTGGAAACTTAAGATAAAATTTCACACAAACATTAGGAAACTTTCTTCACACAGATAATAAGTTACCAAGAAGTGTGGTAAACAGTAGGACTTTAGGGAGTTTCAAAACTATACTTGATGATGTTATTTTGGAAGAAATAAGTGGACAGGACTGGCAAGCTTTGTTGGTCTGAGTGGTCTGTTGTCATGTAGATTTTTCTAAAGTTCTATGTACTGCTTCATATTCTTCCTGAACAATTTAATCATAGTTTCATTAGTCCCCAAAAAATTTTCCCAATAGAGGTGTGGAGTGTCAAGGTGGTCTTTGGTAAACTTCAGGCATGCAGTGACAGTCTTTTTGGAGGTCAGCAGCTTCCTCCTTGGTGTCCTGCCTATTACAAAGATTCCCTCAGGCATTTAGCTATTACTCATTACACTGAGTACTCTGCATTGTGCCTGTCAATTCAACTTTGTTGGTCACCCACTTCTTTACACACTGTCTTATGTCCCACCTTTTGATTTAGACTACTCCAACATTCAATTGTGAACAACACACAGCAAAGCATTATCATTAAGTTTTTCAAAACATTTAACCACAATTTACATCGTGGGCAAAGAAATTCTTCTCATCTTCAACTTGACAATATTTTACCTCCTTCTATCAAATTATGTTGTAAAGGGAAGGGCATTGTATGGACCATAATTATTCTTAATGTAAGTGTATCCATCACCTCGAGCTCAGGGTTGCTGAACTGGAGGAGGAGTTGGCTGACCTGCATTGTAATAGAGAATTGGCGGACTTGGCCCAAGTGTCCTTTAGAGAGATAGTGTGCACCCCTAAGGTGGCGCGGGAGGAGATTCCAGACCAGACAGGTAGGAATAGGTGGGTCACGGTCACAAGGTGTAAGGTAAAGGGTGCACACTGTCTGGGGGCATCAACCCCAGAATTAGAAGTGTCAAACCGTTATCATTTCCTTGCGGAGCTGGAAGGTGACTCTGATAATTCTGAGGTGGTAGGCAGGGTTGAGGAGCCCCAACGGGCCACCTCAAAACCAGTTCCCAGAAAGAGAGAGGTAGTGATAGCTGGGGACTCAATCATTATGGGGATTGAAGCGCAGGTGTGCTCCAGAGAGAGAGAGTCTCGCACGGTGTGTTGCCTTTCAGGAGCACAGGTGGGAGACCTCCCTGGAAGGGTGGATAGCCTCTTGGCCAGAGCGGGGGTGGATCCAGTTGTCATTGTCCACGTTGGAACAAATGACATACATAAGGGTAGTCTGTCAGTTCTGCGATCCAAATTCAAAGAGTTAGGTACCAAGCTGAGGAGCAGAACTGACAAGGTAGTCTTCTCCAAAGTTCTGCCTGTGCCACGCGCCAGTCCAGGTAAGATTGAGGAGATTAGAAGGCTTAACGCATGGCTCAAATCTTGGTGCAGGGTAGAAGGGTATAGGTTTATGGGGCATTGGGACTCCTTTTGGAACAGATGGGACCTGTTCCGCCGTGACGGGTTACATCTGAACCGGAGGGGCACCAATGTATTGGGGAGGCATATGTGTAGGCTAGTCGAGGATTGTTTAAACTAGGGAATGGGGGGGCAGGGAGTTTAGGACAGGCCAGGTTTAGATCTATACATGGAAGAACAAACAGTGGTGTAGAAAAAAAAAATGCACAGTAATGTAAATTCTAACCAAACACGTAAATGTAGAAGGATTAACACATTAAAAATAGCTTGCCTTAATGCTAGAAGTATCAAAAATAAGGTAAGTGAGTTGGAGTTGTATGTAGCAGAACATAATTATGATATTATAGCAGTAACGGAAACCTGGCTAAATAACAAAGATGGGGATGAGTGTAACACAGAGGGATACACATTTTTTAGGAAGGATAGACAGAACAGAAAAGGAGGTGGGGTTGCTGTTTATGCCAAACAGGGTTTAAATGTAAGTCATCTTCAGTTGGATGATGAGCCCCATCTTAGTGAGGACATGTGGCTTCGCCTGGAAAATATTAGGGAAAGAGGTCTTATTTTAGGAGTGTGTTATAGACCACCCAATTCAGACAATAATTTCAACACACATCTTTTTAGTAATATCAAAAAGGCAAGTTTACAGGGGGATATTATAGTCATGGGGGACTTTAATTATCCAAATATTAACTGGGATAACCTTGCAGATGGAGGAGCACAAGAGCAGGAGTTTTTAGAAGTAATCAGCGACTGTTTATTAACACAGCATGTTAAAGTACCAACACGGGGTGAAGCCTGTCTGGATTTAGTATTCTGTAATAATCAGGATAGAATTGAGGGTGTAGAGGTGATTAAACCACTAGGGTCAAGTGACCATAATATAATACAGTTCTCATTATTTTGTAATAGTACGGATGCAAAGACTAAAATTGTTAAGTTGAACTTTGGTAGGGCTAATTTTGAGAAGATGCGACAAAGTCTAAATAGGATAGACTGGGATAAGCTTTTAAGTGTAGAGTCAGTCGAGGAGCAGTGGAACAGGTTTAAAAATGTTTTACATGTAATGCAGGACAGATACATACCTAAATTTGGAATTAATAGGAAACTAAAAAAAACTCCACGATGGATTAATAAAGATTTAAAAAAGAAGTTGCAAAGGAAAAAACTGCTGTATAAGGCATATAAAAATAATGACTGCAAAGTGAATTGTAGAGCATATGAGAACATGAGGGCAACCATTAAGAAGGATATCAGGGAGGCTAAAAGACAGTTGCAGAGGAATATAGCAGATAAGGCGAAAGAAGACCCCAAGAGATTCTTTCAGTATTTTAGTAGTAAAAGAACAGTCAAGGAGGAGGTCAACTTCATCAGGAATAGTAAAGGGGAATTAAAAGATACAGACAATGAAATAGCAGATGCCCTAAACTTATATTTTTCTGAGGTGTTTACAAGTGAGCAAGTGGATAACCTCCCAGAGGAAAATGCGACTACTAAGAAGGTACTGAGGGATTTGGAAATTGAAGAGAGAGAAGTGCTGCTCAGATTAAATAGGCTGAAATCAAACAAATCACCAGGCCCAGATAATATTTATCCTCGTGTTCTTATGGAGGCTAGTGAGTACATATATAAACCCTTGACACTTATTTTTAGGAAGTCACTGAGCACTGGAGAGATTCCGAAGGACTGGAAAATGGCAAATATCATTCCATTATATAAAAAGGGTGACAGGGCAGATCCAAGCAACTATAGGCCAGTAAGCTTAACATGCATCACAGGAAAATTAATGGAAGGAATTATTAAGGATAAGATTGAGCAACACATGGCAAGGACAGGAGTTATTCTGACCAATCAGCATGGGTTCAGAAGAGGGAGGTCGTGCTTTACTAACATGTTGGAATTCTATGAGGTTGCAACAAAAGCATACGATCAAAGTGGAGCATATGATATTATTTATCTGGACTTTCAGAAAGCATTTGATAAGGTGCCACATGAGAGGTTGGGCATCAAGTTAAAAGAAGTGGGAGTTCAGGATGATGTTTTTAGATGGGTGCAGAATTGGCTCAGACACAGGAAACAGAGGGTGATGGTGCGAGGAACCTCATCAGAACTGGCCGATGTTAAGAGTGGTGTTCCACAGGGGTCAGTGCTAGGGCCGCTGCTATTTTTAATATATAAATGATTTAGATAGGAATATAAGTAACAAGCTGGTTAAGTTTGCAGATGATACCAAGATAGGTGGATTAGCAGATAATTTGGAATCCGTTATATCATTACAGAAGGACTTGGATAGCATACAGGCTTGGGCAGATTTGTGGCAGATGAAATATAATGTCAGTAAATGTAAAGTATTACACATAGGAAGTAAAAATATTGGGTTTGAATACACAATGGGCGGTTGGAAAATCGAGAGTACACCTTATGAGAAGGATTTAGGAGTCATAGTGGACTCTACGCTATCAACTTCCCAACAGTGTTCAGAAGCCATTAAGAAGGCTAACAGAATGTTAGGTTCTATAGCACGATGTGTGGAGTACAAGTCCAAGGAGGTTATGCTCAACCTTTATAATGCACTGGTGAGGCCTCATCTTGAGTACTGTGTGCAGTTTTGGTCTCCAGGCTACAAAAAGGACATAGCAGCACTAGAAAAGGTCCATAGAAGAGTGACTAGGCTGATTCCAGGACTACAGGGGTTGAATTATGAGGAAAGATTAAAAGAGCTGAGCCTTTACAGTTTAAGCAAAAGAAGATTAAGAGGTGACATGATTGAAGTGTTTAAAATTATGAAGGGAATTAGTACAATGGATCGAGACTTGTATTTTAAAATGAGTTCATCAAGAACACGGGGACACAGTTGGAAATTTGTTAAGGGTAAATTTCGCACAAACATTAGGAAGTTTTTCTTTACACAAAGAACGATAGACACTTGGAATAAGCTACCAAGTAGTGTGGTAGACAGTAAGACGTTAGGGACTTTCAAAACTCGACTTGATGTTTTCTTGGAGGATACAAGTGGATAGGACTGGCGAGCTTTGTTGGGCTGAATGGCCTGTTCTCGTCTAGAATGTTCTAATGTGTCTGGTGATGAATGAAAGTGATATAATGTAAACGATAGTTTTTAACTTCAACAACTAGACTGCTAAATTGTATGGATTAACTCAATAAGAACTGTAAAGGACTTAAAAAGTTCCACCTTGTGTATGTGAATATTGCATTTTCTTTTTCTTCTTGATCTTTAGTTTTTATTTGTGTCATTTTTTTTAGCTCATCACTTTGATTCTACATTATGTTGCAGACACCTTTTGTCTGTGTTCAGATTACAATGATGCATATGTGGGAAATGGCACTATATACATTGTAGAAATAAAGTCATGCTGAGCACTTAATCCTCCGATTAAGCATTTACATTGAGAATTGTTATGGTCAACACAATGCATGTTTGCTTTCAGCTCTTCTCATTGTTTTGACATGTGTCCATACAAACTGCAGTTGTGCTTGAAAGTTTGTGAACCCTTTGGAATTTTATATATTTCTGCATAAATATGACCTAAAACATCATCAGATTTTCACTCAAGTCCTAAAAGTAGATAATAGCAGAGAAAAGTAGATAATATACTTGGTCATTTATTTATTAAGGAAAATGATCGAATTTTGAATTTTAGCCCATTCCTCCATACAGAACAGCTTCAACTCTGGGATGTTGGTAGGTTTCCTCACATTAACTGCTCGCCTCAGGTCCTTTCACAACATTTTGATTGGATAAAGGTCAGGACTTTGACTTGGCCATTCCAAAACATTAACTTTATTCTTCTTTAACCATTCTTTGGTAGAACGACTTGTGTGCTTAGGGTCGTTGTCTTGCTGCATGACCCACCTTCTCTTGAGATTCAGTTCATGGACAGATGTCCTGACATTTTCCTTTAGAATTCTCTGATATAATTCAGAATTCATTGTTCCATCAATGAAGGCAAGCCATCCTGGCCCTAATGCAGGAAAAATGGCCCAAAACCATGATATTACCACCACCATGTTTCACAGATGGGATAAGGTCCTTATGCTGGAATGCAGTGTTTTCCTTTCTCCAAACATAACGCTTTTCATTTAAACCAAAAAGTTCTATTTTGGTCTCATCCGCCCACAAAACATTCTTCCAATTGCCTTCTGGTTTGTCCAGGTGATCTTTAGTAAACTGTAGACGAGCAGCAATGTTTTTTTTTGAGAGCAGTGGCTTTCTCCTTGCAACCCTGCCATGCACACCATTGTTGTTCAGTGTTCTCCTGATGGTGGACTCATGAACATGAACATTAGCCAATGTGAGAGAGGCCTTCAGTTGCTTAGAAGTTACCCTGTGGTCCTTTGTGACCTCGCTGACTATTACATGCCTTGCTCTTGGAGTGATCTTTGTTGGTCGACCACTCCTGGGGAGGGTAACAATGGTCTTGAATTTCCTCCATTTGTACACAATCTGTCTGACTGTGGATTGGTGGAGTCCAAACTCTTTAGAGATGGTTTTGTAACCTTTTCCAGCCTGATGAGCATCAACAACTCTTTTTCTGAGGTCCTCAGAAATCTCCTTTGTTCGTGCCATGATACACAAACAAGTGTTGTGAAGAGCAGACTTTGATAGATCTCTGTTCTTTAAATAACACAGGGTGCCCACTCACACCTGATTATCATCCCATTGATTGAAAAAACCTGACTCTAATTTTACCTTCAAACTAACTGCTAATCCTAGAGGTTCACATACTTTTTTGCCACCCACAAATATGTAATATTCGATCATTTTCCTCAATAAATAAATGACCAAGTATAATATTTTTGTCTCATTTGTTTAACTGGTTTCTCTTTATCTACTTTTAGGACTTGAGTGAAAATCTGATGATGTTTTAGGTCATATTTATGCAGAAATAATAGAAAATTCTAAAGGGTTCACAAATTTTCAAGCACAACTGTACATACTCATGCACACGCCATACACTGTTGTAAGTAACTACCATGTAACAAGACAAATGGATTATCTGTCCTTAATTATTCCTACAAAGCACCAGTGGCATTACACTAGGGGTCACCTAAATAATAATCCATTAGTCACTTACTGCTATAAAACGAGATCCTAACAAAGTTATTGAGCTATGGTATGTGACACCTCCCAGGCTGTGGGGCAGTGTTAGCAATAAAACTAAATGAAAGCTACAACCAGGAAAATAATAGAGAGAGTGAAACCATGCTGCCTTTTTGTGTAGACGCATTCATTTAAATGACGAACCAGCATAGGAATTGAGAGCAAAGCGTAGCCTGAACAGCACTACTTGGGTCTCATTGCTCCCTCTACTGGTTACCACAGGAATGATTTATTCTCTTTATTTAATTTAAGACAACATGGAAGAACTGTACAATTACCAGTAAATGAATAAACACAAAACCAAAAATTATCTCAAAAATGTGATCTTTCCTTTGGAGTTTCACATGTATATACTAGTCATTGACTAATGGATTGCCCTGTAACAATGTGTTAAAACTGTGTTACTGAATATCATACAGGTTTTGTCAAAGTCTATGTATGCTTAAAGTAACTGTGTATTGGCTGCAGAAAATTGAAACAAAGGGCTGTATATTCACATGTATAGATACAGGTAGACCTTATTATGCCAGTAGAAAATATGTTCGCAACAGGTTTTTACAAACATACAGTACCATTCTATAAATACAAAAGCATAAATCCAGAAACAAGAAATTCAATACTTTAATCTCACCGAAAGTCTGTAATTATCACAGATGAAAACATTCAATTATAATCGCACTTTGTATTAATTACAGAACATCTGGGTCTAACTTGCTCCTACACCCACTTTGTGAGTTTGAATTGTGAATTAAAGTTTGTTTATAGAGGTGTGAAGAAAAATATTCATAAACATATAGTTCTTATGTCTTGGAAGGCTCATCCAGAGTATGATAGCAACATTTGTCACTTTACGAAGACAGGAGCTATTGTCAGTTTAGAATTGGCTTTCTAAGTTGCCAGTTTGATTATAAAGTTCATAAATACATGAATACTGGAGACCAATTTTAATTTTAACTTAATTACTGTCTATTAGTTTTAACAATATTATTTAGACATTTACTGTTGTTAACACAAAGGTTCTCCTGCCAACATATAAAAGCAAATGCCACATTTAATTCAATGTAAGAAAAAATCAGTAGTTTTATTTACTATAATAATAATTAAGTTTCCTTAGGAAGAAGAGTTATTATTGTTCTTTTTTATAAATTTATTTTATATACAGAGCAAAGGCAAATCTTTTCCCAATTATAATTCCGAATATTTATGATGCACAAGCATCTTCACTGTCAGTCCTTTTATTATCAGATAGATAGATAGATAGTTACTTTATTAATCCCAAGGGGAAATTCACATTAAGGGAGTCAAAGGGAGAAAACATTGAAAATCTATAGCCATATCCTTAATTTTGTATTAATTTCTAAAAATATAGAAAGATGAATGCCAACAATACCTTTGAGACAGTTAGAAAGTCTTCAATAATAATCAACCATCCTACCCCTGATTGAGCTTGTGCCTGTCATGTGAGCAGGAGACGAGAACCAACACTCACTCAATTTAAGGCATATCTTTAGGATGTAGGAGAAGAGGTAGAGTATTAAAAGAAACCTGTTACAAATAAGGATTATGTTTTTACTGAATGTGACTGGACTCAGAGATGAGCCTGAAACTCTGAACCTATCAGGCAGTGTGAACCATTAGAGCATGATTAGGACATCAACAATGATAATAATGGTCCATAAGGTCTGTGTAGGACAGTCAGAAGAAAGAAATAGAAAAACAAAGAAAAACAAGGGGAAAGAATCAAGAAAAATCAAGCTAGTGAGGTGGACGGGAGGCAAGGAGGTCAGGTGGCCCTGCAGGGCGTAAGACAAATAGAAGAATGGTGCTCCTGAGTGTTTCAATTCTGGTGAGCATTGTGAGGAGCAGGAGTGGTAGATGTATTCAGGGATCATCCTATGGATGCCTACGGATGGTGGTGAGATGAAGAATCTGGGCTTTGGACTTTCCAGCAGGTACCAGCTAAGGTGAATGAAATGAAAGGCCCAGTTGAGAAGACCCAGAGGATGAACAGGGAAGAAAGGAAACAGAGATGCACTGGAGCTCAGAGAATAGTGAAGAAAGGTACCCGATGCTGTGTGTTTAGCCTTGATTTTAACCTATTTTTTATTTTATTTGCTGACTGATTTTATCTAACACAAGAGCACTGATGTTTCATGGGTTATTTATTATGAAAGAATTTATAATTGACACGGAGGGAACACTGGAAATACACGTTACTGCTGCTGCTCGTCATGTTAATGCACTTTTTGTTCAAATTCATGTTGGACCATGCACTTTCTGCACTTCTTATACTTTTTCTAAACTATGTAATGTTCATGGATACAATTAACTACTTTTGTATTAATTTGGATTTATTTTTATGGAGTATGCCTTGACTGTTTTCGCAGCTTCAGGGACATAACTTTCTTCTGATTGCGTGCTAGTGCCTGATGCCCGATTATTAACATTTATTTTTGTACTGTGGATATCTAGAAACTGGAAATGCTCTGTCTTTTAAATATATTGGAAATATTGGATTGCTGCTGATGCCTTCTATTTGTGCTTTAAGTGGAGAAGTGATCTGATGTTCACACCCACTGGGCTTACGGAGCTAAGGCAATCACACCTGTAATACATATAGTTATATGTATATGGTGTAAGAATGACACTATATAGAGCCTGACCTGATTCAGATTGGACACGGGAGGCAAGTGTAAAAACAAACAAGCTTTTATTTTTCTTCAATTGGAGGGCACGTCTTCCCCATAATCCCTCCAGCCACAACACAGTCCCAAGCACAAATTAGCACAAAAGCACTATCCTCTCTCTTCTCTTCCACCACCACTCATCCTCAGCAAGCTTTGTCCTCCCCCTCCCAACTCTGGCCGCTGGCTCCCTTTTATTGGGTACCCAGAAGTGCTCCAGGTGGTTGATTATGGACATCCGGTTGCACTTCCGGGTAAGGTGAAACCAGTGCCCAAAAGGGGCCAGCCGCTTCTGTTGCAGCACCCCCTGGCTGCGCCTGCAGGACCCACCAGGGCTGTTGAGAACTCCATCCCCCATGGAGCCCTGAGGGAGTCTGAGGCACCGCTGCAACCCATCTAGCGTCCAGGGGGAGATACTGGGCTTCCCACCCTTGTCCCCCTGGCAGATGTGGTGAATTGGCGTCCTGGCCAGGCATGGGCCCCGTCCATCCTTCACAATGGTTACTGTATATGTTGGAACCTCTGAATTCTTCTAATCATCTTCACATGCATCTTATAATATCTCCTACTTCTTTAATGGATCAATCATCTAGTGGCATCAGTCCGTACTTCTACTGGATTCTTGCTGCATTGCTATTGCCACTCATTTGCGCCACTCTGGCTCACCTTCTCCGCTGTGCTGTGCTGTTTTAGTGTGCTCTACTACTGTCAGATAATTGTTTGCTTTCTACTATGGTGAAATATACTCTTGTGATAAACTCCTGCATATTAAACAGTTTGTCCAGAGCAAATGGTCAGACTGGAATGTCTTAAAAGAATCTGGTATTGTGTTGCGCCCAAAATATTTACATCAGGTCAGGTCAGGTCAGGCTGCCACAACTGTTGTGCTGCAAATGGAAAGTTCACCGGCAGCATTTGTTCAGGAAAACACCATCCTGGTCATGACTTTGGAAATATTACCACCAGTGTGCCAAATTTTCAGTATGCTAAAATAAACTCTGGTTATGGATCTGTACACATCAAACCCTCATTAGCTAATATTGGATTGTTTAACACAAGATCTTTTAATGGCAAAGCATTGGTGCTATCAGAATTCATTACAGACTCCAACCTTGATATGTTATGCTTAACAGATGCTTGACAATAACCAAATGAATTTACATCTCTAACAGAGGTGATACCATATGGATACATTTACTTTACAGAGGCTTGAAGGTCAAAACAAGGTAGAGGAGTTGCGGTAATTATTAGATCTGATTTGAACATCAAAATAATCGTAATTGAATTTCCTTTTGTTATTTGAGTGTCTGGCTGTTAAACAAATAACACAATCTGGTCCTATCTTACTTTTTGTTCTCTATCTTCACTCAAAATACAATGTGTATTTCTTAGCTGATCTGACTGAATTATTAACCCACTTAAAGTTCCCTTTCACACACAGTCTTTGTTTTTGGCGATTTCAACAGCCATATTGCCAGACTACATATCAGTGACTTCTCCATCACTATGCATCACTATGCAGAGTACATCAGTGACCTTCTCCATCACTCTGCTCCTGTTCACTCACTAATGTCCTCTGATTCTGGCAATCTCATCATGCCCCACACTAAACTGCACTCTATGGGTGACAAGGCCTTCAGCGCCATAGTGCCAAGATGTTGGAATGACCTAAGTAAAATAATTAGATCAGCTGACTCAACTTTAAAAAAAAAACAACAACTTAAAACTCACCTGTTTGGGAAGGCATTTAACTTCCTAACATTCTGCTCCTTCTTTCAGTTCACCTCTCTCTTCAGATGCTCAGGATAATTTGTGTGTGTGCTATATCGCAAATTATGTTATTTGTTCAGGCTTTTCTTCAAGTATTGAATTTAGTATTTTCTAGTGTGTTTTTTTGTTTTTTATTCTTTTTAATGCTCTGTAAATACTGTACTTATCTTTTTTTTAGTGTTCTAAGCAGAGATAATTTGTATCCAAAGTTATATGGTATATACCCTGCTGTTTCTTTCTGAGGCTCTGTAAAGTGCTTTGAGCATGGGAAAGGTGCTATATAAATACAATGTATTATTTTTATGATTGTTTATTAAAGACTTTGAACAAGACTTTCTACCAATCGTGTTGTTTATTTCCTTTTTGCACCAGTCTATCCTCGATACATGGCTTTGCCAAGACTGTAGGCACCCTGGACATCATTCTTTCAAGTTTCAAAAGAAAACATGCAATTAAATCAGGTATTAATAACAAAATATAATAAATAAAGAAAAAGAAATGAGAGCAATGGGAAAATAAACATGAGGATGTGGGTTTCAAATTTGTCTTTTAGTCCAGTAGAGTGCAGTTGTATAAATACACACAAAGGAAGTGCGCTCCCAATCTTTGAATAAACAATGCTAAATACTCAATCACCCTTGACTTCCCATCTAAGGACAGTGCAGGATACCTGAGCACCTACAGAAAGCCTACCTAAACACACGGGAGAAGATGAAGAAGCAATACAGATAGTGACCTTTCCTGAAATTAACCATAATTTTATAGAGATGTAAGGCTTCTATGCCATAATGTAGCCCACATAGTGACATGTAGGTATACATTTTTTTTCTATCTTTTATTTTTGGCTTTGTTAAATGGAGTATTTTTGTTTGTGTTTAAAGCACTCCACTTGAAAATTGCATACAAAAAGAAGTTGTATCGTGTGTATTGTTTGCTTATAGTGTTATTTTAATCACCCTGTATAATGTACATGTGATGTGTCTGATCTAATCTTTTTCAGATATCTTTCCTGGTGATAACATACTGACCACAGTGGACTAGAATTAGAGCAAGACCAAAATCCAGTCCTTCAATGAAATTCTGGATATGTTCTTTACTATGTAATATGTCCATTCCATGTAAAACATTCAAAGAATGTACTGGTAACAGTATAACTGAACACTCTAACCAAGTCAACCAATTCCCTGGAGGGGCTGGTCCTAGACTATATAGGTCATCTTGTGAAAGACAACTCAGACCCCATGAAGTTTGCCTTTGCAAAGATTGAAGGCTTACTGCCATCTGGACAAAGTATTGTAAGAATTATTTTTGTTGATTTCATTAGTGCCTTCAAAACTCTCCATCCATCCTTTTTATAGATTAAACTCAGGGATATGAGGTTGTTAAGCCTATGGAGTCCTGAATAATCATCTGACTGTCAGGCATACCTCAATTTGTGAGGCTGAAGGACTGCATCTCAGATAAGGATGTGAGAAACACTGGAGCACCACAAGGACCAGTCCTGTCTATTTTTGTCTTCACTCTGTACACCTCAGATTACAACTATAATGTCAGGCAATTTGACTTCCAGAAGTTCTGCAGTAATGGGGTTGTATAAAAAAGGAGGATCATTATAGAAGTAAGGGAGAAAAATGTGTTTCTTAGTGCAAAGAGAATTATCTGCAAATCAACATCAGCAAAACCAGTGAGCTGGCTATTGCCCTTAGCCACGCCAAAGGTGGTGCTCTGCTACAAGGACTTAGGGGTCTACTCCAGTGACAGACTAGTCTGGTGTTGTAACACAGAAGAATGATATAAGAAATAGCAGAGCAGACTATGTTTTTTCTTAGGAGACTACTTTCTTTCAATGTGGCATCTTTTTCATATTTTAAAACTCTGTGATGACCAGAGTAGTTTTCTTCGTTGTGGTGTACTGGACTTGTTACATCACTTCAAGAGAGACCCACTGAATATACAGGCTGATTAAGAAGGAAGGCTGTGTTACGGAAGGTACTTTGACTCACTGGAGGTATTGGAGGACAGAATGAAGACAAAGTTTAGTGGCATTATGAACAATGCTGCCCATCCTCTCTTTGGCACTGTAGTATCAAGTACTTTCAGCAAAATAATTTCTCAGAAGAAGTGTCATGGAACACAATTAGTGCTGCTTTATACGTACAGCAATACAACATTATAATGCTTCACTGTAACTACATTTTATCTTTAGCCAAGTCAGAAGTTTACTTTAAGGCAGTTTTGTGTATATTAGGTATAGGAGGATTGTTGTTGTTTGTTACAGTGTGTTTTTATATTTCTTGAGCCTCTCACCCTTTATAAAGCTGAACAAATGTAAATATTTGTGCTTTTAATTAGCCCACTTCAGAAAATGTTTGAAAACTGTTTTCTTTGTGCAGCTAATTTTTAAAATGCTTACATAAATGTTCAAGTGTATAATTATAAGCTTATATTTGTTCCCTGCAGTGAGCTGGCACCCTGCCTGCGGGTTTGTTTCCTGCTTTGCGCCCTGCGTTGTCTGGGATTGGCTCCAGCGGACCCCCATGACCCTGTAGTTAGGATATAGCGGGTTGGATAATGGATGGATGGATATTTGTTCCAATGTATAAGCACAAGCAGATTGGACACCAAATAATTTTATTGTAACTGAACAGGTATAAAAGAGACCAGAGAAATAATTGTGATGCTGTTTTTTATTGATTTTTTTTCTAAGCACTACAGTAATATTTAATTTAAAAGAATATACCATACTAAGTGTACTTTTTTCCTTCTTTCAATATTCACAGTCATTCTCCAGAGTCATTTCTTCACAAATAATATTTTAGTAAACATACAGCACGAATGGAATGGCCTTAAGAAAACTTTATAACTGCTCTTGTCACTGTTAAAAAAAGTTACAATAGAGTCAAGAAGTGATATTCTTGGGTTGACCCCTGTTCAGCACCCTTTATTGCTTCCAGTCTCATATGGTATAGTTTATACCTAAACCATTATAAAATTAAAGTTTGTTCTGGAATCTTTCAATTAAACTATCTTAGATAGTGAGCTAACAATGCAATCAGGGCAACTACAGGAGAATGATCATTTAGTAAGGGTGTAACATTTGAGATAACCCCGAATTGGGAACTGTTGATAGCAACTGAATTGATAATTAAGAGTATGGCCTACAAATTAATTTTGAAATTTAATGTTGAGGTCTTACTCACAAAATTGTTTTAAGGGTGGTTTTTTAGACATTGACTGAACTTAAAAATTACTCTGCATAGTTGTACAGTAGAAATGCCCCTATAGCAGATAAATGACACTGTGTAACTTTGGAAATGGAGAAAAAGTATATTATGTTGTGCAAAATGTCTCATTGCTGGTAATAAAGAAGTATATAGAATTCTTTATTCTATGCTTATTCTCCAAGTTAAATGTTGAATATGTTTGGTTTTGATGGTGCAACTAACAGTAATGACACCTGATTGAAAATGTTGCCTGCATTCAGAATAAATTCTTGACACATTACAAGTACTGATGTTTTGGCACAATTAGAATGGTTTGTGGATAAAAGGTACACACAACAGATGAAAAAATACAAGAATCACATTCTGTTGTAGCCCATGTAGGTGTGGGCTGAGAAGTATAAAATTCAGATCAAAATGCCACTGCTCATGTATTCATTGTTCAGTAAGGCAGATGGATATCAAGTTGTGCCATTTGTCCTTTCGTAAAAATGAAGATATGGCTGTGTCTACTGTAGTAAAAAAAGGACTCAGCTATGTGAAAAGAATGTATTGAAAAATTATAAGTGCTATGGAAAGTTTTTTTTTTTTTTACTGCAATCATTTTTACAAAGTTTTGCAAATTGTGATATCTAACTGTACACATTTCTATGACAAGTGAAAGGAAACTGCTAATTATAATGAACACCAGTAATCAAAGCGCATTTTATAGTTTTACTTTAATTTCTTTTAAACTGTGAAATCTTCCAAGCTGCCTACATTATTTGTAAAGTACACTGAAGTGAGTCTATATTAGAAATATAAAACATTACATGATCTGTGTACCAGAAAAACGTTTGTACTGAGCTTCCCCTCTGAATGCCCTGAGGTTTTCAGGTATTACTCAGGCGGAGAGAATGATTCCGTAGCCACTGCGAGAAGGAGTGGTGAAAAAGGACATCCTTGTCTTGTACCACAATTTAAAGCAAGAACATGTAAGTTACATTTTAAAAAAAAAACGGCTGTGATTTTTGAGCCAAATCCACAAAAGTACAGTGTGACAAGTAGGTTTTTCCATTCAGCTCTAAACAGGGCCCTTACTGCTTCCAGGGATAGTGTAACACATTGTGGTGTATCTCTGATGAAGTCTGTATTACATTAAATAGATGACTGAATAGATCAAACATGTCTTTACTTCATTGTTCTATGTGTACAGGATATGCTCTCCTCTTTTGAGTTTTGTCATATATACTCATAACAGACTTCTACCTCTCTTATGCACATTGCTAAAAAAAAAATAGGCATAAAAGACTCTATAGAAAAAAGAAAACACAAACTTGTTTGTTATATGCCTAAACTGAAGAATGAGCTACAATGCCACCTGAAATGTTAAATTCCTGCATCTGCAAGTGTTCCCCTGGTGACTCCCCAAGTGATTCTACTGTTATTACCTGGTTCAGCCTATACCGTTATGAAAACTAGCTCAAGGGATTTAAGCAAGAACTTGTAGTCATGTCTTAGCTGACCAGCAATTTTATAATATAACATATTATGTTTAATTTAAAAAAAAAGCTTATTCTGCAATATCCCTTCTTCATTTTGCTCTATTAACATTTCCCTGTTTTTAAGGACACTGTCCTCATTAAAGTAGGGCAATAACTGTCAAAACATTGATTTTTCTTTTTCTTCTACCTTGCACACTACAGCAAAATAACTAGCCTCCTCTAGTCTAGGGAAATCCATTTGGTGAATCAGATTAGGTGTTGATTTACTGTTTTTATTAAATTTTCAACCTTCCACATGATATTTCTGTATCCGCTAATGAGAGACAGCCTGATCCTTTACTGAACAGATGGGATCACAGTAATAAAATTATGTAAAATGTGGACATTTTAACTAATCTCAAATACAAGCTTAGATACTGAGTTTTTATGCACAAACAAAAATATTGTTTAACCTCCTTAGCATTGCATTTTATTCCAAAAAAACATAAAAAGCGTTGTATATTTATTTCTCAAAACTATAATAATGATACAAATAATAATAGTACTGCGGTGGGCTGGTGCCCTGCCTGGGGTTTGTTTCCTGCCTTGCGCCCTGTGTTGGCTGGCATTGGCTCCAGTAGACCCCCATGACCCTGTAGTTAGGATATAGCGGGTTGGGTAATGGATGGATGGATAATAATAGTAATGATGAATAAAAATAATACTATGAAATGAACAATAATACAAATAAATAATTATAATAAATAATTAAAATAATAATAATAATATTCATCCATCCATCCATCCATCCATCCTCTTCCGCTTATCCGAGGTCGGGTCGCGGGGGTAGCAGCTTAAGGAGAGAAGCCCAGACTTCCCTCTCCCCGGCCACTTCTTCCAGCTCTTCCGGGAGAATCCCAAGGCGTTCCCAGGCCAGCCGGGAGACATAGTCCCTCCAGCGTGTCCTGGGTCTTCCCCGGGGCCTCCTCCCGGTTGGACGTGCCCGGAACACCTCACCAGGGAGGCGTCCAGGAGGCATCCTGATCAGATGCCAGAGCCACCTCATCTGACTCCTTTCGATGCGGAGGAGCAGCGGCTCTACTCTGAGCCCCTCCCGGATGACTGAGCTCCTCACCCTATCTTTAAGGGAAAGCCCAGACACCCTGCGGAGGAAACTCATTTCAGCCGCTTGTATTCGCGATCTCGTTCTTTCGGTCACTACCCATAGCTCATGACCATAGGTGAGGGTAGGAACGTAGATCGACTGGTAAATTGAGATAATAAGTAATAATAATATTACTACTACTAATTATGCCAAAACAGTATATAATATCAAAATGAGTCCTTTGTGTGGTAAATCATACAGCATGGTGAAAGACACAATCTAACATTAGTTCAGGATAATAATAGTGTGTTTCTTTTTGGATTTTCTTTCCAGATTTATCAGCTTTTGAACAGCACATTGCACAGGTACAAGTTGGATTCTGTTTTTTTTCTGTTGGAGGTATATAATCAATAAAATGTCTACCAATAAGACTCTCCGGATTGATTTGCGATGTGCTGGGTCGACTTTAGTGATAGTGTGGACTGTGAATGTGTGCCAATAATTTATTCTTAAAGTTGTCATGTAAAGTTTCCATGAGACACATATTTGCCAGCTTTTTGTTTGTATACCATGAATGCATTCTAAATGCACTGTTCCACCAGATGCCAAAATATCTTTTTATAGTATTTATTTTGTTTCCCTTGCATAACGGGCTAGAAAGTCCATTGTTGATCCACATGATTTATGCTGCCCATCGTGTTATTGTAGTTGACCACAGAACAAGACTTCATAACCTCCTTCTTGCTTTTTGCCTGAACAGTGACCATAGCTGCATTATGTTCAGGCATGCCACGGCAGTTAGGATGCACTGTTCCATATGCATCAGTCTTTCTTTGCAGCAAGATATCAAATAGCTCTGGCGAAGTATAAAAATTATCCATGGTTACACAGTAACCTTGATCCAGAAGAGTATCTATCAAAGTCAGCACCGATGATGTAGCAACGGTGTACTGATTGTATTTTGGATCAAACATTGTCCCTTTCTCTGTGTATAGATCCGAAATGTATCCCATTTTAGAGTCACAAAGTCTTTAAAGTTTATGCCAAATCTTGCTCTTTTTGATACGATGTTCTGCACCCATGACAGTCTACCCTTATAAGCCATGAAACTTTCACCGATGCTGACATCACTGTGCAGAATATAAACGCTCCGATATTTTGATACATTGGCCTGATATATCTCCCAAATTTTCTTCAGTTTGGGTACTGGATGGGTATTCTCATCAAACTCTTCATTGTTAGTAAAGTGCTCATATTTCATAATTAGTGAAAACCTACACTTAGTCATAATTTCTTTAAAGAATGGCAGTATTGACAGCACTTTTACAGCCTAAGTGATTCTCGGTTCTAACACTTATGCAAGACGCATCTGTACACTTGCCCGAGTGAGACTTATGACTAACGCTTTTAAAACCGTTTTTTGGCACAGGAATTGAAACATGATGTCCCACAGGGCTCGGTACTGGGACCTTTACTGTTTTCACTTTACATGCTTCCACTTGGATCTATCATTAGAAATGCTAATGTTAATTTTCACTTTTACGCAGATGACACCCAATGTTGTCCTTAATTAGATGTTTTAGTGAATTGAAGGAATGGATGGATGAGAACTACTTGTCTTTAAACACAGATGAAACAAAGATGTTAATTATTATTGGGTATGATGCTGATCATAACAATATTTTGTTATTATTTAGTTTTAATGAATCTGCCCAAAATCTTGGAGTTATTTTTGACATTAGCATGTCATTTAAAGTGCACATTACAAAACTATCCAAAACATGTTTTTCCTTGTTAAAAATGTTAGGAAATTAAGCTATTTTCTAAATAAACAGGATACTGATCAATTAATATATTAATTTATTCCTAGTAGGATTGACTGCTGCAATGCGGTGTTCACTGAATGTTCAAACTGTTCTTTATACATCCTTCAGTTAATCCAAAATGCTGCTGCAAGAATTATTACAAGAACAAGAAAATTCAAACACATAACTCCAGTTCCTAAATCCTTACACTGGCTCCCGGTTAAGTTTATGGCAGATTCCAAAATCCTTCTTTTAACATATAAAGCCTTAAATGCCTGAGGTCCATTTATTTATCTGAACTTATCATTACAGTACTTACAAATCAGAATGCACATTAAGATCTCAAGATGCCAGTCTGCTTATGATTCTAAGGATTAATAAAATAACAGTCATAGTGTCAATTTGTTTGCCTTCCTATGGAAAAGTCATCTCTGGTAAAGGAGCACTAGAATCATCGGGTAGAAGGGTCCTTTCATCAGGTTGGTCAGCCAAGCACTGACTCAGCTGTGGAATGGCTAGTAGGTGGGAGGTAGCTGGTTGGCTGAGGTCTCCAGGACTCTGAGCAAATCTGAATCCACTTATGTGATATAATCTACTCTGGCATTTTGCTCTGTACTTTTATTATTGCTATTGTACTTGTTCTGTCTTTTACTTACTCACTGAAAAGGTGGTGGTTCGTGAGGGCTTTTATGCCAAAACAATGAGCAGCAGACCTTTTAGGTAACAACAAACAACAGCTTTTTTATTTTGATTCCGCCATCAGCACAAAGCATTCCTTGCTTCACGAAACAAAGTTCCCATCCCACTTTTTTAGACCAATCACAAATAGAACATTTGCATTCTGGGGTTCTGTGCTCAGACACCACAGTACTGTTGCATTCCTGAGGTGCCAATGGTAGATTGGCCATCTAGATCTGTGAAGAGAATTACTTGTATTCTGTTTTGTGTTTTGTATTAACCCCATTTTTTGACACCCATTGCTCACCCAACCTACCTGGAAAAGGGTCTCTCTCAGAATAGCCTTTCCCAAGATTTCTTCCATTATTTCCCCACATGGGTTTTTTTGGGAGTCTTTTTTTGTTTTCTTATGGAGTCAAGCCTGGGGAAGCTGTCAAAAAACATTAAAACCCATTGCAGCACTCCTTGTTTGATTTTGGGATTTACAAAAAAAAAGTTATTATTGTAGACTTTTTCCTTTGTAGTGCAAACTCCAAAACCTCAAACCTTATGAGGCACTATATATTTTTATTTGCTTTAGCTCTAACTTTGACAGTAAAATAAGAATGTTTTGCTCCATATATTGATCAATGTTAAACTGCTTTAGTAGGACAATTAAATTGATAAAAAGTATATATTTTCTTCTTTATATTTTCTTTTTCAATTGCTACCTTGAAAATGTAATGAGATTTGTATAGCTATTGATGCATGAATGTCTGAGCAAATTTTGTTCACAGCTCATAATGTGGAACTTTAACTGATTGCAGATAGAAATGACGTGTCAAGCAGTACATATGTTCACAATTGATTGGTCATCATCCAGATTATAATTTGCACTCACTCAAAAAATAAATCTGTAGATTTAATTAACTTTATCATGTCAAGTGTTTCCACCTAAATGAATTAAGCACATCCAACTTCAAAATACCATGTTGTTTTTACTGAATATAGTTATTTTATATTAACTTGATGAATGAATTAATCTACATAGACTTTTTTAACTTAATCGTCTAACACAGTTCACTCATTTTATTTAAAGCTAACCAGGTATGCTTGTTGTAATTAAATCATTTTTATTCAAACCCACTCTTCATACTGCAGCAATACAAGTAAAGAATATGCAAGCTTTTTATTTAAAACTGAAATGGTTTAATATAATACTTAAAGTAAATATGTTTTGTTTTCAATCTTTTTATTTACAGTGTAATCCCAGAATTAACTATCATGTTGTTATGAAAAAGAAGGAAAACATATTTTTGAGAGGTAGGGTGAGAAACAAGTTTGCCAATGCATCAAAAAAATATCATAAATGAGCTTCTATATCTATACACAACCCACATCTTTCTGAAAGAAATTAATTTGTTAAAAGTCATTTAACTTTCTATCCAAATGTACAAAGGTGTTGGGGATCCCTTGGAACAGAATGCAACAACAAGGGGCCGTTCGTTATGCAACTATGACATACTTTGTGCAAATATAGGATAGTCATGTACATAAAACTTTTTATGTGAATTCAATTTAATGTATTTTGACAAAGGGACTATAATTTTTTAATTACAAAAAGGTGTTAATTTTGAATAAGAGTAACTTAAAATAGGAGAATAAGGACAACAGTCTGTGAGATGGATTATGCCTCTCTTTAAAAGTAAATAATTTGATGGCTTTGTTTCAGTGTCAATTATTTTGTGTTAATGTGAGATCTAAGAGATGCCAATATAACTAGAAGTACTTGCCTAATACCAGAAAGCATGATCAGTTCAATTTAACTTAAAGTAGATGTCTAAGTAATCTTTTTTGAGTGCTGTTGATATCAACTGCAAAGTAAATGTGATGTAAACTAAATTTTTGTATCTGATAAAATTATTGTTTAATTTTTTTTTAGTTTCCCTAACCTTTATCTTCTGCGTTTCTTTCTCTCTGTATCCCTATAGGAGATAAGCAGTCACACATTTTTCATGGCTTGCATGGACCTGAAGTGCATCAGTAATAAATCTTGCCATGAACATGATTAAAACTGATGGGACAAACTGAGAGTACCCAAGTTTCAAAAGACATGAAACATTTCTACTTTGGGAAGTGTTAAAGGGCTACTCCACCGAAAAAAAAATATATATATATATATCTACATGTTACTTAGCTCATGTAGTTTTTTAGTAATGGCTGAGAAAGATTTTTAATCTCATGTTTTCATGGAGAACAGACATTGGTGACCAATGAGGGACGATAGCAATTACTATCAATAATGTTCAAGAAAAAATTCTCATGTTATACATTCCTCATAATCCATACATAAAGTCATCAAGGCTTATGCTCAACACGTGCAAAATACATATTGGTAAATAAATAACTCCACAAACACGAAGTCAATTCATATCAAGTCACGCTTTTTATATTAAAGACGGGACTCTTGTCCAATGAATGAGGAGGAGAAGTAGGTCTTCTATTCAAGAGTGCAGCCCAATGGAAAGGGACGTCCTGCTTTCAGACTAGTTTCATTTTCTGGGAAAAGTATTTTTTTGTTTAATGTATAAAAAGTATAAATTTTTTTGGGTGGAATATTCCTTTAAGTTTTAAAGTGATATACAGCAAATAAGTTGGAAAAATAATGATGCACAGTGTGTTAAACAGTATTTTGGCACTGCGTCAGTTTTGCTAGTAAAGTAAGGTAAACATGTACATTTACTTTTCAAATAATAAAAGCAATAGAGGGTGCTCATACTTATTCTCACATCCACAACGAAACAATGTGAGAATGCCAGTTAACTTAATCTACGCATCCTTGGCATGGAAAGAGTTTCATTTTTAAGGTTTTTTTTTGAGGTTGGGCAGACAAACTGTAAAAAAAATGCATTTTTTAGTACAGTTGCATTTTTACATCACATACCAAGGCAAATATCATAATTCATTTAATTTGTATAAAGTTACAACATAAAGTAAATCATACTCACATGAACACATTTACAACTTTGAATTTGCTCAAAAGTATTCAAGTACAGTTGACAATATTTAAATTACAGTAAACATTGTTTTTTTAATTCATTGATATACTTATTGCAAAATTGGAAAAATAAAGCATTTTCTTGTTAAAAAAAAAAGACTAAATTAAAAACAAAATAAAAAAACAGTAACCAGCCAAACCCCTACAGGGCCCCTTATGTGACATGGGTGGGGAAAAATGATTTTTGATTGGAGAAAAACAAAAGATGGTGGGAAGGGGGAAAATTCATATAATGCACTTTTGTGTTCTTTTTTAAAAGTACATCCGCTCTCATTTCAGGGGGTATGACGTTTGAAGATATTATGAGAAAATATACAAGCACTTCAAATGACAAGTTGACTGAAACATGGCACATGAACACTGTCACAATAAGAGTCAAATGTTATGTCGGACCAGAAGTAACATCATAAATGGAGCCGGAAACCGGACGTGACGTCATCAATGGTGACGGAACTATGCGGGATTACCCATGGATAGTCTGCAGAGGATTGAGAGAGAAAATCAGTGCACCTCGCCGCCTCCTGGTCTGGCATGGTACTACTATTATTCAGGCCCTTTAGCTGCCTCCCAATCACACCTGTGTGCATTGTCAGCAAATGCTGTGAGAATCACTAAGATGGTGACAGTGAAACTGACACCCGCTCATCTTCACAGTCATTCCAAGTATACCTTCCAATAGTCTGCAGCATGCAGTGGAGCTGGATGTTTGAAGTAGGGCAGGGCATTGGTGACTTGCAATCACAATCTAAGTCATTCTCACATCAGATAGTACAATCAAACAGCAAGTACACT
The DNA here is from genome assembly GCA_026402145.1 of Polypterus bichir lapradei. Lineage (NCBI taxonomy): Eukaryota > Metazoa > Chordata > Cladistia > Polypteriformes > Polypteridae > Polypterus > Polypterus bichir. The sequence continues at coordinate 62,561,205 of JANRMT010062807.1, read as the reverse complement.
GAAATGCAATCCAGACACACACCATCAAGTAGACTCTAATACTGTAATGAGTAAGACTGTGCCACTAACACTTCATAGCCATTCCCAGTATACCTCAGCTGTGGTGATAACTCACACTTGTGACCTCAAAGTTGCTTTTTCACAGCACATAGCACAATTAAATAACAAGTAGACCAAAACAGAAGCATGCAACTTCATTTTTTTCCCCACCAATGCCACTCAAGGGGTTCCATACAAACCAGATCTTACGACAGGTATTTGGGTTTTTTTGTTTGTTTTTTTTGTGGGGGTGCACTAATTAATATGAATTTACAATATGATATTAAACTAATCCTAATTTGGAATCTGATGACAATTTCAGTAAAGCATTTATATCAAAAGAATTAAAATTAAATGAACTGAAGCAGTGCTTAATACACACTAGTCAATCAAGAACAAGAATAAAAACATGGTTTGTAACAAAAAAACCAGTACCAATATTGGCAAATATCCTACATTCAAGCAAACAAATATGAACAAAACAGACTTTTTGCTCAGAATCCAAAATAAAATTAACTGAAAAATAGAATCAAGCCCAGCCCACCAAAAGAAAAATCCAAACAAGCTAATAAATTAAAGGCCAATAACCCCACAGCAGATGCTGTGGGCTTAATATGAGATGATAGTAATCAAATATTAATCAAATGCTGCAGACTGTATTAATCCCACACTCAAAACCGTGATCTTTGCAATACACAAGGCAAGAATAAAGAAATATAATCAACACAAAAGTGACTGCACAGTCATTAGAACTAAGAAACCTTATAGGATGAGGTGATATCTACTACAATACTACACTACCCATTACTTGATTTAGTACCTTTATGGAGGCTTCATTCTTTAAAATATGAGTCTGTGGTCAGACAGTTCATTTTAAATTTGTTAGCTCAAGTGAAAATAGTCCATAAATTTGAAAATTGAAAGGTTTGTGCCTGAATTGCAGTGACCTAATGATACTAAAATAACACTTATCTCTCTAAAATTTATCTTGGTAGGTGCTAAGTAATGGTCTTCTGTTATGTCAAAAAGATGAGATTTTCACACATTTTAACATTTTACATTAAATAATGATACATTTAAGAATAAATAAGCAATTGCACATATTACAAGCTTCAAAAAATATGACCATAATAACTGTCAACTTTAACAATGTACAGAGATTTTTTCATATTGGGGCAAACAAAAAAATCTTACCATACTAGTTTATGTATGTATTGTACAGTACATTTAGTGCCTATGAGATGGCAAATAAGTGATTGCTGAACTTTCACAAGAGTGCTCTAATTAGATAAGCAATCAGTCTGTTCTCTTCCAATAGGCAATCCTGCCTAAACTGATAAATGGGATTTTCTTTGATCATTTCTCAAACACACTAGGCTATATATAAAAATACTATTTTGAAGTCATTTTTGCTGTAAGAACAAATTTACAGATTGTCAGGTGTGACCATTGATATATTTTACAAATCCTACTTTTACTAAGAAAATTCAATTTAACTCTCAACATTTTATTATGTAGGTTATAGCCTATGTTATAGCATTGTTTTCTTTTTAAAGCCCTTACTTTATAATGACATGTGCTTTTATAGATGTCATTTAAATGGAAACTGATTTTTCTTGTTGTTTTTATATTTTTCCTTGGTGTACTTGATTTCTCACTCTTCGTAATATGATGAACAATATTATTGTTAGGTATTTTATACATTATATGGATATGAAATGTAAGCAGATATAGCATGCAGTAGAGGAATCTCAAAATGAGTCATGTTAACATTCATTTTAATTCAGGTTATTTTGTATAGCAATCTTTCATGAGTTTAAACGCAGAGCACTGTAACAAGTTCTGAAGTAAAATGCAATTACAACCTTTACAAATTACTTATTAGATACTGAATACAAATAAAGATACAGATTAAAAAATAGTAAAACAAAGCAGTTTTAAACAAACGTACCTAAATGGAATTGTACTTTTTCTGTTTATTAACAATTGTCATTGAATTATGGCCAGATGACAGCAGAGAAGAGAAAAACAAAAACGACTAACTGCTATTAAATGTATGATGTTTAATGTGCTTTTTTTAACGAGTTTCAATTTATGATTCTCACGTTTAATCATTAAACATCCTTCAGCAGCTGCTACCCAAAATCCCACTTTTTTAACAAAGTTTAAATCCACTAATAGCCAAACGGCAGACAGCTTACTTAGACCCAGAATTAAAGTCAAATCTTTTGAAAGGGTTGCCTAAATATTAAAACAGTTTTTGGAGTATAGAGAATGCAAAAAAGTTCAATAATGCATTTACAGTATGTCTAGTAGAATTAATGGTTGTGATGCATTGTCATGGGCTGTTGCAAGAATCATTACTAGAAAGGTGAAATACGATCACATAACTCCTGTGTTAAAGTTAAGTTGAAGGCTAACTTCAAAATCCTTTTTTTTATATCAAGCTTTAAATACCTTAGCTCCTGCTTACATTCCAGAACTTATCGATATACTGTATATATGCACAGAAGCTACAATATTCACGATATTGGGCTTCTAAAATATTAAAGAAAAAAGAGTGGAAGTTCAAGCTTTTAGCTGTAGGTCTCAAAGCATGGAATGATCTGCCTGCTTGTGTAGAAGGTGTTCCATCAGCCTACACTCTGTGAACTGTTGCATCTAAAAATAATCAAAACTCAATCTAATTTAACTATCTTGTTGAGCACTAATTTCCCACATGGATACAAGATTTGTTTATTTTATATAAATAATTGATTGTGGCTTAGAGAAGCCCTGAATGCACATATAATATGTATAATTTTTATATCTAATTGAAATGTTCCTGTTATGGAATTTTTAGCTAATATATATATAATATTTTACAATTTAATAAAATATATAACATAATAAATTATTAATCCCAAGTTAAAGGATTGAGGGTAACTCAAGGGTTAACTAAATGCACCTTAAAGCTGAAAGTACGAGAAATCTCTGATTCATCTTAAGAAAAGTTACCAACATAATTTTCAAGGTTAGAATGAGGTAAATGAGTAACGAACACCTCCTCAGAAAACAGATTAATGAGAAAGCCCATATACTCCTCCTATGAAGCAGTGCTAATATGAATAGGACAATACTAATAAAAAACCCTCTTAACAAAGCAGTGTTCAAAATAATGGGAGAATCGACACAAGTCAGAAATTATTGGTGGCATTAGTTGATTGGAGGAGGTAATAAAGTTCTGCATATTAAGAGTCAGATGATGTGATGTATTAGATAAGATGATTTATTCAGAAAAAAAAACTATAAAAGCAGATGAAACGTTAAATTGATTATTCACTCCATGGACAGACATTTGACCATAACTCCTTGCAAATAAAGAAATGTTCTGTATTCTCATCTGGACTCTGTGACTGCCTTCTTTGAAGATGAAGGAAAGTTTCTTCCAGGACACTTACTCCTCACAATATAGGGATTGTACTACCTACCTGTGAGATATCTGCTTTGAACCTTAAAATAATGTGAATCACCTTAAATGGCCGTAGGTGGATTCAGCACACTATTAATGTGACCTCCAAAAAAAAAACTTATTTACACCAAGGCTTATTTGCAGTTTTCTTTGTTGTATTTATTATTATTACTTTAAAGTATTTAGAAGTACCTAAAGAATCTGAGATTATACAGTTATTATGTTTATGTTTTAAAATTCATTAAGTTTATAAACAGTTCAGCCATACTATAAAATCAGTTTACATTAGGCTTAAAACTAGGCTTTGTCCCAGACCTATACAAAAGATATATCAGTGATTGTGTTGGTGTTGTCCCTTGGTCAAAAAGCCAGCTACAGGATTTAGTTAATGATTTTACTAGTTTTTATTCATCTCTCAGGTGATGTTTCCAGCACAACTCTGCAATTTCTAAATATCAGTCTTTCTATCACTTTTCCAGGACTTAAAATGTCTGTTTATTTCAAGCCAATGGATTCACACCATTTCCTTCTCTCTCTGATATACTAAAAACTACCTATTTCACAGTTCCTTAGACACTACCACCACTGAAGTAAGGAGGTTGATACCTGTAATGAAGCACTCAGAATGAAGAGTTTCTTCATTGATAGAGAATACCTTGCTATATTGTGGACAGGGCCTTTAATGAAGCCAGGAGTAGACCTCGTAGCATCCACTGTAGGAGGATCCCCAATAATGAAACCCATATCCCAGTGGCCTTCAATTTCCACCCTCTCTATTTCTTCCATAGGGCTTCAAAAGAAATTTCCAAATTTTGTGGACTGATTCTTTCATAGGATCCTTTATTCCTAACTTGTACGTCATCTTTCTTCTGTTGACCACCTAACCTACAGAAACATTTTGTCAGCAGTACACTTCACAGAGGAAATCCATATTCCCCACCATGCACTTTGAACTCTAACAGTGTTGTGTCTCTTGTAAGTATGACACCAACTATAGCCCTCTATCTGGTGTCACACACAAGCAACTAGGAAGCAGCTAACAGACCTGATGAGGAGTGCGAAATCGCTGGACAGGGGTCTGCGATGGTGTACTAATTGCTCTCTCTTTATTTTAACAGGAAAGATGAGAAAACAACCCCTTGAGTTCGTCTCCAAAACCCTAGCCAGACGTCTGGGCCGCTTCCAGGTTCCTTTGCTTTCTCCAGTCCTCCAATGATGATGTCACCACCATCCCAAGACCCTCAGCATCCTGTTTCCCAGCATTCCCATTTCCGTTCCCACCTCATAAAATGTCCGTGTTCTCCCAACTGGTTGTCTGTTGTGTGTAATCCATGACTGACCGCATTCATTACTTGCAGATAGATTTACAGTATACGGGGACAGAATCCCCAACCCTTCATCTTGGTCTCTGTGTTTCCTTTTACACTGATTACTCTGCTAAATTTAATGTTAAACAATGGCTCTCTTAACAGTCTAAAAATCCTAAGCTTGTAGGAAGCATCCAGAAATCTACATAGGTGAAACAGGGTGACAGCTGGTTGGCCATTTCAAGAAGCACGTTCCAGCTGTTAAAACCAAACACTTTACAAGGCAAATTGCAGAACATTTCACATCCCTTGATCACATTCACATTGATTGTTCTGTTTGTGTTCTTTCATAAGGCTTTCAAGACTCTTTTCAAAGAAAAAGAGAAGAAGCTAAACTTATTCTCAACCTGGGATCACATATTTATGCCGGTCTTAATGACTTAACTAACTTTTAAAACTCTCCCTTCATCCTCTCTAATTGCAACCTTTTCTGTACTGTCAACTTTTCTTTCATCTGTCCTGCCTTTGTTCTCCCTCCTATATATTAATTGCTCTGTCATTTTCTCAGTTGCACACCTAATGAAAGGTATTCAGCCGAAACAGTGAGTCTTTAACCTTCTTTCCTTTTCAGCATGGTAATAAACGTTAACCTTTAATCTAAATTATTTTAATTTGTTTGTTGTTTTAATGTGTGTTATGTTAATGTTCCACATTCTGAATACTTGAGTGTTTTATTCTGCTGGTTCTTCTGTGTGTTCACGACTAATTTGTACAATTAAACACTGATTAGCCATTTTATTTAAGTACACCTGCTCTCTTCTTGTAATCGACTGCTCACTGAGGTGTTTCAAATGTAGTATGCCAGTGGGAGACCAAGATGTCAGAATGTTAGTAAGCTCAGCTTAGCTGGAGCTTCCACACACAAGTGTTTATAACTGGACGCCACTCAAAAATCATTCAGAGGCAATTGATGAGTAAGACAACAAGAGGGACCAGCAGAGTTTAAAGTGATGTGTGCAAGTTAACACATACAGTAGCTGAGTATGTTGCCAACAACTTTACCATATGCCCCAATTAAAAATTGTCCACATTTTCTAAGATGGAATATAACAGCCAATTACTTCAATTTCTGTCTGGACTAAAAAACAGAATACCACGAAGTTGAAAAATATTAATTGGTCTGATGAATCCTAGCTACTGTTGATTTTCAATAAGCTTTGAAACATATTCATGTGTACTATGAGTAAGTCAAATTTTACAGAACCATAAAAGGCAGTACCAAACTTTAAATTACTGCAGTGAGAGTATGAGATGTAATGAAAGTGGTTCAATTTGCATGAAAACCAGTGCACACAGCAGATGATAAAAAAAACAATGATTTAACACTAGAATTACCAGAGCCTACGAAAAAACTCGTAGATCCGTCCCACCTTAAATCGCTTCTTACAACCGTTCTCACCTCTCCGCCAGCCTCCTTTGTCCTGTAAATGTGCCGATAAAAACAAACTGCAAGCAGCCGGCTATTCCATCCCCCCACCGACTCAGAACGTGCACGAACTTCTCCGAGCTCATGCCTCGACTATCTGGGAGTGAAGTGGAGTTTTAGAGTGGAAATAATGGATTGTTATTTGGAACACACGCATTTCATGTGTGTTCCGTTTCTACAGTAATCTGTGTAAACACAATGTTAAAACAGAAACTTATTCATATTTTAGTAATAAAATGTCACAAAATGTAGACATAAACTATAAAATGTGTGAAGCCTGACAGCCAGAGAGCAAATACACTTTCATAAAAGGTTCAAAACTTTTACAATAGCTTCTGTGGTGTACTGGTAAGATTTTGTCACCTACAGCGCAGCAGACTTGCTGTACCTCAAGAGATCTGAGTTCAAATTCCCACTAGGGAGAAAATTTATTTATTTTTAATCTTCGCCGTTCTGCCTGCCTGAACTCCCTGTCTATCTATATAGTAATAACAGTAATTTTATTATTATATAGGAGCTTCCCTGTCTGCCTATCATATAGTGCCTTTCCTTCCTACCTATCTATATATCTATCCCCTTAGCTGTTTTTTTTGTATATCTATTATACAGTGCCTTCCCTGTTTATTTATATATCTAGTGCCTTCTCTGCCTGTCTGTCTGTCTGATTCCATATAGCGCTGAACTTACTGCTCTGTACTATTCTTTCCTCTGCATGTCCTGGAGTACAAAAGAAACACCACCATACAGCAACATGTGCGAACTGGCAAGATCAGGGAAAAAACACGCGGTCACTGATTACAAACCGCAAGATGAATGAAAGAGACAATATATGTAAAAACATCATCGCACTAATGCAATATTATTTGAAAACGAACAGCGTCAGATCGGGTTTGAATATGTGCCCGATCTGACACTGTTCGTTTTCAAATAATATTGCATGTACTGTGTGTTGAAACTGCTGCACTGAATAAGCTGACTCCTCTGTAACAGCGTCAGAGTGTATTCAAACCCAATCTGACGCTGTTCGTTTTCAAATAATATTGCATGTATTGAACTATTTTAGAATAAAAACATACATTTGATTTCAGTCAGTCTGTAAGAGCCAGTGTAAATGCATGATAATTGTAAAGGTTAGCTTTTTTTTTTTTAATTCAGTTCCATTCTCTCAGTCGCGTTCACGATCCCCCCCCCCTCCCCCCATCTGACACTGCTTTTTTCAAATAAAGACGTGCTATAGCTCAAATGTGATTTATTTGGAGACGCGGTATAGCTCGAATGTGATTTATTTGGAGACGCGCTATACTCAAATGTTATTTATATAGGGAAGAAAGTACAATGTCAGGTGCTTATTCAGTGTAATAGGAACCATAGCACAGAGAGATGTGTACACTGCAACAAGTACACATGTCGTGAATGTAGGAAGGGTGTGTGGGAATTGTTAATATTTGAATGTGATGATTTTATTTAGCACGGATCGGAAATCAGCAGTTCTTAGCATTGCACCACGCAAGCTGTCGTATCAACCGCCTACTGTAACTTGCTTTATTTTTTCTTCACTTATAGTCTAGAATAAAAGTGCACTTGTTTTGTTATACTTGTAAACAACAGATGTTCCTGTGTTTGAGCGACACGGGCATGCTCAAAAAAATAGAAGTGTAATGCCACGAAAAGTGCACACAGGCACTTCAGTTCGCAAGCATTGGTACGAGAATGCATTTGCATTTAAATAAAAGTATACTTGTTCTGTTATATTTGTACCTTTTGTGAATGTGTTTGATATTTGGACTTCAGGCTTCATACATTATATAGTTTATGCTTACATTTTGTCATTTACTACTACAATATGAAAAACGTTTCTGTTTTAAAAATGTGTTTACACGGATTACTGTAGAAACGGAACACACGTGAAATGCGTGTATTCCAAATAATGATCTATTATTTCCACTCTAAAACTCGACTTCACTCCCAGATAATCAATCAAGGCATGAGCTGGGAGAAGTCTGTGCACGTTCTGAGTCGTTGGGGGGATGGAATAGCCGGCTACTTGCAGCTTTTCTTTTATCAGCACATTAACAAAAGACGCTGGCAGAGAGGTGAGAACGGTTTTAAGAAGCGATTTAAGGTGGGACGGACCTACGAGTTTTTTCATAGGCTCTGGTAATTCTAGTGTTAAAAATCAGCACAAACAACAGTTTGTTGCTCCAGAAAAACTCAACTGTACATTAGGCTTTACAGTATTATGTAAAACAAATACATGGTGGAGGGTTTCTGTTACAGCTGTGCATTGTCGAATGTAGTTATAGTGATGCCAAATGATGTCCTGAGGTACATCCAGCCGTGTAGTGATCAACTGCACCTTTAAGGAGACAACTATTTGCATGAGGTGTGGAATGAAGTGTAGTTGGAATTCCAGAATGGTATACACATGCTTATTTGGGGACAGCCCTAACACTCAGCAGGGAATAGTGCTGACGCCAGGCTGGCATTTCTAGAAGATAACAGCCATGTGTCCTTGAACTTAGTCTTGGTTAGAAATTACACCAGGCAGGCTTGGCACAGAATTGATTTGAAGGGTGATGTGATTTCTCATTTTTGTTCAAGCAGATTACACAAAACAAGCGAGTAAAGTGATTAGCTATTGTAGACAATAACATTAACCCTAACATGTACAATGACTTATTGTTCTGGAAATTTGCCATTCGGAAATGTAGTCTGGACAGCACATTATCAAATGCTTCTCCATGTGTAAATCCAGTGGCCAACAGCCCCAAAGGAAAAAGTGAACTCATCTATGAAAATGATGTGATGTTAATCCATGGTAATCCTTGCTGTATAAGCATGACTCCTGCGTTGTAGATTTCTGGAAAAAGTGGGTATAAAAAATTGACGAGTGGATATATTATTAGCATGCATTTTAATAAGAATGGTACTTTAATAGTGTAACAGCTGAACTGGAGTGAGTCTGCTATGAAAAAAGAAGTCACATTGAAAAGTCGAAGTAGTCATATAAGCTAAATAAATTCTATTTGCTTGGGTAAGACAACTTGTTTTCACTTACCACATGTAGCCCAGCACCTGAATTGATGCCCTAGGTTGGAATATGAGAGACAAACAGTGAGGGTAAAATGAACCATGTTATATTGGAGCTATGCCCCTTATTTGTCAGACTGGTGAAGCAGGCAAGCACTTTGTCTCAGAGGGCAAAGTTAATTGTATAGATGAACCTAGGTTGACTTATTGTGTTACAAAATCAAAACTTACAGTCAAAATCGAAGCGAAGATGCCACCATATCTTACACTTTGTGGAGGTCGGGACTTGAGTGTATATCTCATGTTTGGGAGCGAGAGACAAATGTCAATCCACAAAGAAAACTAATGCCATTACATAAAAATGATATTGTCATTGTACTAAATGTCACTAGAAATTTAAAATAGTACTGTTATTTAAGCTTTAAGCTGCCCTCTTAATATCAGACTGTTGACTTTTATCTGGTTTTAAGGACAGATACTGTCATGACCTCCACAAAAGACTTTCAATCACCAATTCATGGTCAGTTATGAGGTGTTTTAGCATTTATTTCATGCTCTAAAAGTCAACCTCATCTCAAGTGGTATGCTTTCCAATAGTGACCACAAGGTATTTGATGAAAATATTGCAAAATGGTTGGACTTTTCTTTTTTTTTACTTTTAGATGTGTGTTCCTTACTTTTCCAACAGTATTTTGCAATATTTTGTTTTTGCTTAAGATTTCTACTTTCTTTGTCTTTTCTTTTGTTTGTATTTTACCATTTGATACCATAATCGGTACATGGTATGGATATGTATTGTAATGTATTATCAACACGTATCTTAACAAACACCATTTTATGAAGACAAAAAAAAAAGAATAGAATAGAATATCTTTTGTGTTTTTGCCTCTATTGATAGTTAACTGCAGTCTTAAATTGAGTGGCAGGTGTAAACTCTATATCAGAAATCTTTTTTTTTTTGTTTTACTGAGCAAGAGCTGTTTTTGTTCCTGGAGGGCACCTTTTCCTTTTTGCACAACACCTGCCCAGTTTCTCACCTGTTAAACATGTCGCTGAGCTGTAGCATTCCAGTTGTAAGAGCTGGATGAGTGGCTTTTGGGTTTTTAGTTTTATTGCTGAACAGCTTGCTGTGATGATTTTGTATTTCATTTTAGCCTGAGAAGCAGATGATGGCATCCCACCACCTCATTATCTGTCTGGAATACACTTGCCCTTAGCCAACTAGCCATAATTATGTCCTGTATTTGTGCAGCCTGCCAGTCGTCATTATGCTTAATTATTAGTGAGTGTGTTTTATTTCCCTGATTTATCGGTGCAATCTTCTGGCCTACAGGTGACTGGAAACTGCATAATACCATTTACCTAGTTTCTGCATTGATTGAGACTTCCTGTTCTTTGTTGAATTCCTGACTTGAGTCATGCTTGCCCCAAACCCCGATTTCCAGCTCTCCTTTAAATATTACTGTATTTCCAAAAAGAAATACTGATTATTACCTGTGTTTCACAATGATGGTTCTGTCTAGCGTCTTGGAACTTTCTGGCATAAGTGATTTAGTGAGCACCGAGTAAAGAAAAGTTAACTTTATGATGCCATTGATTTTAACAACAGTACCAAGTCCATCGGTAAAACCCCAGAACAACTACCACTATATTTTATTGTGGGTATGAGGTTAATTTCTTTATATGCATCTCTCCTCATGGGAAATACACTGATGGTGTGACTGTTCATAGTGTTTAGGTTTGATCCCATGTGACCCCCAGACCAACTGATTCCAATCATTGTTTCAATTGGCAAGTTTCAGACACTTCTGTTTACTTATCATTACCACATATGTGTTTGCTTAATTTCAATAATGGAATATCAGTTTCTTAAAGCTACCTAGAATATGGTATAGCCTTTTACCATCTGTAAGTTAACATGAGATAGAACTTTCTTAGCTATATCTGGAGAACAGAGTGTTAATTAAGCCAGTGAGGAAATAGTTTTACTGCTAGCATGGACTATTAGATATGCCTACAAATAGGAGATGGCATATAGTTTTCAGATTCTGCTTACGTTCTTAGTGTGCTTCAAGTATGACTGTATGACCAAACTTAAAGAATGAAACAAGATATATAAGCTTTAAACAGAACTTTTCTCTTCTTTAATATAACTTTTCTTCTATTTTGTGTGTGAACTATTTTGCCTTGAATTTTACTAAAATGATTAAAATAAAGATATTTGGTTATTATTTAAGCACGTGTCACACTATTGCCTGAATCTTCCAATAAAGCAAAGTAAAAGCTGCAGAACTTTATTAATTTTGGAAAAATGCAGCTACACTATTTATTTAAATAGAAAATGAAACTGGAATAACAGGGAAATAGAGCAAATGAAAAACAAAGGTTTGAATGGTAAGATTGAGAAGATAATTTTGTATTCCATGGATTTGGGGAGATAAATTACTATGTTTCAGATAAGATTAAATCTGATTGCCTGCTGAAATTATCTGTAGTTAACCTGGACTTAAAATATTTTATTCACAGCAAGACTAAAGAAAGCTCACTTAAAAAAGGCACAGATGCTTTAAAAAGATGAAGGCACAAGATGAACAGACAAGACAGAAAACAAGATAGATACATACCATTATGGAACACGGTGAATTGCAATTCCAAGGCAGGAAAGGCATTTTCATTGATAGAACAGCACGCTGAGCTATTGTGTGATGAAAATTACTGAATAATAACATAACAACAACATCAACCATTTATGTAACAGGCATTTCATGTTTGTTGATATGACAATGCTTTCAAAAATACAAGAAAGTCATATGTAGGTCTACAATTTACAAGAACCAAGACACTGAAAGTACCAGATTTTTTCTGAAAAAGGACAAGAAGCATTATACATTTATATTACACTCTTAAAAGACACTTTTTGTTAAAGTATTCAAAAACTGGTAAAATTATAAAATTATGCAGTAGCAAATTATTCTCACAGCATAGAAATTAAAGTTACTATCCCTACAACATTTGGTCGAACTTCAGGTACACGGTTTTCTGATAAGGCAAACACATGGCTGCATCAGTCCACAAATAAAATTAAATTTCTAATATAACACATATTCTTATTGTGTGATAAAATCTTGATTTTTTTTTCTACTATCAGCAAAATCAATAATACCAATAACCAAAATCAAGTCATTTTTTATGAATATGATAAAATAGTAAAAACATGTTTAATATTCTAAGAAAATGAATAAATACATTTAGAGTATAATTACAAACACACATACTGTACATGTAGACAGACACTGTTAACAAAGTATTACCAGTCCTTTATAGGATCAGTTTTCTAAAACGGATCAACCAAAATTTTTAAATAAAAGCTGATCAGTACTTTTGCTTCAATTTTAATTGAAGGGTTGCCCAAAATATTTGAAGTTTTTTTTTTTTGCAAGTACTTTATTTTCAAACTAGTGTGATACCAACGATGAGGGCTTTTCACTGCAACAACCGCCTCAGTTATCACAATACTTTCTGTTGGGTTTTGCTCATCATCAAAAATATACCCAGAGAAAGAAACTGAGTATTTCTTATTTTGGTTATATATACATTGTTAATACCAGAGGGGAAATTAGGTTTTTGCATGACCATTGGAGGTCAGAGCACAGGGTCAGCCATTGTACAGCACCCTTGGATTAATTTTCAGGTTAAGGGCCTTGCTCAAGAGCAGAACAGTGTAAAAATGTTGAGCAAATGAAATTATTTGGTACAGTTTGTGCTAGCTAGGAACTCAGACAAAGGAGGGAATAAAATTTCAAATGAAATTACAACAAATATTGAAAACCCAAGTGAAAAGCAAAAACTGCAGTTACATGTTATATATGTTTGCTCAATACAGCCTGTGTTTGGACTGTAATGAAGTGGCATTGAGTTGTTTGGAATGAAGTTCTGTTTGCTGTAATCTGTTGCTTATGCACTCTCAGGCATATTTGTTCTAAATCGAAAATAATGTGGGCTTTACTTGGATTGTAGTTATGTCTCTCATGAAAATTCAATGCCCCTCTACTAGATTTATTTGTATTGTATATTAGAATTTTCATATCCACCATTAGATGCAGCACAAAAGAGTCCTGTTTGTATTGCATTGTATTGTATTGTGTTGTTGCAGGTATTTAAATAGAATTTTAATCAAATATGTATTATCAATACATGATAATTTTACAGTTTAATGCAAGTATATGCTTAAAAGAAGTTGTAACAATGGATTATTAAAAGCATAAGGAAAAGGACTGAAGTTAACTAAAGGGTTAAACAAATGTGGCTTAAAACTTGTGATTGTGAGGGTTGCCTCATCGTACAGGAACCACCAACGTAATTACTAAGGTGAAAATGAAGTAAATGTGTAATAAGCACTATCTTAAAAAGTGAAGATATCCCTTTTAAGAAAGCAATGTTTACAATAATGGAAGATCGATATGTATACGAAGTTACTGGTGGCTGTAGTTGATTGGCTAAGATGATAGAATTTTGCATATTAAGAGTCAGATGACATGATGTATTAGATAAGGTAATGGTAATAGAAATGTATAAAAGGCAATGAATTGTATTACTGATTGGCTCCATGGACTAAGATATTTGTGCATATCTATGTGCAAATAAACACTTGTTCTCCTAGAATGACTTCTTTGAAAATAGAGGAATTTTTTTCCGCAATTTACTATTTGACTAAATTATAGAATATGTTACAAACTGCACAGACATCCCTTGTCTATTATTACTAATGGGTTACAAACAACCTTTCAAAGGTGTTCTTACATAATCTAAATGGGTTATTGCTAAAATAACACTTCCTAATTAAAATAAATATCAGCTAATTTGAATAAATATTTCTTTGAAGAAAAATTGTTTTACACCGCCATCAAAAACTAATTTAAATCAAGCAATATATGAACTATGTTGTACTAGCGCACGTGCTTAACGGCTTAAATCACAATTTAGGGCCTATATGCTGAAAGTTCTGATAAGCTAATGATTATTGAATTTAAATCCTATAATTTTAGATATTTGCCATAATCAGGGGCCTTTTATCCATGACATTATCTACCAAATTACAGCTGTGTATGTGTGTGTTGTTAGACAACTTAGCTCATGATGACTATCCTACTTTTATTAAAGAAAAGGGGGTTCACCCCCTGATTGCTTCACTTGCCAACCTCTCAGCCTGTGCTACGCGCCAGCCACTTCACCTCTCTGCTGGTTGTGTTGTGAGGAGCGGGGGGTTGCTCCTCTGAAACCCCCTGTTAAACAGTGATACAATGGGAAACAAATACAGCTTTTTTTATCTTCTCTTTGCTCGATAAGCTGCTAGCTTGCTGCTGCTGCTGTGCCACATGATCTCCATCTCGTGTGGCACTTCAAACATTTAAAAGCCTGTACAGCAGCTGTACTACTCTTTGTCTTTTATTTCTGGCCCCGGGCATGGTTAAATCTCTTGGCAAAAAGTCTTGTCTCACGGGACGTGAGTTCTTAATATTTTTTAGTTTAGAATTTAAAAACGGAATAAGAATCTGAATATCTAACATCACATTAAAAAGAATGATACGTATATATGTAGGTTTTAAAATAAGCCTGATTAAAAGTGTGACAAAAAACATGACATAAAAAGTCACATAAAATCGTTGCACTTTTAGGGTTAGGATTTTATATATAGAGAGTAGATTTATGTTCTGATCCTCAAAAGCCTCCAATTACGATGTTGGTTTCAACGTTGTTCTTTTGAATTTGACCAGTGCCTTCTTTCTCTGTTCAGTTACTTTATTTGGGAATAGTATATCTGGATTAAAGATTTTTTTGTAAAGATGTCTGCTCAATTTATGAGCACCACACTTCAAACCACAAGCAGAAGAGGACTGTTGGTGCTCCAATCTCGTGTATTTTTTTACTCAGCAATGGACTTTATGACTTGTATGTCTGCTTTCAATTAGATAAGAAGCAGCCTGCCATTTGACTGCCTATTGTACCACATGTTTAATCCTTCTTTTTTCTGCATATGATGTAAGGGGGGCTATTAACTGCCTGCTTCAAAAGGACCACAATTATTCCTGCTCCTAAAAATACAAAAGTACACTGTCTGAATGACTACAAATTGATTGCATTCACTCAAATTGTGTTTAAATGTTTTGAGACACATTAAACAGAATTTTCAAGATAGCCATGATCACCTCCAGTTTGAATATCATTATAACGGGTGCACGGAGGATGCCTAATCCCTTACACTCCAGAACATCCTGAAACACCTGGATAATAAAAGAGCCAGAGTCCAGTTTATAAAGTGTAGTTCAGCATTTAAAACTATTACCCATCAAAGCTGCCCACTGCTCAGTTTAGGACTTAGTATATGACTGTGTGACCAGACAGAACCCCAACTCCATTATTAAATTTGCTAATGACACGCACATCACAAACCTGATCACCAATAATGATGAGACAACATGCAGAAAAGATGACTACCTGCTGACAAAGTGGTGCAAGGACAGCAGTCTTACTTGTAAGGTCAGGAAAACCAAGCCATTGGTAATAGACTTTAGGATACAGAAGGCAGACCACACTCCCATCAACATCAGAGATGATACTGTTCACAGAATGAGCAGCTTCTGACCATACCTGATGAGCAGGACACATTACATTTCGTCTGTTGTCAATATGACTCACCAACACCTCTACTTATTCCGAGAAAAACTCAGATATGATCTTCTGTTCTCACTAATTTCTACAGGTACATGGTGGAGTCCCATCTTCACTGTGCGCATAACAATTTGGTAAGGCACCTTCTTGTCTCAGCAAATATATACCGATATATATACAGGGCAATTTCATGGCTCTGATACGGTAAGTAATATCTTCAGGGAACAGATGGGTTGATGTTACTAACCACTTTGTCTTTACCTCTGCAGCCCTGAAGGACTGAAATCAGATGAAAGCTTGAATATGCCCTGCAATCCTCCTGAACTCTGACCCTAATGGACCAAGAGATATATAAAGAGCCACTCAAAAGAAGTTGGGACCTTCTATTTTGGAACAATATCAAGGCAAAGCAGAGAGAAAGAGAGTGCTGAAGAAACATGTGTCACTGAAGCAGCTGCTATAGATTTATTAACAGCACTGGCTGAGTGTTTTTGTTTGTACCATTTAAGTTTGTTATTTAATTGAGGAGTGCCAGCTTGGATCCCCAAATCTTTTAACCTGCCTCCATTCCTCATTGTACCATTTTAGTGTTCCAAGGGGCATAAAATATAGTTATCATTCATGGTTTATTATCTGTATGACATCATCATTACATATGATTAGTTTCAAGGTTTTCCATTTACGTCTGGGTTTCCTCCCACATCCTGAACACTTGAATGTTACATTTATTGGGTAATCCAAATTGTCCTTGTCTGAGTGACTTGGCATGCACAGGAGAGGGCCTTGTTCGGGGTTATGCACCTTATACATAATGCCAAAAGAAAAGGCTCTAAAATAAGTAAGTTTGGAAAGTGAGTACGTATAGTAAAACAATACATTAAGATTTTTACAATTTTATAATTTTCACATTAGCAGTAATGATTATTAATAATAATTCATGTTTTCTTCACGATGCATGGCTCCCATAAAGGTGTTTACAAGTATGCTGTTTTAATAGTGCTGTTATTCTCCTATTTCAATTCCAAGTTTAAAGGAAGACTTTAGGAAACAAAGAATTTTGTTACAGCTGAAGTGAAAAGAATTTTCAAGTGCTAATCACATATTGGCTTTTAGCAGGTCTATTAAAGGTTTTAGCAGCTTGTCATTTTCCTGAATGAAAGTCAATATTTTATTGCATGTCTAAAACCTAGCACTTTCTAAGTCTCTGAAGTCTCATTCTTACTGTTTTTCATTCTTCAAGGTATTAACTTCAATGTAGTTTGCCATGAAATGAATATGCCCCCTTTTAATCTGTACGTCTGGAGCATTTAGCATTTAGAGATGGAAAAAGACCATTACAGTTTATGAACATGACCCATTTGCTTACTTTTCACTGCACACCTCTGCTTCAGTAAGTTGGAAATGTAATGTATTAGTGGGCTGTGAGGCAATGTATTCATATTTGGCGAATGAATAGTTGGTTCTTTTTCTGTTTATTGCATTTTTTCCTCTTGTTTCAAGATACTATTTTCTATGATCAACAATAAAAAGTATTATAAATTAGAGTTGCAGGAAGTACAATAAAAACATTTTATATACTACATTTGTGATACACTTTAAGTTTTAACACTGATAAATATAATCTACTTGTTTTTTTATTTTTTCTTTAAACATTTAAAAAGAAAACCAGAATTCCACATTTTTATTTTTAGAAAAACAAACTGGAAACATGTACATTAATGTTGTTTATTATTTCAAAACACACAGCAGTCATTGCTTGACTATTCTAATACAAAGCATTTCCAACCAATGAGTTTCTTGTTTCCTTTAAGTGCTTAGCACTGCTCGCGCTGAGAATATGTGATCCATATCACCACAAGCTCTGATCCTATTATACTAGATTTCAATGCCCTTTTCCTTTTAACTTGTTCTACTTTGACCCGGCTTGATCTTAAATGTGTTTTGATTATAGTGTGTCTCATTCACAGTGTTCATGAGAAAACAGTATTGGTGGCTAAGGCGACCAGAGATTTGTATTAAAGAATTAGTGGTGTCAGGGGGGTTAAAGCCAAGCTAGAGATTTATTGACCTGTATTGGGACTGACAAATTGATTAGCACAACTGCTCTCCAACTGAGACTGATTCAGAATCCTAAATGTCCTGAGCATGCTATCTTTGACAACATACTATTTCATAAAGCCCCACTGAGACCTTGGCTGAGTTCTGGATTGGATGTAAGAGTGCATTTGCCAAGCATTCATCGCATTTTCTGTAGTTCTGAAATTTTAGGAAAGATATGTCATCTTTGTATTAGCCAGGGCATAAAATACACAGCTGCAAACTTCCAGGCTCTCATAGAGTAAGATTAAAAAAAGGAAAAAAAAACATTTATGCACTCACCCAGTCATTAGAGAATCCTTCCTCCTGAATACCTATCCTAATTGATAATTTAAACTGTTAAGTAAATAACTGGCATAATAGAATCATAAATAAAGGAATTTTAAATGTTCTCATGATACACATTTGCACACTATATAGTAGAATTGATTGTACCATTTGACTTAGAGTATCTAGAGTAAAAACTGGAACATTGAAGACTTATTAAGGGTCATTATAAATCTTCTTCTTTCAGCTGCTCCCATTAGGGGTTGCCACAACGGATCATCTTTTTCCATATGTTTCTGTCCTCTGCATCTTGTTCTGTTACACACATCACCTGCATGTCCTCTCTCACCACATCCATAAACCTTCTCTTAGGCCTTCCTCTTTTTCTCTTACCTGGCAGCTCTATCCTTAGCATCCTTCTCCCAATATACTCAGCATCTCTCCTCTGCACATGTCCAAACCAACGCAATCTCGCCTGTCTGACTTTGTCTCCCAACTGTCCAACTTGAACTGACCCTCTAATGTACTCATCCTATCCATCCTCGTCACACCCAATGCAAATCTTTGCATCTTTAACTCTGCTACTTCCAGCTCTGTCTCCTGCTTTCAGGTCAGTGCCACCGTCTCCAACTCACATAATATAGCTGGTCTCACTACATCCTGTACACCTTCCCTTTCACTCTTGCTGATACCCATCTATCACAAATTAATCCTGACACTCTTCTCCATCCATTCCACCCATTCTGCACTCTCTTTTTCACCTCTCTTCTACAATCCCCATTACTCTGTATTGTTGATCCCAAGTATTTAAACTCATCCGCCTTCGCCAACTCTACTCCCTGCATCCTCACCATTACACTGACCTCCCTCTCATTTACGCACATGTATTCTGTCTTGTTCCTACTGACCTTCATTCCTCTCCTCTCTAGAGCATATCTCCACCTCTCCAGGGTCTCCTCAGTCTGCTCCCTACTATCGCTACAGATCACAATGTCATCAGCAAACATCTTAGTCCATGGGGACTCGTGTCTAATATCGTCTGTCAACCTGTCCATCACCATTGCAAATAAGAAATGGCTCAGAGCCAATCCCTGATGCAATCCCACCTCCACCTTGAATGCATCCATCACTCCTATCACAGACCTCACCACTGCTACACTTCCCTTGTACATATCCTGTACAACTCTTACATATTTCTCTGCCACTTCTGACTTCCTCATACAATACCACAGCTTCTCTCGAGGCACCCTGTCAAATGCTTTCTCCAGGTCCACAAAGATGCAATACAACTCCTTCTGGCCTCCTCTATACGTCTCCATCAACACCCTCAGAGCAAAAATTGCATCTGTGGTGCTCTTTCTTGGCATAAAACCATACTGCTGCTGACTAATCATCACCTCATTTCTTAAGGGTCATCATAAAATGTAAGAGGAAAAAGGCTGCAGATATTAATGTGGCCACCAGAGTGAGCCAAAGAGTCACCATGCTTTTATAAAAACACTAGCAAAATACCCGCGCTTCGCAGCGGCGAAGTAGTGTGTTAAAGAAGTAATGAAAAAGAAAAGGTAATATTTTGAAAATAACGTAACATGATTGTCAATGTAATTGTTTTGTCACTGTTATGAGTGTTGCTGTCATATATATATATATATATATATACACACACACACATATAAACATATATATACATATACACATATACATATATACATATACATACATATGTACATATATACATATACACATATATATATACACACACATACATCCACATATATATGCATATATACATATATACATATACAGTATATACATATATACATATCTACACACATACATATATTTATACACACATACATACACACACACACACACATATATAAACATATATACACATATACATATATATATATATATACATATACCCTTTGGGGTGCGAGCAGCTGTTGCTGGGGGTGCCAGAATCCATCAAGGAAGAAAAATGAAAAACATTATTTGTACAAAATCTTAATTTATCTATCCATTCCTAAATAATTAAATGGGCAAGTTATTTCGTATCAGTGCAATACGCTGCTTATTAAAATGGATGACTTCCGCTCTTACGTGCACTTAGTGCTGCGTGGGTATTATGAACTATCGTATCTGTTCAAGTTCTATTTAAATTTTAAATATAAGTAATTTTTATTTAGTCGACAGAAATATCTTTGGTAGGAATGTAAGTTAAATTTAATCATCATTGCATGAATTTTTCTTCACCATAGAAATGTAAAGACTAAATTCAACTTACATTCCTACCAACGATATTTCTGTCGACTAAATAGAACCTACTTATATCCAAATAGAAATTGAAAAGATATATTTTTTCGAATCTGATCACGCATTTTAGATCGACTAGACGCGCACTACATCGAGCCCGCGTGCTATTGTGCTCTCGCCTGCCTGCCTCAATAAGTCACCGTCGCTTCGCTCTTACTTTTTTACTGTTCATTTAATCATGGCTAGTCGTGAAAAAATTAGAAAATGGAAGGAGGATTACACTGAGTATGGCTTTACCAAAAAAATTATTGATGGCGAATAAAGTATCCATTACTCAAAGCTTCAATTGGTGATCTGTTTTTCTGCGTTAACCTCATATTTTTTCATACTTCTTCTCAAACCAAGGGGGTGCGAAATCGGCATTGTCCGTCACAGGGGGTGCGTGGGTAAAATGAATCGGGAAGCGCTGATATATATGTATGTGTGTGTGTATATATAATATAACTAGCAGAATACCCGCGCTTCACAGCGGAGAAGTAGTGTGTTAAAGAAGGTATGAAAAATTTAAAAAATAACGTGATAACATGATTGTTAATGTAATTGTTTTGTCATTGATATGAGTGTTGTTCCCATATCTATATATATCTATATATCTATATCTCTATATGTATATATCTATCTATATATATATATATATATATATATATCTATATCTATATACTGTATATATATATATAGCAAAATAACCGCGCTTGGCAGCAGAGAAGTAGTGTGTTAAAGAAGGAAAGAGAAACAAAAGGAAACATTTTGAAAATAACGTAACATGATTGTCAATGTAATTGTTTTGTCACTGTTATGAGTGTCGCTGTGATATATATATATATATAGCAAAATAACTGCACTTCGCAGCGATGTCGTGTGTTAAAGAAGTTATGAAAAAGAAAAGGAAACATTTGAAAAATAATGTAACATGATTGTGAAAGTAATTGTTTTGTGTATTTGGCGGCAGCGTCACAAAGTTGTTTTCATCTAGCTGCATTAGAAAATGTACCATGACATCTGACACGCCTCCTTTTTACTGTTTTCTCACAGCTTGGATTGCTGCCGTCATAATGGTTTTGAGTCTATATATATATATATATCTTCATATCTTCATATCTATATAAATATATACATATGTATATACATTAGATATCTACATATACACATATATATATATATATATCTACATCATACATACACACACACACATACATACACACACACAAATTATATATATGTGTGTGTGTATATATATATGTATATATATATATATATATAAAATGTAGATAGGTGTGTGTGTATATATATATATACACATACATACAAACATACACACAGGTATATATATGTGTATATATATGTATGTGTCTATATGTGTGTGTATAGCTTTGGTCACTGAGTGCAAGGGAAAAATAATAAAATATAGTCTATTAGTTATTAAACAGTAAAACATTAACGTTTTAAGAAGTACAGGTACATTAAGCACTACTCGAGTGGTTGCGGGTAAACTACATTTTAAAGACGGTATAACAGAACAGGTAAGTAGTACTAACAGCAGCTAAAATGTATATGGATCATCTCTCGGTAGTTGATCCCTTTTGAAAGGCGCTACACGACGGCTGTGGTATAGAAATTACATTTTCTATGTGAACGTTCAAATTTCTGCCTCTGGTAATGTGCCTTAACGGTATTACCAGTAATTAAAGAAAAATTGTTTTGTGTCCTCTGCAGTGTTAAGAGAGAAAGGCTTTGGTTTGGGATAAAATGAAAAAAGGTGTAAAGAAAGGAAAGTTGCATTTTTCTTTTATATAGTATAGAGAGATGTGTTCGGTGACGTTATGATCGCCTTTTGGGGACAGTCGCGGTGGGTCTTGTGTAGACTGGTGAGACGTCTCTGCCATTAATCGGCTGTGATGGCACTGTCAGTCCTTCACTCGTGTGCGTGTCTTCATAATCCGAGCTGAGGACTTTATAATCGTA
Source organism: Polypterus bichir lapradei (assembly GCA_026402145.1). Lineage (NCBI taxonomy): Eukaryota > Metazoa > Chordata > Cladistia > Polypteriformes > Polypteridae > Polypterus > Polypterus bichir. The sequence goes on along the minus strand of JANRMT010062807.1, from coordinate 62,538,581 downwards.
TACGTGCAAAAGAAAGTGTGAATCGCCTTAATATTATTTTGCCGTGGTGTAGAAAAGGGGTCCCGTGTTTGCAATTTTCTGGGCTATAGCTCAGGGGGAGGATGAAAAAAATTAAAAGTGCTCACTTTGATTTAAGGCAGAAGCGCGCCGGCTGCTCGACTTTTGCTGGGAAGGAGACCCCAGTTTTTGTACACACGTTCCACAAATGAGACACACGGGTTTACCGGCAATGTCAGTAAACATATACTCGGCCTCCCATCGGTTTTTAAAGGCTCTATTTTCAGAATCAACTTTTCTCTTCGGCATCGTGTGGGCTAGCTTCGCAATAATTTACAGTATCATAAGCTAGACTTGATTAACGTGTTAAGTGTTCGGCAAGGCAGCTGAAGCGCTGCATTATGGGATCTGTAGTTTATTGTGTTACCAGCGCTTCATATACCCGGGCCATTAATAACAATAATACAGTATATACAATGATCGCGCGGGCCGGATATAATTACACGCCGGGCCGGATGTGGCCCGTGGGCCTTGAGTTTGACTCATATGGACTAAATAGAACTTGAAAAGAAATATTTTTTGGAATGTGATCGCGCAAGTCAGTACATCGAGCCCGCGTGCTATTGTGGTTTTGCTTGTGTGCTTCAGTAAGTGACCGTCCCCTCGCTCTTACTTTTTTACCGTTCATCTAATGAATACACTGAGTATGGCTTTACCAAAACAATCATTGATCGCGAATAAAGTATCCATTATTCATGAAGCTTCAATAGGTGAATAGGTGATCTGTCTTTCTGCGTTAACCGCATGCGTTTTCATACGTCTCAAACTAAGGGGATGCGAGGTTAAAATAAATCGAGAAGTGCGCGTACATACTTAGTGCATCCCCTCTCGGGAATCGAACCTCGGACGTGGGCGCTACAGTCGAATGCTTTAGTATCGCGCCACGGCGTGTGGTTTATCTATTTGAGCGTAGCAGTGTAATTCAGTTTTTGTTCAGCACTCTTTGGAACTGTTACTTTTTGTCTGTGCACTGCGTCAGTTCACGTGAGCTGCTGAATATGGTTTTATATGTCACTCGCTCGCTTCTAATTGTTTCGCTGCCTTCTTAATTATATAATGCATGTTTTCTAAAGCGCGTTTTGTAGCTCTTCCTGGCTTTCTACGTAATGCGTGATTACGTGAGAGGCGTGATGATGTCATTCGAACTCTGCCCCTCCAGCTGAACTCCATTACAGTAAATGGAGAAAAACAGCTTCCAGTTATGACCATTACGCGTAGAATTTCGAAATGAAACCTGCCCAACTTTTGTAAGGAAGCTGTAAGGAATAAGCCTGCCAAATTTCAGCCTTCTACCTACACGGGAAGTTGGAGAATTAGTGATGAGTCAGTCAGTCAGTCAGTCAGTGAGTGAGTGAGTGAGTGAGTGAGTGAGTGAGTGAGTGAGTGAGGGCTTTGCCGTTTATTAGTATAGATACATGTGGTTCGTTTATTTGACAGTATGTAGATTGGGGGGTATATATATATATATATATATATATATATATGTGTTGCTGTCATCAAGGATTTGATTATCATTATTTCTTTCAATCAGGTTTGTATTTGGAGGATGTGTTGTGTTCATGTAAAGATAACAGGTTTCATTCATCGATTCCTATAACAGGCTTCATTCATCGATTCCTTTCTTACTGCATCAATAAACAGCTCGTCTTCCTCTTTATTTGAGACATCACACACTGCATGCATGGGTTTTTTTTTTTACACTGTCTTCCTTTAGCTGGACATTGACTTTTTCCACTGTGTGCTTTGTTTCCGCAGTAGCTACACTTATGAATATGCTTGTATGCGTCACTCACTTCATATTCCTTTGCTGCCTTCTCAATTGTGTAATGCTTTTTTGTTCAGCGCTCTTTGGAGCTCTTGCTTTTTGTCTGAGTAATGCGTTCACAGTCAGTTCACGTGAGCCGCTCGGACTACATGCATCGAAGGTTCTGAGCTGTACTATTGCTATCTCGTGCGATGTCCACAGCTTTATTTAACGTTAGCTAAGTTTGTCAGCTAAAGTTCGCTGAGTTTGTTCCAAACACCACCCTGACCATCTCATCTTCGTTTCCATAAGCACAGCCCTAAACCCGCGAATATTTAGCGGTAGAGTGTTTCTATCGGATTGCCGCTGATGGACGGCCTTATATGGGCAGGCTATGGCCGGTATATCTATACTAATAAAAGGCAAAGCCCTCACTGACTCACTCACTCACTCACTCATCACTAATTCTCCAACTTCCCGTGTAGGTAGAAGGCTGAAATTTGGCAGGCTTATTCCTTACAGCTTACTTACAAAAGTTAAGCAGGTCTCATTTTGAAATTCTACATGTAACGGTCATAATGGTTGATAACGGTCGACAACGTCCGCCATGTTGAACTTTCTTATTTATGGTCCCATCTTCACGAAATTTGGTAGGCGGCTTCCCTGCACTAACCGATGTACGTACTTATTTCGATGGTATGACGCCACTGTCGGCTGCCATATTGAACTTTCCAACGTCACTAATTCTCCAACTTCCCGTGTAGGTAGAAGGCTGACGCCATGTTCACGAAATTTGGTAGGTGGCTTCTCTGCGCTAACTGAAACCGATGTACGTACTTATTTCGTTGGTATGACGCCACTGTCGGCCGCCATATTGAACTTTCCAACGTCACTAATTCTCCAACTTCCTGTGTAGGTAGAAGGCTGAAATTTGGCAGGGTCATTCCTTACAGCTTACTTACAAAAGTTAAGCTGGTTTCATTTCGAAATTCTATGCGTAACGGTCATAACGGTCAACAACGTCCGCCATGTTGAACTTTCTTATTTATGGCTCCATCTTCACGAAATTTGGTAGGCGGCTTCCCTGCGCTAACCAAAACCAATATACGTACTTATTTTGGTGGTATGATGCCACTGTCGGCTTCCATATTGAACTTTTCAACAGTCTTTATTTATGGGCCCATCTTCAAGAAATTTGGTACACGGGTCCCCAATGCTAACTGAATCCTACTTACGTACATATATACGTCCATAGCCTGCAGCTCGGTCACCATGTGAGGCAGCGTTGGGTCCCCCATCCCAACGCCTACCACGTTGTTGGCTGCCTGCCTATATAAGGCCGTCTGTCGCTCCGGTCTCTACATTCCCTTCCTTGCTTCGCCATGGGATTCACGTTTCCCTGCTGATAACTACAGCCTTTTTATTTAATGCACGGCTTCTCCGCTGTTTTATTGTTCGTTTATTACGATTATAGTTATTGTGTAGGTATTTTAGACTTACTTTACATTGCTCAGGTACCCATTTCCTTTATCATTCCAACCGTACCCCCATTACCATGTCTATCGAGGTGATCACCATCGATCAAAGAACTGTCACTTACCGAGTGGTTTCCATGCCCGGAGATGGCAGCTACCTTTTCCATTCTCTTTGTTACATATTGCACGGCCATATCAGGCTCACTCTTGATATCCGGAGGAACATTGTGTCTTATGTATTGAATGACTGGGACAGGATCAAGGTGTGGACTGATGACGGTACAGGAGATAATTATACTACACAGGAGCACTATAAGAGTGAAATGCTTAAGCCCTTCACCTATGGTTCTGCATGTGAGTTGATGGCTGCCGCTGAATTGTTCGGTTATCGCTTTCAAGTGTACCGAAATGGCCAAATATTTTACACCTTTGGACAACCGCCAATACCTCTTAAACATCTTAGATTCACAGGTGACAATTTCAGTAGTGGACACTTTGATGTTTATGAATGTTTAAACTCTCAAAAGCTGGATGTGAAGCTATTGATGAAACCGGTTGTATGCTCACAACGCTTGACAAATGCAGAATGCCACTTCAACACAAGTCCTGCAAATACTGTCGTAATTGAAACAAACCATGAAACTCAAACCGATTATGACAGCAGCAATCCAAGCTGTGAGATTTGAAACAAGATTACTGTTCACATGGCCAACTGTACGTTGCATGCTCAAGAGTAAGCTCAGCGCACAGCTTGGTCATATTACAACCGGAGGGCCGAACTCACAAAGTGGTATACAAAGAGATCCTTAACAAATAATTATTGCCATATTTTCCCTCAGTTTAAAAAGGTTTAATTTTCTTCTTAATAAAAATTTTAATGCAGTACTTCGCCGCTGCGAAGCGCGGGTATTTTGCTAGTATGTACATAAGCAGGTTCCTGTTATGACTGTTACGCATAGAATTTTTGTATTTGTAACTTTTGTAAGTAAGCTGTAAGGAATGAGCCTGCCAAATTTCAGCCTTCTACCTACACGGGAAGTTGGAGAATTAGTGATGAGTCAGTCAGTCAGTCAGTCAGTCAGTCAGTCAGTGAGGGCTTTGCCTTTTATTAGTATAGATTAATGGCTTCCATCTGAGAAATACAATGAGCATAAAGTAAAGAATACAGAAAAATAGTTATCTCAACAATTTTTTTTTTAATTTGAAAAGAAGGTCGTGGTTGCTAGAAAATCTAAGGTTCAATTGAGGGAAGAAAGAAACAAGGATTGAAGATTTGAGTGGGTGTACAGAGGAACATGAGCAGGTGGAGACCAGCCTAAGTAGTTAGGATGCTGAGTTTGTGTAATAAACCCTCCAATGGTTTTAATGGAAAACCCCTTATTGATTATTTAGTTGCCTAGATGTTTATTTCCTATTTCTTGTGCAGTATATTTTGAAATGTTCCTTGATTTTCACAGTGGGAAAAGTACTGACAAAGTGACATAGACCAGATGGAAGTTGCCCATGAAATCTCCTAGAGAGATGGAGAAAGACAAAGAGACTTGTCCAGAAAAAACTCAATTAGTCGGTCATTTTTCTAACCTGCTTTGCCTGGAACAGAGTCATGGGGTTGCTGGAGCCTATCCCAGCACGCATAGAGCACAAGTAGGAACAAACCCTGGACAGGCTGCCAGTCCATGACAGGGTGAATGCATACACACACACACACACACATATGCCAGCCACTATTTAGGGCTAATTTAGTACCACTAATTTACCCAATCAGCATGTCTTTGAACTGTGGGGGAAAACCAGAGCACCCAGAAAAAACTCATGCAGACACAGGAAGAACATGCAAACTCCATGCAGGGAGGACCTGGGATGCGAACTCTGGTTTTCTTACTGTGAGGCAGCAGCGCTACCACTGTGTCACCATGTTGCTGTGCCACCTGAGTACACAATTAGCATAGTGAAGAAAGAGAGAAACTAAAAATAGTAAGAAAGAGAGAGAGAATGGCAGTCATGGAGAATACTGGAGAGATTCAGTCATAATTTAGGGAGTAGCCAGCCCAGGAGAGCACTTCTAAATCACGTAAGAATAGGTCACGGACGGTGACAGGTGATCTTTAGCTGGGAAATTTGTAGTCAAGCTGCAATCAATGGGTGAGGTCAAAAAGAGCTGAATAAAGCTAATACTCTTTCTCTTCACTGCTAGGGGAAGCAAATCGCAGATGTTACTCTTAAAGGAGAATTTGTGGCTGGTGAGCTCCAATGTAGAGCAAGCACTTTAATGACTACTAAGGAATCTAAAAAGCAACAGGAATTTCTTGCCTTGTATTTCTTCAGACATGAGCAGAATGTGCAAACTCAACAGAGAGAGACAGACTACATCAGAAGTGGAACTCTGGATGCTGGAGCTGGGAGGCACCAGTGTCTGTCACTGCACTGGTCTCCTGACTGTAGTTGAAATATTAATGGTTGAATAATGAAAAAGGTGCTTCCTACAAGCAAGATACATAAAATGAAAGGAATGTGATTAAATAAAATAAAAACAGGCTTAAAGAAATCTATTTTTGTGTCATCTAGATTTGAAATTGTTACACATGATTGTTTGGCATTTTTCATTCTGGAAGTGTTGTGTTGCCTTGGTTACCAAATTACTTACCTCATTTGTGACATCTTTCAACTAAGTTATCCACTGATAATACCAAGAGTGTCTGTTCTAAATCTAATATGTCAGAAATAGAGGTCATCAAGCTACCAAGATTGTTTCTATACAAGCCCTTTTCCCTTAACAAAATGCCATTCTAGTTACTCAAGAGACAATTATTCAGGTTTCTGAAGCTCTCTAGATGAAATTCATCACTAAATCAGTTGTAAACCTGTGAAATAAATATCCCATATTTTAAATAAGCACTTGGATATCATTTGTAAGGAGCACTGTTTTTCAGCTGCTGAAGCTAAAATAATAATGCTGAATGAATTTAACATCCTATAATACAGTATTACCACTCCGTGTGATTTCTAGGTAAACCTCTTTGTGAGTATCTATTAAAAAAAAGGACAGCACAGGTAGTTCTTTTCTTGTCTTGTATGCTCTTTGTGTTATTAAAGATATTTTTCCTATGTGTGCTTACAAGTAATCATGATAATAAAATAATCATTTCTTAGTAACCATCTTATTTTTGATTTGGGAGCTACACCACAGCCAGCACATTAGAACTCTACCTGCATAATATTAGCTTAGATTTAGCCATCCATACTGTCTTATATTATCATCACATTACAAGGCTTCACCTCACTTACACCTTATCATTGGATTCTCTTTAAATTTTCTGTTCAAGTTGAAAGACATTATTGTCTATAAGACTTCATTATCCTATTTGACTGCTTTTACTCTGTTTCAACATAATTTTGTATTTTCTTAATATGTTAAACTACCTAAATTTGTCAACTGTTTTCTCTTATGCAGCAATTACATTGTTAATGCAAGCTGCCAAGATCAAGCTATGAAAAAATACAACAATAATCACTTTTCCTTTTTCTCCCACTAGATCAATGATGTAATTTTTAAGTGGCAGAGTCTGTGTGTGTTCAAAGCAGAGGTCATAACCAGTAAGGATTTTTCAAAAGGCTAAAGAAATAATTCAGATTTCAGTATGTAAGGAAGTAGGGTTCTGAAAAAAGAATTCAAACAGCATTTCAAGGAATCTTAATAAGGTGGTGTATCAGGGAAGTTTAATGTTTTTTCAGCTCACCTATGCCACAATATTATACAATGTTAATACAATACAATTTATTTTTGTATAGCCCAAAATCACACAAGGAGTGCTGCAATGGGCTTTAACAGGCCCTGCCTCTGGAGAGCCCCCCAGCCTTGACTCTCTAAGAAGATAAGGAAAAACTCCCCAAAAAAAAACCCTTGTAGTGAAAAAATGGAAGAAACTTTGGGAAAGGCAGTTCAAAGAGAGACCCCTTTCCAGGTAGGTTGAGCGGGCAGTGGGTGTCGAAAAAAGGGGGTAAATACAATACAATACACAGAACAGAACACAAGTAAGCCTCAATACAATACAATATAATAGTAAAATAAAAATATTACAAGTACAGAGTAGATGATATAACATAATAGGATTTGAATTTGTTTAGAGCCCTGGAGACCTCAGCCATCAAGCTGCCTCCCCCTATTGGCCATTCCAGAGCTGAGACAGAGCTGGGCCAACCAGTCCGATGAATATATCTATCTAAAGTATGTGTGTGTGTGTGTGTGAATGCTAAGTGTAGCTGCTTTATAAGCACCCCATGAGTATGGCTTTACACATATGTGGACAGATGCCTTATGCAAAGAGATTTACTAGCTTGGCAGGAGCAGTCCAAACAGTTATCTTCAGTCCTCAGCATCACTTAACACCCATGTCACTTACTGAGGGGCGCTGTGGGTAAACGGCAATCTACCACACTAAGTGCACATAGCACTTGTCAAACATGCATGCTTCGGGGATATCTTCAAGGGTCCAATAAGGTAGGCAACACCAGCCTGAGTAAGGAGGTGGCACCATCAGTAACTTTATCTGCTTTAACATCCACACTTCTAAAGCTCATTGGCTGGACAATGAGTGTCCCAGTTTACACTTTTGCTGCAAAGCCCCACTTCTTCTGTGATGGTGATATAAACATTACAAAGCCACTAGAAATTGATGTTCAGTATCAGACCAGACTTTGAGAACGACAGGATGATTCTTCAGCTCCACTTTCTTTTGAAAAAGTTAATGCTTATTATTTTGCAACTGCATTTTTCTTTTCACTTTCTTCCTACAAAATTAAATGAGGGTTATTGACTGGTACCCCAACCTTTTTCAGCCTGACAATCTTTACTTCTTCTACACTTTATACCTTGACCCAACCAGATAGCATGTGCTCACCATTGCATTTGACTTTACTAAATAAGATATGAAATAAACATGAATATTTATGAGTAAACTAATAAAATTTAGCAAATGCTGGGAAATAAATCTGTATTTTCAATGTTGTTATTTTTATAGCTAGAGCAAGTACAATACATAATTTAGAAACACAGAATATGAAGAACAGAATATGAGCAAAAGTCTGTGTTTATACCTTTATTTTACTAAAGGAATAATTAAAGCAGATGCTCTTGCAGAGTGTCAATCCAAGATTGTTTGCTAAATTATTAAACAATGCTTTATGTACTCTAGGACTAAATTATGTAAAGCCATATAGTTCACAAAAGTACTTCAAAATCAATTCTAAAGGTTACAGGTAACCCATACAGATGAACATGAACTAAGGTGATATGTTCTGTTTCAGATGATTCCACTAATATCAGGGAGCTGAGGTCTGTCAGCGTTTGTAGGCAGTCAGTCAATTTAATTGGCAAACTGAAGAAAAAAGCATGAACTTGTTTCCTAAGATCAGAGACAAAAAGTCTCTAAATGGGGAAAAAGGTAATGTTACTGATATGAATTAAGTGAGACACAAAGTTCAATTTCTGATCAATAATCACCCCTAAATTATTAACTTAAAATATGTCATTCAAAACAAGAGGCCAAATTACCTCAAATTCTTCTGTACCTGCTTTTTCAATAATATACAAGCACCAGCATTATTAGAACAGAAAGATACCTCCATTCATGTCAGTTCAGTGTATTCTTGTATGACATTCATTGCTCACTACAGATATTTGCCAGCAAAATAATGCACATAAAGATATTCAGAAAGAAGTCATCATAACAACTAACTGAAAAGTTGAGCTAATTATTATATAGTGTATTTTTTCATGTTTATTCATACATTTGCTACCTATGGAGAAACAACAACAACTAAGGAAGGCTGGAGGTATCCCCAGTGGCTAGTGATGTGAAATCACTGATGGAAAGTTTCATTAAAGCAATCAGTTAGCATCCATGTCTAATGCTTCACTAAAGGCTAAAAGCAGGAGTTCATAACTCTCATTGGTGTCTATAATCACATTATTCATTCTTTACAAGAGCTCTTACAAATTTATAGTATTTTGCCACACCCTTAAATTGTTTAACATAAAAAACAAAACACCTGTTTACATTTTTATGTTTTTATTTTTTTGTGTTTACAAAAAATCCTGTTGTCTGTAAGTGGAGGGATGGAGCTTATCATTTGTTTGCTGGTAACAACCGTGCTTTAAAAAAAAATCAGTCACATGCATAAAATCTTATTATTGTGTTTGTTAACAGACTTCTTCAGTGGAAGAAAAGAAAGGGCTAAATTTATAAAACCATTTTTAACCTTTGTTTTTTGATTAACTGTTGAATGGGAAATAAGAACATTATATGGCGCAGTGATTTTGTTCTTTTTAATATGCATTTTAATAGGCATATTATTTACATCCAAAAACTTCACTAAAAATATTAAGATGACAGTTTATAGTTTCATTAAATATTACAAATATTTAGCCAATAACTTTGTAAAGTAAGTCACTGAAGCATGCTTAACAATTTCTGTAGATATTTAGAATAACAGATTCTTTTCGACAACAAAGAAAAATATCTCTTATATTTTATAAAAGACAGGATCTAGTGGTCTCTAAATTAGTGTATATTTTTATTTGCCTGTGGGATTGTTTTTGAATTTATTTTTAACTTATTTATCTTCTTTCTGTTGTATTTTGGTACTTGTATTGCTGGGCACTGAATATATCATTGGATGCCATAAAGCCTTATTGCACCATTTTGTTAATCTTTTTTAAACTTTAATAGAAGATATTTATATTTAAGTTGTCTATACTAAGGTAAAATGCTGCTTTAGTACTAACCGCTAATTATATAAGATTTTTGTGAAGACATTTCCGTTATTAGAAAATGTATATGTATTAACATGAACATCAATTGTATGGCAAGAACCAAAATCTTTTAAAAGATATTCCAAAATCCCATTCAATTTGTGTGCTTAATGTAGATAAGGTAACTAAATTATTACAATTGCAAGCTAAATGTTCTCTGCCCAGTAATGTTCTTCTCTATATGATCAAAGTCATGAACTAAGTTCTTTCTGGTAAAAAACACAAATTAATTCCTTACTCAGAATTTCAATCTACTTGAAATTCCCAAATCTGGTCACATTTTAATATACTGGAAGCAATGAAATCTGTGAAAAATACTTTTTAAATTAATTTGCTTTAACAAGAACATTAGACTATTGTGAAAAAAGTTTGGACATTCCAGTTTTAATCAAGATCAAGAATGAGAACTGTGCATTTGACATTGTCTCAAACTCCCCGTTGTTGATATAGCCTCTGAAATTAAATCTCCATGCAGTACGTACTTTGCAAAGCCATTGAAAACATACAAGTTATGTGTGGGGAAATAAAACCACGGCATGGCAAAGATGAATTTGGCTGATCTTGAATTTAATTGAAAATGATACTTGACAATAGCAGTCTCTTTCTTCTCCTTTACTTATTAACTTCTTTCTATTGGAATTAGATTCTTTTGGGTGTATACTGCTGTGCACATTAAATATATATAATAATAAATTTAAAAAAAAAAAAAAAAATAAAATATTTATATATATATATATATATATATATATATATATATATATATATATAGTGGATAACAGCCCAGGCACAGACAGGCAGACATCATTGATTTCAAACCACACACACATTATTTACAATATTTAACACAACAGAGTAAACCGCACACAACCTAGTGCCCCAGCACCAATCACCCTCAAGTCCAGGCTTTACACAATGCCTCTCTCTTCACCACCTCCACTCCTCTCCTTCAGGCTTCGTCCTCTTCCACCTGACTCCAGATAATGGAGGGAAGAGGCCTCTTTTATATTCACCCAGACATGCTCCAGGTGCCTCCTGATGAACTTCTGCCGGCACTCCCTGTTGTGGTGGAAGTGCCCGCTGTGCACCCGGAAGCACTCTGGGTGTCCCTGGTCTTCGTCCCCCCAGCACTTCCAGGTGTGGCAGAAGTGCTGAGGGCCAGGGCTCTCCAGGCATTCGGGCGCCCCATGGTGGTGACCACGGGCCCCTATAGGGTTGAGCTTCCATGCTCCTTTCCCATGGTCCCCATAGCCACCAGGGTGTTCACCCCCTCGTGGTCCGAAGGAGGCGTAATCCCTCCTTCGGTCCTTCCGGACATCCTAGCTGACTTTTTAAAGACACCAAAATCTGCCCTTATACTAAAATAAATAATTTGTTCCATTCCTTCCCAGTTCAAGGCTATCCTCTTTCCTTATTTAGTCCAGCACTCAAGTACAGTATGTGCACCAGTATAGCAGACTGAATAATAGAATGTATCACATCAGTGTCAGTGGGACTCTTCTTGTGCCATTCTCTTTTTACGTTGGCATAAAGGCACCCCTACAAGATGATACCGCACCAAAAAATCAAACATGAATTCCAAAAAAAAGTATATACAGTACAAATATACAGCATGTGTAACATATATATACATACATACATACATACATATAGATAGATAGATAGATAGATAGATAGATAGATAGATAGATAGATATACACTTGTGGTCAAATGTTTTAGAACACCTTTGTTTTCAGTTTTTTCTTGTAATTTAAGCAGTTCGGGTCCAGTCAATAACCTGAAATGGTACAAAGGTAGTAGTAAACAGCCAGAGGTTTAAAAGTTTAGGATACCAAAAGCTGAACAGTAATGTCATTTAGTGATAGCCATCTCACAAATGTAACAGCTGTGCAGTATCTATATCTCCAATTGTTTATGTGTTCTATTCTTTAACTTCAGAGTGCATTGAGGCTGGCAGTGATTCCTGGCACAGGAAACCTTTTTCTTTGAAATTTTAGCAATGGCTTTCTTTCTGGTACTCAACTTGTCAAGCTTGCAGTTCAAAGTCTTCTTTTCATTGTTGAAGGTGAGACTTGTTTACTTTGCACACAGTTAAATTATGCTTGAAGCTGTTGCCATGTGAGGCACAAGTCATGCAAGCTATTAACTCTCAGAAACCTATTTTCTGATTCAGTGGTGGCTTTGGGTCCACCAAACCTGTTAATGTCAGAGGTTCCTCCAGTTTCAAAGTTTCTTTTGCTGGAGTAGGAAAGACTACTGATTGACACATTGGCTTTCTTTGCAATTTTTCTAAAGGAAGGATCTACGCTTTCCAGGGTCATAATGGTTTGTCTGTTTTCCCTTGTAAATGCCCTTGCTACTAACACAGCAAAATACAGTGCAATATTCCCAACAAGATGCTTGAGAGGGAGTAGCAGCACACTTTGTTCCAGCACTGCTTTATACAGACAAAAGGTTTGTAAGTAATCAACAAAAAATAGGAAACCAGTAGGAATTGTCATTAATTTTCAAGATCTGAATAACTTCCACTACTGCAGAAAAGCTGGTAAAAGCTGTAAGTTTAAACTCATTAAAAAAGACTTTCTGTATAACTCTGAAATTACTTTATTTTTCAGTTTTTGTAACCTATACTATTTGTTTTTAATATCTGGTGGTTTACCACTTACATTTTTACATTTGTAATTCAGGTCTTAATGTTAAGTTCAGTGGTTTTACATCTGCTATTTTATGTGATTTAACTTCAATAATATCATGTGTCATCCTCTGTGCAGTTTACTTAATCTACGTTGATGTGTTTTGATAGCTAAATATTAATCTGACATTGCCCTAATTTTGGTACTTTAATAGTCTTATTAGCTGCATGAAATGTTAGGCAAAACTACAAAAGACTAAAAGACAAAAAAACTAAGCAATTCCAAATAGTAAAAATATAGTTGATCACAAAAAGGTAATTTAAGTCTTTATCAATGTGGGTGAAAAAATAACAGTCTCTAATAAGGAAATTGTATACAAGGACACACAGCCAGTGCAATATCAGAAACTTGTATAATAAAAAGAAATCAAACATAGAAATGACTATGCATAACATCAAGAACAAAATAAATATAAATGAGGGCTAGGGTAGAATATCTTGTATATATCAAACAATGAAATGATTATGCAAAGCAAGAAAAAATATGTATATATTAATGAAAACTAAACTAATCATCATAGAAATAAAACAAAACAATAGTTCTAACTAGGTATATAATAGCAGTCATAATTGATAAATAAAAATGAAAATAAAAATTGGAAAGATTTAAAAAATTTGTGAGTGTACTTATATGAACATAAAAAAAACAAGTAAGGCAATAAACGTAAAGTGACTTAACAAGTAATCTTCCCAATACACACCTATATATGTTATAAATTAGTTTAAAGTAGATTAGATAAACTTTAGTAATCCCAAAAGGGGAAATTTAGATGTATAAAACTGCAGAAGCATAAAAAAGAAAGATACAGACTCACAGGAAAAATGATATAATCAAACAATAGATGTATTGATTAATGTATATTGTGCAGAAATTGCAAAATGAACTTAAAGAGTACAAGTATTCACTTTGGGATGTCAAGAGGATGCAATGAATTGCCTGTGGCTGAAAGTGCTCCAAGAAAGCGCCTCCTGGAGGGTATGAAGGGGATTTTTCATGATGGCATTCAATTTTTCCACCATTCCATTTTCCACAACAGCTTCCAGTCTGACCAGGGTTAGTCATGTGATGGAGCAGGCTTTCCTGGTAAGTTTGTTTAGGCACCGGACAGATAGATTGTAAAACAAATATGAAACTGTATTTCTTAAGATTATCAGGTTGAGTAGGGTGTATAGTGTTCACTGTTTTCAAAATTAAATATCTCCAAGGGCAGACAATTCATTTTAGGAGGGACGTTAAAATTACATTAAGGAGAGGGAGTCACAGGTTAGTTTCAAGAATAATGATTTTGTAACTGGTAAACTTAAATGACCAAAGTGACCAACCAAACAAACAGGACAGGGTTCCTCAGTTAAATATGAAAAGGATTTTGTGTTTTGAAATTTGAATTTCCTACTTTCTGGCTTTGATCCTGGCCCATTTAAGACATTTTCACCCACGTTTGCATTGGCCCTTTTGATCTCATCTCTTGTTCGCACTGCTAAAATTTGTCTTTTGGGATGTCATGTTTTCCAACTAATCACAATAAGTTACAGCCCACTCATTGATTTTCAAGAGACTCGACTGATGACCTCATCTAATTTACATTGTTTATATGTGGCTAAGCCATCTAGAAATCTAGTTTCAAAAGTTACCCCGATGTCAATGTTTTCCACCCTTAAAATGAACTGTAAAATAGGTCAAATAGTTTATACAATATGATACAATTTATTTTTTGTATAGCACAAAATCACAAAAGAAATGCTGCAATGGCCTTTAACAGACCCTGCCTCTTGACAGCCCCCCAGCCTCGACTCTCTAAGAGGACAAGAAAAAAAACTCCCAAAAAAACCCTTGTAGAAAAAAAATGGAAGAAACCTTGGTAAAAAGGCAGTTCAAAGAGAGACCCCTTTCCAGGTAGGTTGGGCATGCAGTGGGTGTCAAAATGAAGGGGGTCAATACAATACAGTACAATACACAGAACAGAACAAGTCCTCAATACAGTATAAAAATAAAAATTTTAGACATATGGAGTAGAACAGTAGATGATATCACATAATATGATTTGGTTTGGATTTGTTTATGAATGCCTATGTAAATTATGATCTATGCTTTGCTTTTGTCTACTATTCCAGTTGCATGTTCAAAAAGATTTAACAGATTGGAATATCAAGCCAAACACTTAGAATATTATTTGCAATATTACTTTTATAAAAGAGTGTTGTGATTCATTATTAATTGTACTTTTTTCTTACATACTACAAAATTAAAACTTTTTTTCTCCCATTTAGACTGGAGTCACATTTGCAACTTTCCAGTTGTCAGTTACTTCTCACATTTTGAAATGACTTCTGGAACATGTGTATTATTTTTATTATTATTATTATTATTATTATTATTATTATTATTAGTATTAGTAGTAGTAGTAGTAGTAGTAATAGTAGTAGTAGCAGTGATCATAGTATTATTGTATATTAAGGCATATGGGCTTGACCAAGGATTATTGTAAGAAAAAAGCATAAAGCATAAACAGAAGATGAAAAATGTAGACTGAATGAAGTCAGGACAGGCAGAGATCTAAACCAGGAAATTGATAATAGCAAGTAATCAGGAACAGGAGGGAGGACAAAAGCAAATTGAAATGTAAGCTAGTGCTTGAATCTATTTAGGCATGAAGCAGACTACAATAAGATTAAAGATATTGTGTATTTACCTAAAGGTAGCTCATACTGAAACTAACACCATATTTATGGCATCATTTCTTGCAATTGAAATTAAAGCTCAGGACTACAATTTTGATAGAAAAAAAAACACCCCAAAGAGACAAAGTTGAAATTTAAAACACATTGCAATATTACAATGTAGTTGTCACATGTATGCAGTATTGTAAAACTCTTACTTGCACGTCCGATCAATATGCAGTATTTATTAATAGTGTCTTTAACACTAGAATCCCTGAAGCCTACAAAAAACTTGTAATCCTGGGCCACCTTAAATTCTTTCGCACCTTCTCCTTATCATCTTTTGTTTTGCAAATGTGTTGATCAGTACAAGCAGCAAGCAGCCTGCTAACCCATCAAGTAGCCAAAATTTATACCGGGTGTTACAGACTCATATCAAATGTATGTTCTTATTATATTTTAGTAATAATAATAGCAGCTCACTACTCAAAACGTGGAGTGCCCAGATTCAAACCCAGAATCTTTTGGTTATAAGGCAGCAGCTCTTACCTCTGCACCATCCAAGAGTACATACCAACTTTCTGTTGATTGGCTTGGGTTTTTAACTAATTGACAGCAACATGTAAATTGATTGATTTTTTTTCTTTGGTTATATTCTTGAAAAAAGTGCACATATTTATTTAACATTTGGACTAAAGTCTTAACACATTATACACTTCATGCCATTATTAGTATAACATGGAAAAACTTTCTGTTTTAGGTATGTGTTCAGAATTTCTTTCCTCGCATTTCGTGTCATCCTGCACTTATGTAGATCATTGTAGACACGGATCACATATGAAATGTATATGTTCCAAATAGCAATATATTATTTACCCTATACAACTGCAGGCACCTCTCACCCAGATAAAGAGACTTGAGCTGGGAGAAGTTTGTGACTGACTTCAGGATAGGATAGCAGGCTGTTTGCAGCTCGTGCTGATCGATACATTTGGAAAACAAAAGACGCTGATGAGGAGAGGTGTGAAGGAATTTAATGTGGCCCAGGATTATGAGTTTTTTCATATGCTTCAGGGATTCTAGTGTTAATTTCTCTCACAACATTGATAAAACTATTCTGACTTCTCAGTTTAAAGGAAGGATATTTAATTTCATTATTCTTTTGTAAATACATGGGTGATATTTTTACCATTTGTTGCTCATTTTATTCCTTGAACATCTGTAAGACTTAATTTGTTTTTGTGTTTTTTGACTGGAGCAGTACAAGGTAAATTCTTTGTTTTAGCTGTTTTAGTAATTTTTTTTTTGTTTGTTTTTTTTTGTTCTTTAGTAGCATTTTCCAGCATTCAGCTAGATTCTGAATGATGCTGCTCTGGCAGATGGCACCATCCCTAGGCTAGGATTCCCATGGACAACCACAGGGCATTCCAGAACCTATAGTCCTGTGCGGCAGCACTGTTGGTCTCCATGGGGGCTGCCAGTGGGAGTTGCTGGGATTAGTAATCCCTGCTTTGTGGGGCTTCTATTTGACCTGGAAGTGGTTCCAATGGGCTACACCCTAACAATGGAAATACTGTCAGGTCCAAAATAAAAGAAGTCACTCACCCTCATCCAGGTATGTCGGAGTTAGGTGGAAGAGGATAAAGCTCATCTGGTGGAATGGAAGGAGAAAGAAAAAGAAGAGAATTGTTGTTGTGTTTATGTCATTTTTGCCTTTTTTTGTAGGATATTTGTGCTAATAAGACTTTTATTTAAACTGAGGATTATGTTGGTGAAGTTGTGTCTGGGGTTTGGGGTGCTGCATTTCCCCCTACTGGTCAAAATAGTTAAAACATTTCTTTAAACATATTCATTTATCTTCACAGCACTTATTTTAACACATTGCACAACTTGTGATCAGTGTTGAGTAAAGGTTTTGTGTCACATATAGAAATTGACTCTAAATTTGTTTTCCATATGATTTTGCAATTGTAAAATATGAAAACCGCTAAAAAAATTTTAAATGACAAAATAATAAACTAGAAACTGGAGGCAGAATAATCTCTCCTAACAAAAATTTAGGGAGAAGAAAGCTAAATATAAACAATGAATATGTCAGGGCCTGATCTTCTTAAATTTAAGATTCTGCCATTCACAAAACTGCAAAGCAACACAATAAATGATTAACCCTATGGTCAGCATGGGGCACACCAGCCACGCAAACCCGAGGCAGACAGACACCAGGCACACGTTCCAAGCACAACCCACCTTTATTTTCAGAGGGAACGCTTACTGGCAGCACAGTGCAATTAAACACTAACAACCACAGCCCTTTCT